>CM046657.1:220048190-220540690 GCA_025594165.1 Tamias sibiricus | reverse complement strand
CTCCGCGTCTTTGCGATGCACTTTAGTGCTGATTTCCTCTGGAGCGCAGGGGAGCTGGGCAAAGATGTGGGTAGTTAATTCAATAATTAAAAACAAACATTGCTTTATTTGAGAAGATTCCGTCCTTCCTGGTTGTCTGAGGGGAGCGGACTCCCCGTGGGCTGTGCTGAGGCCCGGCTCCGCTTCAGGTGAGATGTTGATTTCAGGGAGGAGGGACTGGCCCCTGCAGAGGGAGGAGGGCCCGGGAGACGGACGCGCGGACCAGGCTGCGTTTGTCTCACTAAGTCTCCACTGACTCTGGCCCTCGGTGTCTGCCACCAGGATCCAGTCATCTGAAATCGGAAGAGGGGTCTCCTGCGCCCCTGGGGCTCCTCCTGCGCCCCCCGAAGCCCCTTGCCGAGGAAAGGCTGCAGCTCTGAGCCGTCTGCCTGGAGCAAGCTCAGCCTCAGGACGTCGTGACCCTGGACACCAGCCGCACCTGGCCCCGCAGCTCAGCCCTGGCTGGGAGGCTCCAGAGGGGCGAGGGGAGCGTGGGGGGGGCCCCCAGACCCAGGCTGCCAGCCGCTCCTCATCCCCCACGGAGCCGTGTTTCCTCACCCAAAGTCAGGCCCTCTTTCTTGCATTAGACCCGGGCGGTGATGACGTCACATCTGCCTGCCTGGTCATCGTCCCTGACGCCCAGCTGGGCGCCCTGCCAGTGGTGTCTCCTTAACCATCACGGTGCCCTCGTGGGGTGCGGGCCACCGTCAGGACCTGAGGTGACGCGGTGCACCTGCCCACGGTGGCTCAAACGGGAACCAAATCCCCACTCCAGGCCCAGGCCGTGGGAGGAAGGTGTTGGCGGGCCAGCGGCATGGCTGTCCTCCAAGAGCCGACGCAGCCACAGCAGGGGCAGCCAACCTCGAGGACACACCCTACCTTTCCTCCGAGACCCTTCTGTCACCAGAGGACCCCGGGCACAGCTCCTGAATGAACGAGTGTCGAGACAGGTGTGAACCTCTTTGTCCGTGAGCCACCATGCGGTCGGGGGCGGTGCACCACCGTGGCCCGGCATGTAAAACCCACCATGCGGTGGGAAGAGGCGCGTGGGGGCCAGGAGTGGGTGGACTGTGACTGTCTTTGGAGACTGGAGCCCCCGCGCAGTAGCCTCCTCCTCCTCCCACTGCCGACAGAGCCGAGAGCCACCCCAGGGCAAGTCCTCGGTGGCCATCGAGCCCTGTGGCCGAGGCTGCTGGTTCTTCTGTCCCCCTGCGGGCACCTTGCTGTCCTCCCCAGGAGCTGCTGTGGCCTGGGTTTGCCCCTCACTGGCCCAGTGTCTGCCACCTCCATCCTACCACATCCGATGGTGACAGCACAGTGAAGCCTCCCCAGGAGGGACTCCCTTCGTGACAGACATGAGGACATGGGCCAGTCCTCACGGTCCTGGTCACCCAGGAGCAGGGACAGTCTTAACGGAGAGCTGGGACGGGTGAGAGCTGGGACAGGTGCTGGGCAAGGGTGAGACCCTGTCCAGGTGCCAGGGTGCCATGGTGCCCATCTTGAATGTCCCCAGAGCCCATGCTTTGAAGGTTTGTGGCCAGCCTGCCATGCAGGGGGGAGGGGCTTCTGGAGGGGCCTTCTGGAGGTGGGCCTTGGACGGTGGGGGGGGGCCTTTTCTGGGAGGTGGGGCCTGGTGAGGTGGGGCCTTCTGGAGGTGGGGCCTGGTGGAGGGTGGGGCCTTCTGGAGGAGGTGGGGCCTGGTGGAGGTGGTGGGGCCTTCTGGGAGGTGGGGCCCTGTGTGAAGGTGGGGCCTTCTGGAGGTGGGGGCCTGGTGGAGGTGGGGCCTTTCTGGAGGTGGGGAGCCCTGGTGGAGGTGGGGCCTTCTAGGAGGTGAGGACCTTCTGGAGGTGGGGCCTGGTGGAGGTGGGGCCTGGTGGAGGTGGGGCCTGGTGGAGGTGGGGCCTTCTGGAGGTGGGGCCTGCTGGAGGTGGGGCCTTCTGGAGGTGGGGCTGCTTGGAGGTGGGGCCTTCTGGAGGTGGGGCCTGCTGGAGGTGGGGCCTGGTGGAGGTGGGGCCTGGTGGAGGTGGGGCCTTCTGGAGGTGGGGCCTGCTGGAGGTGGGGCCTGGTGGAGGGAGGCCGGGCACAGGCACTTTCCAGCCCTTTCTCTATTTTGGTCTCTCTCTCTCTTTTATTTTTTTGTTTTAATTTATTTATTTCTATTTATGTATTTTGGCAGTACTGGGGATGGAGCCAGGGCCTCACGTAGCCAGCAATGTGTCAGTGCTACCACGTAGCCACACCCCAGTCCTTCATCGTTTTATTTTGAGGAAGGATCTCGCTAAGTTGCTGAGGCTGGGCCTCGAACTGGCAAATTCTCCTGCCTCCGCCTCCTGAGCAGCTGGGGGTGACAGGCATGCGCCCCGTGCCCCCCGGCTTCTTCCTCTGCTTCTCCACCAGGAGGTGGGCAGACCCCCTCCGATACCTCGTCTCCATGGTGCTGGGTGGCCACCTGCCCAGAGCCACGGGGCCAGGCAACCGTGGACCACACCGCTGACACCGCGAGCCAGAGATGAACTGCGCCCTCTTGTGGGTTGGTCATGCGGGGTCTTCCCCAGGGTGACGGACGGCTGGCCACTACACAGGAGCAGGGAGAGGCAGGAATGGCCCCGGGTCACCTTGTGCTGCCACCCTGACTCTGGGCGTTGCTCTCGAAGGTCTCCCTCCTGCAGGAGGGAACGCTGGCCCAGGGCCCCCACCGAGTCCAGCGCAGCTCCTCACGCCCCCAGGGTAGTGGTGCCAAGAGCTCCTGGGGTGACCGGCTAAGGAAGCCCGGGGCCGCCCGTTACAGCAGCCAGGAACACTCCTGGGGACCGGGGGGAGCAGAGGGTCCGCAGCTCTGCGTGTCCAGGGCCCAGAGCTGCCTGCGGCGCTCAGGGCCTGGCCCCGTGGGACTGACGCAGGGAGGGGCGGGGGCGGGGAGGCCTGGGGGCGTGGCCTCTGCCCCTCTGCACATGACAGCCTCCTCTCCTGGTCACACCTAAGGGGATGTCATGACCGGTCACAGAGGGCAGAAGGCTGTCCCCCAGAGTCATGGGCTTATAGAAGGTGACACTTGGCACAGGCACTTCCAGAGTGGGCTCAGCCCTGTGGCGCCTCTGGGGGGAGCAGGAGCTCACAGTGAGGCCACCTGGGCCTGCTGGTGGGGCAGGGGCGGTGAAGGGCCGTGGCTGGCACCTGCTGCTGTACCACTCCCGGTGAGTTGGGGGTTCCCATCTGGGGTCCCTCCTTCCCCAAGGGAAGCCCAGAACCTCTTTCCCCCCCCCCCCCAGACTCCTCTGCAGCTCAGGTAAGCTGGCTCTGCCTTTCTTGGAAGGCCACGTGGGGTCACGCCTGGGGAAGCCCAGGACAAGCGTCCCCGAAGGTCTCTGTCATCAGACACGCGAAGGGGACACCAGGCCTGGGGATTGAGTGCGTGTGTGGCTGGGGCCATTTTTCCCTGTCCATCGAGCTTACTGAGGTCGGCAGCCCCACACATGGCCTGGGGTGGCTGGGGAGTGGGTGCCCTCTGTGAAACCTGTGTCCCTGTGCCCGGGGAGGAAGCAGGTGGACCTCTGAGAGGGAAGCCAGGCCCGCTTGTGCAACTGCCAGCCCTCAAAGTGCTGCCCTTTGATCACAGCGTCGGGGGCCTCTGGGGTTCTCCTGGACAGACCTCATCCCATCCTCACTGGCCTGCCGGACACACACGGATTGATCAAAGATTGATCACATTAGCTCTCCCCTCGCCAAGGCCAGATGTGTCCCTGGGATCAAACAGCCGGCTCTGCCAGGCAGGGCCCAGGAGCAGGAGGCGAGGCCTCGTTGGCACAGAGCCCTCGAGAGCACTCGGGGCTTCGGGGCTTCGGAGGGCTGGTCCTTCTGGAGCTTTCTACCCTGGGCCAGCGCGCAGAAGGTGAAGCAGGCTGCAACCTCCCCAGGACAAAGCTCGTCACGGTGGCTGAGGTTTCAGGGCCGAGGAGAGTGTGTACGTGTGCGGTGCGTGTGTGCTCACACATGTAGCAAGGCACGTAGGCCCACACTGGGCAGCCGTGTGCACCGTCCGTGTGATCACACGTGTTGGGTGTGTTTGGGTGCACACACATGTCGTGCAGCCACACGTGCGTGTGCACACGTCGGGTGCCTGTGGTGAATGTGCTGCACTTGCGTGTGCAGGTCTGCCGTCCCGTGAGCCGTTGTCTGCATGCGTGTGTGTGCACGCGCACACTCGGCGCGGGCCTGTGCGCACCCGTGAACAGAGCTCCACGCGTCCCTGGACATGGCTCCTCACGCCCGGGACCGCTGCTGCTCTTGGCAGCCCAGGAACGTGCCACTGGGGGACTTTAGGAAGAGCCAGGACTTCTGCGCAGGGGGCCGGGGGTGGTGGGCCTGGGACGCTGGGTGGGGTCTTGGGCTCCCAGTGCGGATGGGAGGGCTGGCCAACTCTCTGGACCAGAGGCCTCTCTGGGAACTGTGGCCTTCCTCCCTGTAGAAGGCCCAGGACACCTCCATGCCATCTCCTCCCCAGCAAGGGACTCCGTGGGAACACCCTGCTAACCGTGAAGCCCCCACTCCCGTGACTGCTGACAGGAGGTGGGAGAATCCGGACCCCCACACTACTGAGCTCAGCCCTTGCAGCCGGGAAGGTCCACGGGCGGGGCCCCTACCTCCCCTGGACCGAAGGGTACCCAGCTTCCTGGAGCGGAGGCTGCAGGTCCCCCTGGTCCCAAGGCTACAGAGCAGCCCTCTTGGAGTCCCATGAGACCCCAAGTCTGCCTCCTTATGCTAGGCTCTGACTCCCTTCCAACCCTACTGGGCTCCTCTGAGTCATTTCTTTTTAACTGAGCCCCGCCCATGGTGCTGTCCCTCAGAGCCCCATTATAGCAGGAACTCACTGCCCCCGCACTTAGAGAGGCCTCCACCCTCCGCATCTGACCACCTACCCGAGCTGGTGTCCCTCAGGCCTCTCTGACCCCAGGCAGTGTGTGGTCACCCTGGCCGCCCAGCAAGGATCACCGGAGGTGGGTTTGGCTTCCCTCAGTGGATTTCCTTGCGCACACCCCGCCTCTCCATGGCTGCAGGCCAAGAGGCTTTTGCATTTGTAAGTTGAGCCTGTTCTGTTTTGGGGTCTCTTTGCCCGGGACTGCAAACCTGCCCCTGGTCAGAAGCTGATGTTGCCAATCTAACTCCTGCGCAGACCTGGTCCTCTCTGGTCATCCAAGTGGCTCCTGAGTGATCCCGGACCCGTGGGAAATAGAGCCCCTGCCCTTGGAGTGCCCCCAAGCCCACTCTCCTATACCCGATGTGCTCAAGGCAGCAGAGGAGGCCCAGCCCACCCACGCCCACCCAGCTGCCGGGTGGCTACAGGCTTGCAGCAGCGAGACCGAGGTCAGGCGAGGAATGCCCCCTACTCCATCCTGGATGGGCCACATTTTGCACACCAGGGGACTGGCACCCTCAGGGCAAGCGCTAAGCATTTCCCGTCCTCCAAAGCCTGGGCAATGGCCCTCAACGTGCCTGCTGGGCCTTCCTGGGCATTCCCTGAGCTGCTGCTCCTTCCACAGGCTGAGCTTCCGATCTCTGTGAGGTGGCCGCGGGTGCCGCTGCAGGTGGAACACTGAGGTGGCTGAGGCTTGGGGGCAGTGGGAGGGGGGGGCTGGCTGGACTTTCCTGAGGGCCCAGGAGCAACGAGCGCCCTGAGCTCCACACTCACCAATGTCAACGAGGACCCCCCTGGATCCCTGGACGCAGGCAGCCTGGGGCAGAGGGGAGGGACACCGTGTGGACACTGTTGGCCAGGTGGTTGCCAATAGGAGCAGGCATCTTTGTAGGGGGTGCCCCAGGCTAAGGGGCTGCCACCTGCTGCTGCTTTTGCACACAGCCTTGGGGAAGGGCGGCTCCTCTCTGTGCCTCAGTCTCTGCATCTGCAAAATGGGGTTGCTGTCGAAGCCACCCTCCAGGGCTGTGATGGCCATGGGGCCAATGAGTGGCCCCAGGACAAGCCTGGCCCCATCACGGGGGGGGGGGGGGGGGTGCTGCCCCTTGGATGTGTGTCGTTTGGCCCACTTGGCTCTCTCCCACCAGGGCTCCCGGGTGCCTCCTAGTGCCCACCCAGCCTCTGCTGCCCTCCGGGCCCCAAGGGAGGGAGCCAAACCCCGGCGTGGCTGGGGAGGCGTCTGAAATGCCGATGCTTGGCCGTGCGCACCCGGGGCGCGGGGATGGTGCCCAACAGCCCGATCAGAAACACGCTGCAAAGCTCCGGTTGGTGCATTTCCAGGAGGCTGGGGGTGGCGGCGGCCAGCCCGTGGGTCTCCGTCGGTGCTCGCAGCAGTCCCGGCTCCAGGGACCGCGCGTGAGAACTGTCATTTCTCCACCCTGCGGTCCTCTCCTCCTCTCTGCTTCCTCTGAGCCCTCGGGTGGTTCTTGCGTCCCAAGACGGACCAACCACAGCTGAGGAGCACATGCAGCCCCTGCCTTGCCCTGGCCAGTGTCCTCTACGGCGAAGTCCCCCGGATGGTGTCCCCAGGAGCTCTGGGAGTGGGCCCCACACACAGCCTGCTGGCTCTTTCTGAGGTGTGGGAACGACGCCTCAGAGCCTGGTGTGCAGCCCTGCTGTCGGGGACCCTTCTGGGCCCAGCAGGGCCTGTCCAGCTCGGGCCAGCGGTGCAGCGGTCACTGATGCTCTTCGTGTTGTCACCAGGGTCTCACAGTCCAACCCACCTGACGCTTCCCCTGCACCCAGGAGGAGCCCCGGAGCCAGGAGCACACGGCGCCCAGGCTGGCCTTGGGAGCTGTCTCAGGCGAGCCCAGCACCTGAGCTCTGCCTCTCGGACACAGGGAGAGGCTCCTGGTGCCACCAGGTGTGTTGACCGGTTCCCACCTGCGGGCCTGCAGGCCTGCAGCCACGAAGCCTCCCTCCCCAGAAGCCGTCCTTCCTCCCCCGCCCCCACCTATCCTTGTTAACATTCCTTCCCTTCTGCTAAGTCTGTTTCAAAAACAGAAAACAAAATAAACTGCTGCTAGCAGAGACTGCAGAGCACTCAGGAGGGGGTGGAGGTGGGGGCTCAGCCAGAGGCTGCTCAGACCCCTGGGAAAGGGCCAGGGCCCTGCCTATGAGTGAGGGCTGGGGTGGGGGAAGAAAACTGAAAAGAATCCTCTCGCTCCAGGGCAGGGCACAGGGGGCCTCCTCCCGTGTCCGGGGCCAGCTGCACACACACCCACCCGCCTCTCGCTCCTCCTGCCTGGGGAGGGCTCTGTGGCCACACTCCCAACCCATCCCCCGCCTCCAGCCCCCGTCCACCTCCTCCGGCTCCCCCTCCCCCCCCTCTTCCCTCCTCCCTTCCTCCCCCCTCCTCCTCCTCCCCTTCTTGCTCCTCCCACCGTCCTCTTGCTCCCGCCCTGCTCCCCTCCTCCTCCCTCCCTGCTCCCCACCTGCCACCCCCTCCTCCCCTCGCCACCTGCTCACTGTCTCTGCCCCCCCTCCCTCTCCCTCCTGCTCCCCTCCCTCTCCTCTCCCCTCATGCTCTCCGCCTCCTGCTCCCGCTTCCTCCCTGCTTGCTCCCCTCCCCTCCTGCTCCCTCCTGCCCCCCCCCCCTCTACCCCTGCCTCCCCCTCCTCCTCCCCTCCCCCCCCCTCCTCCCTCTCCTCTCGCTCCCAGTCCCCCCTCCTCCTGCTCCCCCTGCTCCCCCTCCTCCTCTGGGCTCCCCCCTCCTCCTCTTCCTGCTCCCCCTCCTCCCCTCCTGCCCCCCCCCCCCTTGCTCCCCCTGCTCCTGCTCCCTCTCCTCCTCCTCCTGCTCCCCCTCCCCCCCTGCCTCCTGCCTCCCCCCCTCCTCTCCTGCTCCCCCTCCCTCCTCCCTGCTCCCCCTCCTCCTCTCCTGCTCCCCCTCTTCCTGCTCCCCCTCCTCCTCCTGCTCCCCCTCCTCCCCCCTCCCCCTGCTCCCGCCTCCCCCCCCGCTCTCCTCTCCTCCTCCTCCTCCTCCTCCTGCTCCCCCTCCCCCTGCTCCTGCTCCCCCTCCTCCTCTTCCTGCTCCCCCTCCCCCTGCTCCTGCTCCCTCTCCTCCTCCTCCTGCCCCTCCTTCTCCTCCTGTACCTCCTCCTTCTTCCTCCTGCTCCCCCTCCTCCTCCTCCTGCCCTTCCTTCTCCTCCTGTACCTCCTCCTTCTTCCTCCTGCTCCCCATCCCCCTCCTCCTGCTCCCCCTCCTCCTGCTCCACCTCCTCCTGCTCCTCCTCGTCCTCTTACCCTCCTCTCTTGCTCTCCCCCTCCTCCTGCAGGTGGCCGCACAGCCTCTCCTGGCTTCTCACCACCTGGCCACGCAGCTCCTGCGTCTGTCCTCACCTGCTGATAGCTAGCGTCTCTCTCACTGTCAATGGAGAGACTGGAGCCAGGCCAGCCCAGGCTCCCAGGGCCTCCTCTGGGGCCCGTCCTTGGCCTCGCCATTTGTCTGTGGAAGGTGGGCAGAGCAGAACTTGCTCACTCGAGAGGAGCCCTAAAGGGCCGAACAGGCCGAGTCTGCTCCTGACAGGCGCAGGCCGCGTGACTCCTCCTTGGCCCTGTGGACACCCTGGGGCCTCCTGCACAAGAGGGCTCAGCCTGGTACCTCAGGCTGCCCGCCCTGTCCCTGGTGGTCCCAGCCTGCCCGATTCCCCATGCACCCCCACACAACCCGACCCACTCCGCGTCTCCACAAGGACAGGACCTTTCCAACGCCTCCCCAGTGCTGCGGGCTCTCACTGCTGGGGGGCCATCTCGCCCAAGGCAGTTCATTTTCTGCCCTTTGTTTGCCCCAGGAAGGTGAAATGGCCCGGGACTGGCTGCTCCTCTCCTCTGGGGGAGAACCGTGGGCCGGAGTGCGTGTCCTGCATGCAGAGACCCAGAGGAGCCGCCTTTGCCACCAGCCTGCCTGGGTCCTCGGCAAGCCCCGCCCCTCTGGGTCCTCAGTTCCCTGGATGCAAGTTGAGGGGTCGGGGAAAATGACCCCCCAGATCTCAGGCCTGACGCTGATTCTGGCCGTCGCGTCAGGGCTGCTCCACGCCAGCTCCGCAGGACTCAAGGTTTAAACCCCGCAGGGGACAGAGGGGTCCCCAAATCCACGTCCGTCTAGAGCCTGGGAATGTGGCCCACCTGGAAAACAGGGTCTTTGCAGACGTGATTAGTGAAGGGTTTTGAAAAGAGGTCGCCTGGATGAGGTTGTCTTCTGTGTCATGGGGACACAGAGACGGGAAAGGTCACGCGGGCAGAGGTTGGAGTGACTCAGACACAAGCCACAGGCTGGAGAAGGATGGCCTTCCCGGAGCCTCTGCGCGGGACTCGGGCTCCAGCGCTGTGGGACGTGAGGCTGACCAGGTGCTGCAGAGGTGGCCGGGGTGGCGAGGCCCACCTGCACCCCCAGCCGTGAATGATGGAGGGGCTGCAGGCCGGAGCCACAGATGTCGTTGTCGCTGGGCCAGCAGAAGCAAGGCTGGGACAGAAGTGGACGCACCCCTCCGGCTGGGATGAGTGGCCCGGGACTGGGACGCAGGACAGGCTCTCAGGAGTGGCCAATCTGCTGCTCTGAAGCTTGCCGGCAGAGCCTCCGTTATCCCCTGAGCAGAGGCTGCCTTTGCCCTGTCCAGGCGCTGTGCTGTGGCGGCCGAGGGGGGGAGCCTGCGTGGGGACACGGCTGGGCTGACGGGTGCCTTCAAGCAAGCGCTTCCCAGGCGCACACCGGCCTGCTGAGGGCAGGCCCCGAGGAAGTTCCAGGGCTTCTCGGAGAGACAGCGGTGCGGGGCCCCGCTCAGCTCTGCGACCCCAGGGCCTCCGGCCTTGGACACAGCCCCGCTTTTCAGGAGAGGACACTGAGACCCAGGCAGGGGGACTTGCCCCTTAACAACCACTCTGCAACGTCTCTCTCTGAGCAGTAGGTGACAGAGGAGGGACATGTGGATGACACACAGCTGGTCGACCTTGGATGGCTCTGAGCCACAGCCTGGAAGGAGCCCGGGGGGGAGGCTGGCGGGAGAGGGCATCTGAGCTGCCCCAGCTGGGACTTCCCCAGACCCCCAGACAGGACAGGGTCGCGGGGACGGCGCACGCAGAGACAGCTGCCCCGGTTCCTTTAACGGCTCGTGGCAAGAGGTGACAGTCTCCTGGGAAACTGAAGCTGGGAACTGGGGGCCAAGTCCACCCCCATGTGCCAACGGGCGACAGCAGACAGTCCCTCGCTGAGCCGCAGCTCCCTCGTCTGTGAGGAGGACTCTGGTGTCCATGCAGAGGCTGCAGGGCTTCTGGAGTGGCCTGGAGGACGGCCGGGTGGGCACCACTGGACGTCCGCCCCGCCGTGTCCCGGGCTCTGTTCCAGGGCCGCCCCGAGCAGCTCAGCAGCTGTCACAGCCCCCTTGGGAGCTGAAGTGCTGACCAGGAGGAGGTGGAGGGAGGCTTTGGCCTCCGGGGCGGCGCAGGGCAGGTGGCCTCCCGCAGCTGCTGGGGACTCCAGGCCTGCTCCAGATCTGTCCCCACTGTCCCTTTGCCAGCATCTGCTCTACGAGTGGCTCCACGGGTCCAGCTAGTTGGGGGTTAGCGCAGACCAGCGCGTCCGCGGCCGTTCCAGGTCAGCAGCGCTCGCTGGCCTCCGCAGTGTCCGAGGAGCCGCGTCTCCTGGTGGCCCCACAAGCACCCGGGGCACCTCCGGGCTCAGGTCTGGAACTGCGTGTGCTGCAGGCATGGACGGGCAGCGCCCTGCCTGGCCAGACGGGTGCTGCCCCAGAGGGGCTGAGGCAGGGACCCCCTCACTCCTCCCGTTCCCAGAGGGCACAGGGACCTAAATGGCCACCTGCTGTGTGCCGGGACAGCAGAGTGGTGCCTGGCCTCCCCAGTGCCTGGGCTCGGGGTCCAGCGCCCACCACCCAGGGCAGAGATGCACGGAGCCTGGCAGGGCAGCTGCTGCCAGTCCGCGGCTGGAAGCCCGAGAGAGCGGGGCCCGGTCCACACCACGGCTGGAGCAAAGAGTGCCCTCAGGCAGGGAGACTGTCCCAGAGCAAGCCCCTCTTTCTAAAACCAGACTAGTGTCTCCCCTTCCCTCCAGACCCGGCGGCCAGATCATAGTAACTTCCTAGATCACGGAGCAGGAGAAAGCCCATCGCCAAGAAAGAGAGGCGCGCACAGCCTGGCGCCGTGCGTCACGGAGCCTGAAATAGCGCATCCGCCCGCGGGCCCAGGCCCGGGGGAGCACCAGCTGCCACCGGCGGTGGGTCTGGGCAGGTGGCCGGCCAGTCACAACGGCCCCAGGGCCCATTCACGTCAGAGCAGAGGCAAGGGCAGGAGCTGGCTGGGACACCAGGCCAAGGCCCCCGGGCAGGAAGCCACGTGGGGCAGAGCCGTCCCCACCCCCAGACTGCGGCCCCCAGGCTGGTGCGGGAGGGGCGGAAGCACGGCCACACCAGCCAGCGGCCCCCATCACGCGCTCCCGCTGCCGAGCCACAGGACCCGGGGTGCAGGGCGTGCGTCCCGACGGACAGGGCCTCCCGGGAGGCTGTGCCATGGGCCTGACCCCTCAGGAGGAGGGGCAGCTCCCAGGTCCCCAGACTGTGCCACCGAGGTCCCGTGGAGGCTGAGAAAGGCATCGTGTGCCCAGAGAGGAAGGTTGTGGGCACAGGGGTATGGTCTGCGCCGTGCAGGTGCCTGGTCCTCGGCGCAGAGGCTGGCTGGCCAAGGGAGGCCACTGAAGATCTGCTGGCTGCCTCTGGGGGGCAAGCGTCCCTCCGCAGGGTGGCCAAGTGCATCGTGCACCAATTACCGGACAGAGCGGCCAGGGTCCTCGAGGGTCCTCTGTCCCATGCTGTGGCTTCCCTCAGGAGTGGACTGGACCGAGTGCCCAGCTGGGTGCGGCAGGGCCTCAGCTGAAGTGCCAGCTCCTGACCGGAGCCCAGGTCACCTCTGGACGCTCCCGTGCCTTCTGAAGGCTGGCTGGGTGCCGGGGCTGGCGCTGCGTGTGGTGCCCCGGCTGCCCTCCTGCACCAAGGCTCAGCCGCCAACACGAGAAAGGCCCTTGGCCTCCCTCCACAGAGCCCAGGTCACCTCTCCAGGGACCCGCCCCCTCCTGACGGTGGCCGGCAGCTTGCGCCCTCGGCCCTGGCCCTGCCCTCTCAGCCCCCGTCTCTCAGCGAGGAGAGCCGCCCAGGGCCTCGCGGCCTGCGAGCAGCTGACGGGCTTCCCAGCAGGATCTGGCGGACACAGGTGGCTGGAGTCCTCCAAACCCACCCCCTGTCCCTTCTGATGGCCCAGGAGGGGGATCCCAGCAGGTGGGGACTGGAGGCAGGACAGCACGGCCCAAGGGCGGGGACACGGGGCGCATGGGGTGAGCAGGGGCCAGTGACGGCACGTGGGCCACCAGGGAGCAATGGATGCAGGTTGATGGACAGGTGGGTGAGTGACAGGCGTGCAGGACACAGGAGAGGCTACCAGGGGGGCGACCACCGACTGTGGAGAGCTTGAGCAAAGATGGGGTCTGGGTGTCGGGAGCAAGCCACGCAGGCTGGGGGGCTGCGCTCAGCCTGGGCTCTGGGGAGAAATGGGATGCCAGGTGGCCTTGGAGGGGACAGATCGGAAGACACCATGAGGAAAGGCCACTGCACACTGCCCTGGTGGTCACGAAGACCTGGGGCAAGGTGAGGCCCAGGTGCCAGGGAGAGATGGAGAGCAGACGGGGGACACGCGGGATGGGGCGGGGCACGAAGGAGCCGAGCAGACACCAGGGGACAGATTGGCCCAGGACAGCAACAGGACGTCGCGGGGTTCAGGCGGGCACTCGGGAGGAAGCAGTCACTGTCCCACACAGGCTCTTAAAGCGCCCCGCCCCGCCCCCACCCTCAGCAGCCGCTGTGAGCTGAGGTCCTGGCCTCCCTGGCACACGGCTCTCCCTGGCCCGGCTGCCCTGCCCTCGCCAGCGCCCTCAAACACGTGTGGTGCTTCGGGGCATTCGGCAACCTGCGGAACCCAGGGCCGGCTCACCCCAGCACCGGGAGCGGCAGGAGCGGAGCTGGCCCTGCACCAGTGCCACGGTGTGCCCGTCCCGAGAGGAGGCGCAGTCACCTGCTTGGTGGGACCTGGGATGGAACGAGGCTGACCCCAGGGGTGGCTGGCCCTGAGCTGGTCACTGGCGGCAACCGCAGGCCTGCCTGTCAGTCCAGGAGTTCAGAGGCTGCCGACGGAGGTGGTGGGCTGATGCAGCCCCTTGGGCCCACCAGGCCTCTGGTTCCCGAGAGAACTGGTACAAGGATAAAGCCCCACCCAGGGACGAGCGGCCTCCCTTCCCCTCCCCCAGCGGCCAGTCCCCCACTTCCTCCCACCCCAGGTGGGGGCTCTGCTGCCCGAGGCAGGTCTGGCTCTTCTTCCGTGAGCACCGAGTGGCATCCAGCTGTCTCCACGCGGGGCTGCCCCAGACACGGGGTGCCTGCGTGGCACTAAGTGGAGATCCGCCCGCTTCTCCAGGCTTCAAGGTCAAAGAGGCTGGCGGGCTGTGGCAGCAGGTCTCCAGAAGCTGCTTTCCCCCGGGCTGCTGGGGGCTCCGTGTGCGGGGAGGGTCAGCCCTGCCTCTGCTGGGACCGACTTCCTGCCCGGGTCAGCAAGCGGGGGGCGGGGCGGCGGTGCCCGGCCCTCAGACCCAGCTCCGCGCTCCTCGGGTTTGCTAACGGAGCTTTGGCAGAGTCGACCCTGACCGCCTTTGAAACCAGGAAATCAGGAGGAAGACTCACAAACCCCCAGGAAAAGGGAACCACGCAGAGGACCCCCAGGGCGTCGGGTGTGGCCGAGCAGCGACCTCAGGGCCCCGCCTGGTCACACAGTGCCCACCAGCACGAAGGTCAGGCTCTGGGATGGGGGCAGGGAGCTTGCAGCCCGGGGCCTGGGGCGGCCCGTGCAGAGCGGGCAGCTGTCCCCCCCGCCTGGAGCCAGGTGGGGGCGTCTGGCTGGGAGGAGCTGCTCAGCCGCCCAAGACCAGCCTTATATTTAGGCGTAGTGGGCGGCTGCCTACGCGGTGCGATTTCACAGGCTCTGGGGGCCCCTTCCAAGCCCCAAAATACCTCCTCCACCTGCTTCCTGCGCTGCGATCTGATAAGGGAACAGCTTTCCTTCCCCAGTTAGGCAGAGCGGCTGCCCTGCTGCTGGCACCGACGCCCCTGAGTCAGCGTCCAACCTGGAGCAGGAGCCCCACGGGCTCTGTACCCGAAGGCCACTTAAGGCCACATCCAGGAGGGCCCTGCAGAGCCCCTCGGCCTCTGGTCCCTGCAGCACAGTCAGGAGCCCACGCCGCTGATCACAGGTTTGCTGAGCGAGGCTCTCTGCCAGGGACCCCACCCACACCCCCTCTGCCGCCCCACCCTACCCGGGACCCACGCACCCCAGCCCTGGGCCGTGCCACCCAGGAGAGGGGAGGCAGAGCAGCCTGCCTTCTACTCCCAGTGGGTTGGCACAGTGGCAGCCAGTGGCACCTGGGCCCCTGGTAGGACTACAGCTTGCAGCCGTGACCCGCTGCCCAGGCTGCAGGTGACCCCCAGGTGGACAGAGAGCACTTCAGAATGTGAGGGGCGCCTGAGGGAGGACTGGGGCTCACGGAGGGGCACTGCTGGTGGGAGGCACCCCTGCCCCTCACTCCCTCTAGCCCCAGGTGCTCACAGGACGTGAGAGGGTGTGGTGCAGGCAGGGCCAGCAGGGCACCGGGTTTGTCCTGGGTGTTGTTACTGCACAAACTGTGAAACAAACCCACTTTTATTCAAGTACAACTAGGTACAAAGTCCCTCGGAACCTGGAAGTCCCTTCTGTTGGCCACTTGCTGCAGGGCGAGCACTGGGGACCGTGTCCTCACCATCACGTCCTCCATGGCTGGTTTACACAGAGGCACGGCACCACGCCTGTGCCCTGCCTGGCCCTCGGGCCTGAGGGGCCTCCTCACGTCCGCGTCAGTAGGAAAGTCATGGCTGCGCGGGACGCCAGGTGGAGGCTGGCTTTGTCCCGCTACGGGTGTGTGCCTTGCTGATGGACACCCGAGCCGCGAGTTTCTCACCTTTGCAAGTGACGCTGTGACCACCACCTGAACCACCAGTTACTAGTCAGAGCGTCAGCCAGGCCCGAAGATGCTCCTGGCCTGTGACCCTCTGACTGTCTCCTGACGGGGCAAAAGGGACTTGGGGGCGTGATTCGGTGGAGGGCCTGGAGAGGGAGACCGTCCGGATTGTTTGGTGGCCTGGCGGGACCCTCAGCCAACTCCTGATCTCAGGCTCCTGATCTCCCTAGCGGTGGAGAGGAACTGTGTTTTAAATCACTGAATTTGTTGGCGATGTGTCCCTGCAGCAGAGGAAGACGATGCGTTGATCTTTGTGTACCCTCTTGGTGGCTTCTGCAGGGGAGACGTGCAGAAGTGAACTTGTGTGATGTGACCAAAGGCTGCCTTCCCTCGTGGTCTATGGCTGTGCCAAGTTGCCCAGTCCTGGGATTCACAAATTGGCACCGCAGTGTGTGGGGGTGACTGGGGGATGGCTGGGGGGTGACTGGGGCTCGGCCGGGTATTTTCACTATTTTGCAATTCTGTGGTCTGGTATCATCTCACCACTTTAATTTGGATTTCTTTGACTCGTGCCGATCTAAACCCCCCCGCCCCGGGTCACCTGTTTCTGACCCCTGCTTATTTTTTCTACTGGTTCTGTCACCACTTTCTTGTTGACTTGTAAGTACTCTTCTTGTTTTTTAGAATATGGACCCTCTGTTCATTTTCAGGGTTTGCAAGTTCTCCCTGTCTGTCACTTGTCTTTTGACTTTTAAAAATGGTGTCTTTGGTCACACAGACACATAAAATGGTTCTGTGGGGTGCAAACGGTCAGCCCTTTCCCGTGTGCCCTCTGGATCGCACACATTTTCTGTTTTCAAAGAATATTTGTACTTCTTCATTTCCCTTTAAAAATTTGTAGTCTATTAGAATATTTAGCTCTTTTCGGCTTAGTCTGTGTGTGTGTGAATGGTGTGAGGGAGGGATCTCGTTGTTTTCTGTATACAATCAGCCAATTGTCTCAATGCCGTTAGTTGAAAAAGGTCATCTTTCCCCATCAAATTTACTGCATCTTTTCCTAAAAGCAAAAAAAAAGTGTGACTCTGCCTGGAATTTCTATCCTGCCCCTTTAATCCACGTGTCTCTCTTCGGGTAGGTGCCCCTGGCCTTACTACTGCTGAGCATCAAGTTTGGAACTGAGGTCACAGAGTTCTCATTTTCCCTCCCCCCAAAAAATTGTTTTTGCTATTCTAGATCCTTTGTTTTTCCACATAAACCTAGAATATGTCTGCCAATTACTTAAAAAAAAAAAAAAAAAAAAAAAAAAGCCTATTGAAGTTTTCTTTGGGACTGCTTGGCCTCTATATCAGTTTGGGAAAATTGACTTCTTAACAATATTGAGTTTTCTGATTCATGAACAAGGTATATCTATTTATCTCTGTATTTAGTCTCTTTCCGCAATATTTTAAAATCATTTTTAGTATGTAGGACTTAACGTATTTTGTTCAATTTATTCCCGACTATTTCATTGATGTTCTTTTAAGTGCTACTTTAAAATGTCTCTGTCTGTGATTGTTGGTTGCTAACATTGATGGATTCTGTGTGTTGACTGTCAGGGGCTGAGCTGGGTCCCCTCTACCCAAAGTCCATATAGTGAAGCTTTTACCCCAGTACCTCAGCATGTGTGTGTGTTTGGCGATAGGCATTTAAAGAGGCGATTAAATTAAACTGAACTCCTTAGGGCAGGCAATCACTTTGCTTCCTCACCTCTGTCTGCGGGCCTGGGCTTCGCTCCTCCCCTGGCTTGGCAGACCGAGCCTCAGGCGGCAGGTGGCACTGTGGCTCAGGGAGCACACTCGTGGTGGGTCCTGGCCACGGGGCTACTTTTCCTGAACTTCGTTTGAGGGGGCACAACACCGGGACAGCCCAGTGGCAGCCGTGCCCTGGGACTTGCTCTCGTTTCAGCCGTACTGTGAGGTGCCCCCGGCACGCGTGGCTGAGCGGGGTCGGGCACGCTCACCTGCCCGTGCTGACACACTCACCTGCCGGTGCTGACACACTCATCTGCCCGTGCTGAGCGGGGTCGGGCACGCTCACCTGCCCGTGCTGAGCCCAGTTGGGCATGCTCACCTGCCCGTGCTGACACACTCACCTGCCCGTGCTGAGCCGGGTCGGGCACACTCACCTGCCCGCACGCTCACCTGCCGGTGCTGACATACTCACCTGCCGTGCTGAGCGGGGTCGGGCACGCTCACCTGCCCGTGCTGAGCCCAGTTGGGCATGCTCACCTGCCCGTGCTGACACACTCACCTGCCCGTGCTGAGCCGGGTCGGGCACACTCACCTGCCCGCACGCTCACCTGCCGGTGCTGACATACTCACCTGCCCGTGCTGAGCCGGGTCGGGCACGCTCACCTGCCCGTGCTGAGCCGGGTCGGGCCGGGCACGTTCACCTGCCGGTGCTGAGCCGGGTCGGGCACACTCACCTGCCCGTGCTGAGCCGGGTCGGGCACACTCACCTGCCCGCACGCTCACCTGCCGGTGCTGACACACTCACCTGCCGGTGCTGAGCGGGGCGGGGCACGCTCACCTGCCCGTGAAGACCTGGTGTGCCCCCCCAGGAGACAGGGAAGCCTGAGGCCTGAGGCACGTGCCTGAGGGCATCTGCGCAGCTGCTGGCAGGGACTGCTTGGCCAGGTGGGCCTTTACCAAGGAGGGCGGTCCTCCCCGCAGGGCCTCTCGGGTGTCTCAGCCCCGCCCCGGCCCTCAGCCCTCTGCTGTAAGGAACCGCCTTTGTCCTCAGCCGGAGGTCCTTAATTGCACAGGAGATGAGACACTTTCCTGCTTGAAAAGAAAATAGAGAATAAAACCAGCCGCCCTTCCGCCCTTCCGGCTCCCTGCCTGTGCCAGGCCTGGCTGCTCCGGCCCTCCCTTCCTCCCCGTGGTGGGGGACAGAAAGGCCTCCTGCATTAAGGAGTCTCACAGGTCTAACAAGACAGAGGGGAGCTGACTGTTCGCTTCTGAGACTTGGAGGTGGGGAGGCTGGCCCTCCTCAGTGTCCGAGGGACTGCAGAGTTCAACACTCCACATGGGACACTTGGGATCCTGGAGGCCACTGTGGATGCCCAAACCTGCCTCTCCTCTCACCGTTGCTCCCTGCCCACCACCCTCCCCACCCAGTTTCCTCCCCAGCTCCCCAGCTCAGGTCCGCCACAGGGCCTTTGCGTGGCTCTTCTCCTGGTAGACATTTGGCTCCCTGGTGCCGTCATGGTCTGTGCTCTGTGTCATCTAGGTCTGTGCTCTGTGTCATCTAGGTCTGTGCTCTGTGTCATCTAGGTCTGTGCTCTGTGTCATCTAGGTCTGTGCTTGGCCACCCCTCACATTTCACTTTCAGCCCCCACCCTGTTCCTCTGCCCCTTCCCCTGCTGAAGCCCTTCTAGAACCTGTGCCCAACCATCTAGACCAGGAGCTCTGCACGCAGACTCCCCTCCCTGCTGAGTCTCCAGTGGAGACGGCCACCCGGGCATGCAGCAGGCACTTAATTAGAGCTCCTGAGAATTGGTCTGGGAAGGGGTGAGGTCAAGCGTCCTTGCTGTCACCCCGTCTAGGTGCTGCCCTGGACCTAGAGCTTGGGAGCCCTTAGCGAGGTCTCGCCTCCGCTGAGCGGGTCACCTGGCCGCGGAGGACTGCGGCCGGACCGCGAGGCCCTGGAGGACCCGACGCGGCGGCTCACCTGGCCCCAGCTGGACCCACGGGGCCTCACAGTGGGCTTTGGCTGGGGTCTTGTTCCAGAAGTCTCTGGCCTGAACCCAGGCCCCCGAGCTTGTGGCGGTGAGCTTTCTGTCACTTGTGGTGGCCTCCTAGGGCCTCTGCCAAGGTGGCAGCTCCCCCCACCGGGGTCCTGCTCCTGCTCCTCTTGGAGGACCCGGGGCTCTTCTCCTTGGCTCCCAGGCCCCGCTCCCCTAGGGGCAGGTGTCCCCCGTGCCCTGTGTGGGGTGGGGACCCTGCTGTTCGGCCAGGCCCCTCTCTCCGCAGCCAGCTGGGGTGTGGCACCTGCAGTGGGTGTCAGGTGGGGACTGGGTGGGCGGTGGCAGGCCCGGGAAGGACGGCTGGAGCGGGCCCCCCAGGTGAGCCCAGGTCCGCGCCCTCCGGCCCGGGGGCCGAGCCACAGCAGTGCCACCCGCCTCGCTCCAGGGCGTGCCTGTGCCACCCCCTTGCCCGTCCTCAGCAGGGAGGAGACGCCGGGGTATTGGCAGCCCCCAGCTGCTGTGGCTCCTGCCGCCCCTCCAGGGTGACTCCAGAGGCCCTGACCCCCAAGCCAGGAGGCCTCAAAGGGCCTGTGTCTCTCCAGGGATGGGGGAGTGCCCTCGTGTCCTGTGCCTGCCTGCTGTGTCGCTGTCGGTTCTTAGCAGGGCTAGTGACAAGCCCAGCAGCCTTGGGTGACCAGGGGGCACAGTGACAAGCCCAGCAGCCTTGGGTGACCAGGGGGTGCAGTGACAAGCCCAGCAGCCTTGGGTGACCAGGGGGTGCAGTGACAAGCCCAGCAGCCTTGGGTGACCAGGGGGCGCAGTGACAAGCCCAGCAGCCTTGGGTGACTAGGGGGCACGGTAACAAGCCCAGCAGCCTTGGGTGACCAGGGGGCACGGTAACAAGCCCAGCGGCCTTGGGTGACCAGGGTCCACGGTGACAAGCTCAGGAGCCTTGGGTAACCAGGGGGCACAGTGACAAGCCCAGCAGCCTTGGGTGACCAGGGGGCGCAGTGACAAGTTCAGGAGCCTTGGGTGACCAGGGGGCACGGTGACAAGCTCAGTGGCCTTGGGTGACCAGGGGGCGCAGTGACAAGCTCAGGAGCCTTGGGTGACCAGGGTCTTCTGTGACAAGCTCGGCAGGCTTCAGGTGCCCTTGAGGGGAACGGGGCAGCTCTGGAACTGTGGGAAATGGTGGGCCCGAGGCTGGCCCTGGTTGTGCAGGACGCAGCAGCACCTTGGGCCTGTGGTGTGGGCACAGCTGCCAGGGGTGGGGGCAGAATCTTCCCCGTGAACAGGCGGACCCTCAACTAGGCCAGGGGCTGGAGGAGCTGGCCAGCGAGGCAGGGGCCTTCGGGAGGCCGGGGAGGCCCCGGGGTGAGGGCAGACCCGAGGGTCGTGCTGTGGGCTGACCCTCCCCAGCTGGGCAGCCCTCGAGTCCTGAGAAGCTTCTTGGCCCTATTCGGGCCATGGGGGTGAGTGGAGGGCCTGGGCAGTACCCCCAGAGCCCGGGAGTGGGTGCTGAGGCCCAGAACACAGCAGCCAGTGGACAGATGGGCGGGAGCGCGGGTGCCGCCTCCCTTCCCTGCCCAGCGAGAGCAAGCTGAGGTGGGCAGGGCTGTGGGCGGGCAGCGGAGGGGCCAAGCTCAGCATGAGGACGGCCTCCGCACCAGAGGCAGCGGGTGAGGTGGTCTTAGCGCCACTGCCCAGAGAGAAGAAAGGCAGGTGTGCGTGAGTGTGCGTGGCTGTGGGCGCGTGAGTGTGCGTGAGTGCGCGTGAGTGTGCGTGAGTGTGCGTGGGCGGGTGGCGGTGTGTGCGGCGGGTGTGCAGGCTCGGGTGGGGCTCGAGCAAGGCCTACGGTGGGGGTGGGGCTGTCCAGGGAAGTGGGTGGACAGGGATGCTGGCCTGGGCTGGGGCCGGGCCTGCGCGTGGCTTGGGTGGGCTCCGCATGCCCTAGGAGGGCAGGGCTCTGAGAAAGGAGGTCCATGGGCTGCTGGGACCACCAGGTCCCCGCATGTCCCTTAATTGTCAGATTCTACAGGAAAATGGGCCACCGTCAAGAGTGCGGAGGGGGACGCGTGTGTGCGTGGGTGGGGGGCGGCGTGTGCCCGGGAGCGTGTGGACTGAGTCTGGGTGCGTGCGTGGGCCCGCAGGCCAGGAGGCCCCTGGGCTGTCAGATGGGGGCCGGGCCCACTCCCCCCGCGCGCCCTCCTCCAGAGCAAGCTGAGCTCCAGGGCAGGGCAGGATGCCGGCACCCGGCACCCTGAGCGGGGCCGCCTGGCGGAGGTGCAGGGAGGCCTGGCCAGCCCAGCGGCAGCGGCCCCTGTAAGCGGCGTGGCGCTGCGGCTGACTGCTCCTGGGGCCCAGGGTTCTGACTGCAGGGGGGGCACGGGCCCATCGTGCCCAGCCTATGCAGGGACAACGAGGGGGACTCGGTGATGGGCGCGTCAGTGTCTGATAAAGGGAGATTTACTCAGCGCGTTCCAGAGAAGCCTGGCGCTCGCTGGTCTTAGAGCAAGCAGCCTCGTGCCAGCCGCACTCCTGACAGACCACGCTGCAGGCACCGCCCCCCTCCCGCCAGCAGCCGGGCCAGGCTGGCAGGGCCTGGCTGGGGGGGGGCGAGGGCAGGGGTGGGGAGGCAGCCAGGCCCTGTCCTCAGCACGGGGCCCCCAGGAGGGCCCAAGTGGCCTCGGCTGGCCGTGTCCTGGCCCGTGTGTCCCCTGAGGACGAGAGTCTGCAGCACGGGACCTCTTTCTGCTGGAGAAGGGTGACAGATGTGACCTGAGGGCTGCTATGGGCGGTGCGGAGCCCCCCTTGGCCAGCCCCGGGGCTCCCCTGGTCCCACCCGTGGTCGGCGCCCCTGGCTTTGCGCAGACAGAGCGGAGGCTGGCCCCGCCGTCCCCGCGGGTGCCTGTAGGAGCCCTGTTCGGGGAGATGGCTTAAATTGCGGTTGACTATGGGCCATGGAGATTTGGGCATTACCGTCTTTTGTAGTCTCACGGGACTTGGCCCGGGATCTCGAGTGACTTGGCCGAGATTGCTGATCGGGTCAGCGCCATTTTGGTGGTGTGTGTGGTGCTTGTTAGTCGTTGTTAGAGCCAGAGAGAAAAGTTATCAGAATAAAAAGCTGTTTGTCTCCAGTTTGCCTCTAAACTTCTTCCCACGGCCTCGTTGCTCCAAGCGGCCATCGCTTCAGGCGGCAACAGGTGCCCTTGCCGAGCACCTGCTGAGGAGCGTGAGGAGGCCCTGGAAAGGCACGGCCCTGCCACCTGGACCAGCGGCCTGCGGGAGGTCAGCGCTGGCGCTGAGGTGGGGGACGGTCCACATGGACAGAGGCACAACAAGCCCCAAAGCAGGTGCAGGGCACATCTCTGCAGCTGGGGACCTGAGGGTCAGGACAGGCGGGGGCCGTGGCGCTAGTGGGCCTGCTGGTCCCCAGGTGTGGGGTCCCGTCCTGTCCAGGACTCGCGGCTGGGGAGGGGCACAGCGGCCCTGGCCCCGCGTGCCCTGAACGACCTCTGCACAGGTCAGCGCTGCTGCTCCTGAGCTCAGGCCCGGCGAGGAGCGAGCCTCTCTGCTGGCCTCCATCCCACCCTCCCACAGACCCCCGAGCAGGCGCTGCCCCCGAACCCCCATCCAGGGCCGGGCCTGCTCCTCGTGGGCGCCCCCTTCCAGTGGCATGGTGCCCAGCGCCCCAGCTCCTCCACGCCGCATCGGCGCCGTCCTGAGTGTGCTTCTGCCCCCCTCCCCTGCTGGGCTCCTCCAGGGCTCCCCGTGGTGGCCAGGGTGATGTCAGTGTGCAGGCCTGGCCGCGGCCTTTCCTCTGAGGGCAGTGTTGGGGCTCCCCTGCCAACAGCTCCTTCCCTGTCCCCCCTCACTCTAGCAGGACCTCGCTCCTCCCCACGCTCGCTCTGGCCGAGGTCCTCGCCTGGACAGTGGGTCCTCCTGGGCGAGCCTCACCCGCCGCACGGCAGAGGCCCCAGGGCAGATCTGCCGAATGCACGAGAACTCGAGCCCCAGCTCACCACATTCCCCGGAGACTGCTGGCCTCCAGCCAGGGGCTCCAGCTGCCCGAGGAGCCTCCTGCAGCCTGTCCACTGCCGGCAGCCTGGGTGGCCCTGCTGCCCCTGGCCCTTCCTCTACTGGTCCAGTGGACGAGTCCCTGGCAGGCGTGGCCTCGGGAGCCAGCAGCCGCCCCCACTCCAGAGCCTTCTGAGTGGCTCCCCCAGCCTCCGCACGGAGGCCCCTGTCCTGACACGGTTCCCTGGGGGGCAGCTTGTGTCCAGGAAGCCATCGTGTGGCTGGGGGAGGAGCCCCTCCTGCTGCCCATCGCGGAGGGGTCCTCGTGCCGCGGCGGGAGCCGCAGCGGGAGCGGGGGTGTGCGCGTGTGCACGTGCGAGTCTGCACGTCTGCGCATGTTGCAATCTGTTTCTAAAACACGACCCCAGCGATCTCATGGGGAACATCAATGAATATTTACTACCTTACATTTTTTTTTTTTTTTTCGGAAAAAAAAAAAGTAATTTTGCTGTCTGGTTATTAAATCTATTTTTATTGCTACAAAAATCGCTTCCCATCCATGAAGAGGAGGGCAGCCTGGTGCTCAACGCCAGGTGAGTTGCTGCCGCTGGCCTGCCTTTTCCTGGGGGCCCCGGACACCTGCTCCTTCTAGGTCAGCTGCAGCGGGGGCAGCTCCGGCTGAGCAGGCCCCCGTGGGCAGCCCGGCTCGCAGAGGCAAAGTGACGCTCGCTGCCCACCCTGGCATGTCTTGGAGGGAGGGCCTCGGGGCTCAGTGTGGGGCTGGGACCCCGCCGTGGCCTGCGCCTCTGCAGGACGCCTGGCCTCGCGGGCACGGGGGCTGCTCGGAGGCACCTGCTGACCCAGACGCACCCTGGCCATGTGGCCATGCGCTGCCCACAGCCTGTCCTAAGGGACCGCGCACGGGGCACTCTGCTGGACCTCAGCCCGGGGAAGCCTGTCCACTGCACGCCCCAACAGAGGGTGGGCAGGACAGGGAGGCCATCCAGCCCTGCTGACCCTCTGCTCACAGTGGGGGACTCCTCATCTTTCTTCTGCCAGCCATTGGCCCCTGCATTGCCAGGGTCTGCCCCACAGACCCAGGGATGCGTGTGTCCAGGGCAAGGGGCTGGGTCCCTCCTCTACGTCCATCTGGCCCTGGTGTCAGCCCCATAATGCCCACCCAGAGCTCCCACTGCCGCCCAAAAAAGCCCAGCCCAGGCCAGGACGCTGGAGACACAGGCAGTCACCCCACCCCGCCAGGCACAAAGGCAAGGCCTCCCAGTCCCAGGGGTGAGTGGCCTTGGAACCCAGGACCCCGGGGCAGGTGCATCTTTCCCCTCACCAGGGAGGGCTGGCCTCACACCCAGGCCAGGTGGTCCCGCACAGGGCCCTTTCTGTTTGCCTGTGGGGACTGAACCCGCAGAACAGCCTGCGCAGGAGGACACTGTTTCTATCGCAGAGGAGGAAGCCGAGGCCCAGGAAGGCCAGGAAGGCCCAGGAAGGCTGGGACAGGCCCAGGAGTCAAAGGGCAGATGACCGGGGACGCCTGACAGACCCCCCCCCCTTCTGCTGTCTTCCTGAGCCGGGGCTCTTCAGCCGGGGCAGACCCCCCTCTTGTTACCGAGGAAGCCCGGGCAGTGGAGGCTCTGCTGTTCGCAGGCTGCGTGGGCCTTGCTGTCCCCAGGACGTGGGAAGGACAGAGCAACACCGACATGGCCCTGTGTAATGACAGTGGTGCTAGAAGACAGTGTTCGTGGCTGTGGTGACAGAGGGGACCCAAGCGGCTGCTGCCTTATGCAGCCACCAACTGCCCCTGGGCCGCGGGGCACCGCTGGTGGAGGCCGCCTCCGGAGCCTCACAGCCTCCGCTGTGGTTTGGATCTTAAGGACAGCGTGGGTAAAGGCCCTGGTCCCCACTTGGGTGCCCCTGGGAGGCAGTGGACCTTTGCTGGGGGCCGAGCTGGGGCCTGGGGTCCCCAGGGCATGCTCTTGAAGAGGAGCGTGGGACCCCTCTCCTCTCCTCTCCCTGCCGCCCTCCTCCCATCCCTGCCGCGAGGGCCTGTCCACCTGCCTCCAGGGCCTGTCCCAGCCCACAGCTGGACGCGTCCCCTCTGCGAGCCAGGCGTCTCAGCACCAGCTGTGGTGGCAGAAGCCCACGCTCACGCCTCCAGAGCCCAGCCCCCGCCACCCTGCGGCACCTGTGGGTGACGGCCGAGTGACAGGCCAAGCCAGGTCATCGGGGCCAATGCGCTTGACCTCGAGTCAGATCTTCTTTCCTGTGCGATTGTCCCTTGATCTACAGCACTGCGGTGACATGGGCACTTGGGGAACGTGTTGGTCCCCTCTCTGCTGGGCCGCAGATGCTGGCCCCCCCACGGCCAGCTCTGCCCCACACTGAGGACAGTGCTACCCACTGGGATCCTCGCCCAGGTGGCCCTGGAAGGGGCCGCAGTGTGACCAGGCCACCTCCTGCCGTCACAGTGCATCAGAGCACTCATCATCGGGGGTCCCGTCCCCATCTCTGCAGCACACCACTGTCACTCAGCACTTGTCACGGCACACGTCTGTCCCCGGCGGAGCGTCAGTGCCACGCGCTTCTCTCTGCAGCCTCTCCTGACAACGTGGACTGAGGCCTGGCTGGACCTCCTGTCACCATAGCCCCTGGGCTGCGGAGGACCTGGTGCCGGGAACCTCCTCGAGCAGGTTCTTCCCAGAGTCACCTTCCTCTCTCTACTCCGCACCCGCGCCTGGTAGACCCAGTGGCCCTGCGTCCCCCTAGTTTGTCCCTTGAACTGCACAAGAGTCAGGGCTACTCACCTGACCTGGGGGACAAGGACCAGAACCTGCCAGCAAGTGAACACCGGCCCCTTGGTTGGGGCTGTGGCTCAGCGGTAGAGCGCTCGCCTAGCCCATGCGTGGCCCTGGGGTCGATCCTCAGCACCACGTAAAAATGAATAAATTAAATAAAGGTGTTGTGTCCAGCTACAACTAAAAAATAAATATTAAAAAAAAATAAATTAAAAAAAGACTTCCTGGGTCCCCAGGGAGTAGGGGGCCATCTGAATCTTAGGTCCCTGGTCTTCTTGGGGGAGGCCTGGAAGTGTAAGATACTTGGGGGGCGTTAAAACCCCATGGCTCCCTGTGGCCAGCGGGCGGTGCTCTCCGGGTCCCCCAGGCGGGTCTCCAGCCCACCCCCTGGGCAGCCTGGCCTCTGGATCAGACACTGCCTCCCGCAGGGGCCTCCCTGCCAGGGCGCTCAACCACACCCCCCTCGTGCAACCGAATGGATGACGGGGACCCCAAGCTCAAGGCAAGTCCCCTGACACCCAGGGACCCAGGCGGAGCCGGAGGGGAAGGGGGAGGAGGCTGGGAGAGGGAGGGGACCACCAGGAAGCTGGTCTCCTTCGTGAGCTTTCCAAGGGCGAGTCTAGAATACAGTCGGAAAGAAAAAGAGATCAAAACGGCAAACTTCCTTGCAGATCCCGCCTTCGCCGAGGAGGGGGGGTGTCGGGGACCTCAGCGGGCGCCCTGGCCCTTCGTTGCGGCTGTGGGTGATTAACGTCTGGTGGGGGGCTAGGATCACTGAGGACTATATTTAGAATTTCAATTTAAACACTGTTCGCCTGCAATGGTTTTGAATTTGTTTTCTAGACACTGGTGGATTTACAAGGGCTCCGAGTCCCGGCGGCTGCTGGTCTGCACGGGGAGGGAGGCACCCCGCAGCCTGCACGGGCTGGAGAGTGCTGCGAGCCCCAGAGGCCAGGCCCTGCAGGAGCAGGAGTGGGCCTGCAGCCCGCCCTCCCGGCCTGGCCTGTTCCAGGAGCTTCAGGAGCCCGCTGGGTCTCCGAGGACCGGCCTCGCCTGTGCCTCCGTGTGTGTAGGTCTAAGCGTGCCCGCGTCCCCATGTTCTTATTGAGGTTGTGACATGTCACTGGAAACCAGGCTCAAAACGTCCCACCCCTAGGACCCCGGCACCCTCTCCTTCCCACGGAGGCTGCTAGATAAAGAGAACACGAGACCAGCCGGTCCCGGTGCCAGGCAAACTTGGATTTCATAGACAGGACGATGTTTTTCTTCTCGCGTGGAGTAAGCGCTGGCCTCCCAGCCCACATGGTCCCCGAGGTTTGTCCTGCCTCTGTGACCACTGTCCACGTGGAAAAGCTGGCTGCAGAGCCCCTCTGGCAGCGTCCTTTGGGGCCTCTTGGGTATGAGGGAGTCCAGGACCAGGGCCCCAAGACATGCTGAGGGGCCAGCCCCGGGGGTGACAGCGCCACCCACACTGAGCAGCCGTGCACTGACACCGGACGCTGGCCTCGGACGGCTGCCCTGGTGTGTGCCTTGGCTTGCACTGCCACTCCCTGTGCCCAGCACCTGGGCGGGAGCCCTGGCCACGGTGTCTGCGTCCGCCTGTCTGCAGGGAGGCCAGGGCGGCTCGTCTGCCCTTCCCGCTCCTCAGCCAGAGGGAGGACGCCCGGGTGTCAGTCTGCTGCCCGGTCTCCCCTCCACCCTCCTCCTGGGCTGGAGAGCCAGGCCGCCCCCAGAGCTCCTCAGGGCACGGCTGGTGCAGGTGAGGCTGGGAGGCACCACGGAGTCTCCTCCTCGCGGCTCTGTCCCCTCCGGCAGCACAGCCACGTGGGTGTTTGGTCTGGGGGCAGCTTCTGTGGGTAGGCCAGCAGGCATGGCCCCTCCTGCAGGTGTTGGCCAGAGGAGGCCCCCGGGCGGGGCTGGTGGGAGTCGCACAAGGCAGCTTCCCCAGCCAGGGGCCGCCTGGCTCTGATGACGTGGGCACTGGCCCCTGAAGGCCCGGGCTGCAGGAGCCCTGTTTGGGGAGATGGCTGGAATTGTGGTTGACTATGGGCCACGGAGATTTGGGCATTGTCGCCTTCCATAGTCTCACGGGACTTGGCCTGGGATCTCGAGTGACTTGGCCGAGATTGCTGGTCGGGTCAGCGCCATTTTGGTGGTGTGTGCGGCGCGTGTTAGTCGTTGTTAGAGCCAGAGAGAAAAGTTATCAGAATAAAAAGCTGTTTGTCTCCAGTTTGCCTCTGAACTTCTTCCCGCGGCTTCGTTGCTCCAAGCGGCCATCGCTTCAGGCAGCAACACTGGGCTGCCATGCACCCCGAAAGCAACGCCCTCCGTGGTCACCAGTGCCACTTTGTACCTTAGGTCTTGTTTCCTATAGTGACAACCAGCGTGGATTCTCCTGCTGTTGGGGCCTTTTGGTGGCCACTCACAGGGTCTGGGCAGTTCCACATGTCACAGACCCAGAAGGGACCTTGCACAGAGACCGCTAAGCCCGAGCTGGGCAGCAGGGGCAGGAGCTCAAGCGCATCCCCAAACTCCTTTGAGAGGTTCACCCACACGCCTCTTCCTGAGCCTCCTGCACCCCCTTCCCATCTCGGCCCTCCCAAGACCCCGGCCAGTGGCCAAGCCGTAGGTGCTCCTGTGTGGACCCTTGCCCGGGCCTGCCAGGAATCCCTGCAGCTCCCCCCGTGAGGGTCCCCCTGCACCCACGTGGCAGGCACAGCAGTGGTCCCAGCCTCCCTGGTCCTCACCCCGTCCCTGCGCTGCCTCACACAGTGGGCTGCGTAGACGTGACCAAGGGGCGCCTGGAGGAGGCGGCCAGGTCTTCCTGGGCCTCGCGCCACCCTGGGCCCCGAGGGGGAAGAGGAAGAAGGAGCCTGCAGCGTCCCGGAGCCGAGGGGGCTGCGTGGGGGGCTCTGAAGGAGGACGGGGCTGGAGACAGGACCGTGACTGACCCCAGCAGCTGGGGTTGCCCCGCTGAGGACCCTAAAGAAGCAGGGATGTGCCCCAGGTCTGCGGGCCTGCGTCCTGCCAGCTGCCCAAATGAGCCAGGGGACGGAGCCTCCTGAGCCTGGGGGGGGGTGCAGCCCTGCAGACCCTGACGCGGTTGCATGGGAATCCAGATGCCCACCCACAGCACCCCCACCCGTGGGACCCCCACTCACCCACCTGCAAGACGGCCTTGGTGGCTTCCCACTCCTGAGTTTGCGGCGATTGCCACGGCAGTGACAGGAAGCCCTGCCCTTGGCTGCCCGAGCGCTGGGCCACGCGTGCTCTGTGGGTTCTTAGCGTCACCTCCAGGCCCAAGGAGTTGCCCTCCGGTGAGTGACCAGCAAGAAACCTGGCCTCACACGGCCCGTGGGATCCCGGGGTGGCTGTCAGGAGAGCGAGGTGACAGGTCTGGCCCGTCACAGACTCCCAGCTTGGACGGGCAGGAGGATGGGAGTCCCCCTCCCTCTCTGGGCCCCCGTCCCCCCATTTGTGAAGCGACAGGCTTGGCTCTAACTTCCTTTTCTGGTTTCGAGGTTCCACGACTCCCCGAGCCCAGGAGAGCGCCGCGCTGACTCCAGGCTTGATCTCACATGCGATTATTTTTCTCAGGATTACACATTCTTGAATAAAAGTGAAATAAGGCCTTCAGAATAACTGATGAAATTCTTCTTGACCTAACATTAATATGCCTCATCCAAGGCAGCCAAATGAATCAGGGAGATTAAAGACGGGCGCCCGGGAGCGCAGCCCGCGGGCCAGCGCCGACGGCATGGGGAGGCCGCGCCCCGAGTATTTATTTGCTCTGACAGGAGCGTATGAAGCTGGTGCACGAGTAATTTCACAGAAAGCTCACCAGCGGGACCGACCTCGGCTTGCTGTGCTTGTGATGGTCCTGATCACACTGGGGCCACACCCCTGTCCCACCTGGCCGCGTGACCCGGGCCCGCGGCAGGCTCCTCCTCTAGGAGGAAGACCTAACGCGGGAGGTGGACGTGGGGAAGGAGACCAGGCGGGGACCGGAAGTCACCCTGGGGACCATGCACGGCTCTGCTCCCGGCTCTCAACCCCCTGAGCCACCGGGCCTGTGCTGCCGGAGCCGGGGTGGACGAGACGGACCCGCCCTGGGGAGAGGGCTCTGGAGAGACGGTGGACACCGGGGCGGGGACGGGGTGGCGGTGGGCCTCTGGCTGCCGTGTCAGGCCCACATGCTCGGTGCTCAGGGGCCACCTGCCGGCGAGTCCTCTCCTGACCTTAGAAGGGCCCTGCTGTCCACGGCTGTCCTGGACCAGCGTCTTCTGAACCCTGACCCCGGGGTGGTCTGTGCATGCGACACCTTCACCAGGTTCTCGAGGCCCAGAGCTCACGGTGGCAGTGGTGGCCTGAACACAGGCATCCCTACCTATGTCCACCAGGGCCAGCAGCTCAGTGTCACCCTCGGGGTCACCTGGTCCCACGGGTGCACAGGGCCCAGGTGGATGGAGGCAGGAGCTGCTTCCTGGCCGCCCCAGCTCTGCACCGACGGGAGGTGTGCCAAGCTGTGGCCCTCCAGAGGCCTGAGAGAGGCCACGGGCAGGAACGGTGGACGCTGGACCCCAGGCGTTGTGGGGCAGGTCGCTCAGGAAACACACCAAGTCCCAGCTTTGTCCAAACTGGAGAGTCCTTCTTTAGCCAGCTGGCCGGCGACTGCTCCCCGCAGGGCCCGGGACGGTCTCTGCAAGGACCAGCTCCGGGCTGAGTATTTCAGGATACGTAAAGGCAACAAAACCCCAGGCTGAGTCGGCAGTCAGCGAGGCCGCGCGGTGGGCCATCGGCGCTTCCGCGGGACCTGCCAGGGTGGCGTGGCAGCAAGAAGCAGAAGGGAAGGGGCCAAAGTGTCCCCAGCTTGCACACGCTGGAGAAGGGTCGCCGATCTCCGACAGGGTGTGTTGACAAGGAAGTCGGGAACCAGGAGAGGGCCTTTCACCTGTGGAGGGGCCGCGCCGTGTGTGCCCAGATGCTGAGCTAGGTGCTGCTGATGGGGACGGGCCGGCTTTCCCGGGAGAGCACTCCTTACGTGACGTGGCGTCTCGGGGCACAAGGGGGTCTGTGTGGTCACTGCCCGCGCAGCCTGGCCCAACACGAGCACGTGCACAGGCCCTGCCTGCCCTGGGCGCTCCCATGCTCAGCCCTGGGGGCTCAGAGGCAGCTTCCTGGCTGCTGCCCAGGGCCCTCAGGCTTCGGTCACCTGTCCTGACCGACCCTCCCTAAGGTGCCGTCAGGCCTTACCGTCCTCCCAGCGCGGGATTCCGACGGGCAGAGGGCAGTGCCCAGCCCCTTCTCCCGCTGCCTATGAGACTCAGCCCTGACTGACACGAGGGACCACCCCAAGCTGGCCCTGGGGTGCCCCAGGACAGACACACCCAGGGCCGGGGCGCACCCCCAGGAAGGTGCATGGCGGCACGCCTGGGCCAGAACCAGCCCGGCAGGCGCAGGCGGGAGCTGGACCAGGCCCAGACCTCGTCTCAGCTGGCCTTAGACGCCGGGCAGTGCCCGCTGCAGGAGAGACTGGAGGCGGAGACTGACCGGTACGGAGGTGGGCGTGGCGGGCCAGCAGGGCAGGACAGGCGCGGAGACCACCACGAGGCTGCCCAGCGGTGCCCTCCCTCGGCTGTGTGCGGGCAGGCCCTGGCGGGGTGCAGCCGGCAGCACCAGGCGCGCCCTCCCAGGCAGCACAGCCTTTGCCTGGCCCCGGCCCTGCTCCTGTCTCACCCTGTCCCAGATCAGACTTGCTGCACACAGGCCACCACTGCCCGCCCAGCTCCCGCGTGCAGTTCAGCCCCCTGTGCCCAGAGGCGCCATCCAGGGACGCCCAGCCCTCCTGCACTGGGAACTCACCGGCTCCCGCGGCCGCCCCTGGGCACAGCGGTGTGGTGTGCTGCGAGCAGAGCTGGTCCAAGCCGACACCGACATTTAGTGACCAGAAGCCACGCGGGATCACGCGTGGTGGCACTCGCTCACACGTGGTTCAGGGCTTGGAAAAGCGGAAGGGAGAGGTGGGTCCTCGAGTCTACTGAGGACCTGTGACTGGGCACCCTGAGGCAGGCGGCCCGGGACCTCGCTGGGACCACTGGCTGGCTCTGGGGACAGCTTCCCGAGCTCCACCTGGGACCCGGGTCAGCACTGCCCGGGTCAGCACTCAGGAGCACAGGCTGTGTTCCCTCAGGTGTCACACGAGCCTGGAGCCCCAAGTCCCCAGTCCCAGCTCCTGGGCTGAGCTACGTTCCTTCAGGGGACGTCACCCGGCCCACGCGTGTGAACTAGAAGCCCGCGCATCACACGGCGCCATCTCAGAAGGTCCTGCCCATGCAGCGAAGCCACGGAGCGTGGCACGCGGTCGACGCGGTATCCAGCGTGGGGACAGATGTCCTCCTCTGGGCGGCAGAGTCCCCACCGCGAGGTCAGGAAAGGCACCGGCCAGCCTCCGGGGGTCACCACGCCTCCTGTGGGACTGGGCCGCCCCACAAATTGTGAATGGAGAAAAAGAAGATATCAGAAAACAGATGCCATTTTTAAAACCCAGAGCCGTTTTTGTTTTCCAAAGCTGGAACCTCGTTAAGGCTAAGGGTCAGTAACTAGATTGCTTCTCGTTGGACGCCTGCCCGTCCTGCCTCCAACCTGCTCACGGTGGCCGGGGACTGCGGTGGCCGGGCTCTGAGCCCTCCCTCACCTGCCTCTGTGACAGAACCAAGGAGTCTCCCATCTCACAGTGTGACAGGAGACCTGGGCAGCGTGAGGACCCTCCTGCTCCCCACGGCCCACGAGGACACTCCTGCCCCCAGGGCCCACGAGGACACTCCTGCCCCCACGGCCCACGAGGACCCTCCTGCCCCCCACGGCCCACAGCTTGCACTACTATTATTTTTTTAAGTTTGCTTTACTGGATTTTTTCCCAGCTTTTTGAAAGAATTTGGTTTTTAGAGCAGTTTTAGGTTCACAGCAAAACTGAGCAGCAGGGCGTGAACCCCAGGCGCCCCGGCCTCACGCGCAGCCTCCCTGTGCGGCCTCCCACGGCAGAGCCCTCCGTCTCCACCAGCGATGGGCCCATGAGGACAGGCCATCGTCCCCCAGAGCCGCGATGCCCCGAGGGCTTGCATGGACGTGGGTGGAGCTGCGTCCACCTCGCAGGGCCAGGTGACGTCTCCTAGCATCCTGCAGGGTGTGACATCTGTCACCGCTGATGACCCACGTTGCTACGTCACAGTCACTCACGGCGTGGGGTCCAGCGGGGCTCACTGTCACTATTTTTACTCTTTGGCAAAGCCGTGATGTCACGTGTCTTCCGTGAGAACAGTTTCTCTGCCATTTTAAGTCCTCTGAAACTGTCTTTTAACATCGACTGACTGAATGCAGTTAGGAAGTCCGAGGTCGGAAGGATGGAGGCCAGGAGGTAGGGGCTCTCCAACGACCACAGCCGCTACACTGAGGGGCAGGGCCAGACCCAGGAGTGACCTCTGGCTGGGAGGGGGAATAGGAGCTCAGCATCTTGTATGTACCCAGAGTGGTCAGGACTTGGGGTCAGAAGGCTTCTGTCCCCTGTAGAATCTTTTTTCTCTGCTTTGCCAAACATACTTGACCCATCTTTTCTCATTGTCTCTTTTTCCCTTGGCTGCCAGGGAGCTCAGAATCACATTTAACTTGTAGGGGCACGAGTCACCTCACACCTTGGTTCTAGTGCGGTCATCCTGGAGGATCCAGGGACTCTAACGCCACTGACACCTTTAGCTGGCCGTGTGGGCACCCTGCCTTGTCATGAATCACCAGACATGACGCCGTGCCTGTGCCAGACCAAGGTCGGGAAGAGCAGGGAGGGGGGGCCACAGCCCCGGTCTGCGAGGCCCCGCCGCGGGCAGCCAGGCCGTGGGCAGGGAGCGGCACGGAGCCCGGGCGGGGCGGACGCCCCCCAGAGCCGGGCGAGCCTGCGTGGGGGCTCCAGCAGCACCGTGGCTGATCCCAGGCCCCGACGGGACGCCTGCCAGCCAGTGGCCACTTCGCCTCACCCCCACTGTCCGCAGCCTGCGTGAGGACACCAGGGACACCGGGGAGCGGGCCTTTCCTAAGGCCAGGCAGGCCAGTGGGCTCCTCTGCCCGGCACCCTCCCTTCCTCCTCCCCGGAGCCCTCCCTGGAGGCCCTGGGGTGGCTGCTGCCCTCGCCTGGCCAGGGTGAGCGCGTGGCCCCGGCCAGCTGGCACCTTCTCTGCTGAGCCCGAGGCTCGAGTGGACAGTGACAGAGGTTGACCCCTCCTCCCGCCGGAGTCCAGGTGAGCCCCCTTCCGAGGCCCGGGCCTCCTGGGTGAGGCTCTTCCGTCCTGGGGAGGCTGTGAACCGGAGGCTCTTCCGTCGTGGGGAGGCTGTGAACCGGAGGCTCTTCCGTCCTGGGGAGGCTGTGAACCGGCTCGGCCAGCACCCCCCGTCGTGCCGGTCATCACGCTGTGTGGCTCGAGCCAGTCAGCGCCAGCCCGTGTGGCTTGCTGCCCCTCACCTGTGCGGGCATTTCTGCTGGCCTCGCTGGCCTCAGCAGGAAGGAGGTGGTCACCCAGTGAATCTTGTCCCGGGAGCAGCAGGAGGTGAGAGCCCCCAACCAGAGCCGGCCGGCCATCTTCACCCCCGTCTCCACTCCAGACTGCTGGACTTCCCTGGAGGCCAGGCAGGCACTGGGCTGTGTCTAGCCTTCTCAGGAAGCCAGCCTCAGAACTTCTCCTTGTAGTTTGAGACCAGTCTGCTGGAAGTTCTTTCTGATGTCTAACCTATGCCCACACCCAAACAATGAACCTTCTCATTTCTGTTGACAAGACATGCCTGGAGATTGAAGACGTACCTCCCAGACTCCATTTCTCTTAGAGATGTGTCCATTTACCCACCCCCAGGTGCCCTGACCGCTGGGGAAAATCCACGGCCCTGGGGGGCCACTAACCCTTCTTGGGGCTGCAGCTGTGGCCTGCAAGCCTGGCTGGCCACGCTGATTCCTGTCACAAGGTTCGCCCCGGCTAACGGAGAAGAAAGCCCGGGTTTTGCCCTTGAAGAGAGAGAGGCAGCCGCTCTGGCTGAGAAAATCCATTCCTCGGGGTGACGAGCGCCTCTCTGTGAGCGTGCCCCGCGCCCACACCGAGACAGGACACATGGAAGAGCCCTCAAGGACACTGACCTACAGACCAGTACTGCACCCCAGAGCCTGGCTTTCCCTGGGCGTTCGCCGCAGAGGCCGGGGTTGGAGGCCTGCCCTCCCCTCCTGCTGCCAGCGCCCACGCCCTCTCCCGGCTGCCCCTCGGCCAGGCTGAGCCGCGTCCTGTCTGGCTTTTCCTCACTCTCAGCAGATCCAAGAGCCGCGGGAGCCGGAGGGTTTCCAGGGACGCCGGCGCCCCTGCTCCTGCCGCGTGATGGATTTAGTGGCCTGTGAGTTATGGACTGCGGCGGGCCGGAGCCCTGGCCACTCCCGCCCTGGTGTGGAGCCGCCGCTTCCTCTCCACGTGGGGCGACCTCCGGGTGCGCGGCCCAGGACCAGGGGTCTCGAGGTCAAGGCAGGCCTCGCGGGGCGCCCGCGCAGGGTCGCTGCTCTGCACTTGCTCGTGTGCAGCCTCCAGGCTCCGGGGGAGGCCCGGGGGACCGACCCGGTGCTGTCAGCACCTGTCGCCTGGCTCCAGGGGTGCAGGCTGGGGGCCGTCCCTGTGTGTGCACGGAGAGTGGCCGGGAGGGGTGGGGGGCTGCCTCTGAGAGCCGCAGCAGTGAGCGGGGACCTAGGCCTGCCACTGTCCCACCACCACCGCGTGCTGGCTCCAGGAGCTTCGGGTGTGCGGGGGAGCCAGGCTGGGCCCTGGGGAGGGGCCGAGAGGACCTTCGAGGATCCAGAAGGGGCAGGAGCCCCCCCCCCCCCCCCCCCCCCGGGAGGGAGCTGGCGCACCAAGCAGCCTGCAGGCGCGGCAGGGCGGACAGCGAGGGGCGGCTCTCCGTGGAAGGCGGAACCAGGCTCTCTGAGGCAGCTGCAGCCGCCTGACCGCCCCGTCCCCTCTGGCTCTCACCACCGCCCCCTCCAGCCTCCCCTCCCTGGGGGCGGGGCTGAGCTGAGCCGGGGCGGGCACCAGAAACGGAGGACAGTGGGCATGCTGGGGACCCGTGCATGTGGCCCAGCGTGCAGACCCCCGCAGATTTGGGGGTCACACAAAGTCCAGAACCGTGGGGTGTGGAGAGAGGGACGCTGTAGGTCGAGGGCCAGATCGTCCCTGTGTCACAGGCCCTTCCGTGGCCACCTGCCCAGCCTCTGTCTCAGAACAGAGCTCTCGGGGAGAGGTGCCCGAGCGCAGGCCAGGGCAGGGCAGTGCCGGGCTGGGGACTTGGCCTTCTCTGTCTCGCCTGCTGTCCATGTAAGACGGTGACCCTGCTTCCGGGGGTGAGGACACAGGAGTGGCCCTGGCTGGGCGTCCCTGCAGGTCGGGGCTCCCCTGCGGGGCGTGGGAAGGGGCCGCGTGGACCTCCTCAGCCACTGAACAAGGTGACCGCTGCAATGTCCGTCAGGGTCACTACTTCTGACCCATGTGGCCCCCAGGAGGGGACGTTCTAGGTCTCAGCGTGAGGGTGGCGCAAGCGGGGCTCAGAGACGTGGGCGGCCTGAGCAGGCCCGGCCTCACCTCACCCCTGCCGGGGCGAGACCCTGAGCGGGGCTCAGCGGGGGCAGGAGGGCCGGCCGGCGGGGCGCGACTCCGGAGGGCAGAGAGAAGGAGGGAGGCGCTGCCACCCCGCAGAGGGGGACCGAGGCCTGCGTGGAAAGGGAGGCAGGCAGCCTTGCCCATGACCCGAGGAGGCCGGGGGCTGCTGGCGGGCGGCTCGGCCCTCGGAGGCGGGGAGTGGTATGAGTGCCGGGCCTGCCCCTCAGCCCGCCCGTGCCCGCGACTGCGCCAGCCCCAGCCGCGCGTCCCCTCAGCCGCGCCCAGGGACGGAGCCGACTTAGTGTCCTATTTGTCTTTGTTTCATGTTAGTCATTAATCTAAAAATCGCTTCCGGGAACGTGTCAGCGAGACTCGGTGTCCACTTGTTTCTTGACGTTCTCCATCTCCGTGGGACGTCGAGGACGAACGGAGACAGTGACTCAGCGTCCAAATGTCACAGCTGGCCGGGACGCTTTCCGCAGGAGCACACGCTGAGCCCGAGCCAGAGGGGGGCGGGAGGCCGGGCTCGGAGCTTCGGAGGAGCAGCCTGGTCCCGAGTCACGGCGGCCTGCTCCCGGGAGCGCTGGGTCTGAGGCTCAGAGGGCCATTTGTCCCCCTTTGGGGTCATTGATGAGCAGAATCAGAATCTCCCACAGCCTGGTCTGGGGTCTCTCCGGGTAACATGGGGTGGCGGTGGTCTAAGTCCTGGTCCCCAGAGGTGGGGGGAGGGGAGGGTGTGGCCCTGGCAGGAAGTGGGCGTGGCCTGCGCTGGCTGTGACAACTCTGGGTGGAGGCCCTAGGAGCCAGCGCAGGGCTTCCTGTGGGGACTGAGACTCTGCGCCAGGATGGCGCTGCCTCTGTCACCCTGGTCCCTGAGCTGCTCTAGTGAGCAGAGCTCCCCTGGCAACCCCACGCGACACAGGGCACGTGTTGGCACTGGGGGCTGCTTGTCGTGCGGCCTGCCGCTGCCCGGCCTGACTGATACAATGTGGGCCTTCTGCAGATGAATCTGGCCACAGGGTTTGGGGGTCACACAGAGTCCAAGAGCGTGGGACATTAGGGTCTGCAGAGACTGGCAGGGTGTCTTGAGGGCCCTTCATGTTTGGGGTGTGCACGGCAAGGCTGGCAGCTCCGAGGACCCTGGCAGCTCTGCCGGTGCTCACGCGACCTTCCCTGGGCCCTGAACCTGGGACTTGCCAGGCACGTGGCGCCCAGCCGTCCAGCAGGCGAGCGGCCGTGCCATCAGTTCTCAGCAAGGTGCCGCCCTTGCCCACCCCGGAGCCCAGCGCTGGGCAGCAGGAGGGCCATCGCTCATCTGCGCCAGGTGGGGACCCGGGCCCACTGTGGCGGGGCACCGAGGCTGGGGTGCCGGGGGGTGCTGCCCTCGGCTCACGGCTGTGCTGGGGCGGGCAGCTGGAGCGGGCACTGGGCAGCTGGAGCCAGCCCGTGACCCCGGGGCTCCTGGCCCCGCCACTCGGGCACGCGGGGTGTGTGCGTCTGCAGAGGCCTGGGAGCCGGCCCTGCTGCCCACGGCTCTCCCACCGCCCCGGGTGGCTCTGGGTTTCGGGCTGGGGAGCGTGGCCGCCTGGTGGACGGGAGTTGGAGCGCTGTCCCCAGTCCTCCACTGCCGGCTCTTGCGGTAGCTTCTAGAAGTCGAGGTGGGGCCAACTGACCAGAGGCCAGGTACACAGAGTGGACTGAGCAGGGCTGTGGCACGCCCGGGGCCCAGCACTCCGGGAAGGGGCCACCGAGTGCCACCGAGCACCCCGTCCGGTGCTGCTTCTCCACACCTCCCGGCACCGCCTGCCCTTCCTGGGTCCGGGACTCACCTATTTATCCGCATGGAAAGTGGCCCCCGGCCAGCCGTGGCGTCTGGCCCGTCATCTGATAGGTACACAACACTGCCAGTCCCCTGGATCTCAGGTCTCTTAAGACGTCACGGCTGTCCCCACGTCATCTACTTACTGGGGAGCTCATGAACAGCGCACAGCTAATTGTCACGGTGACAGCTTTATGGTCGACGCTAAGATCCACAGAGTTCCCTGAGACCTGGCCCGGCGGGCCTGGGAGAGTCGGCGTGGGCAGCGAGCAGCCGGGAAGGCGTGCGGCCTCAGGCTGGACGTGCCTCCTTGTCCTCCTGTAGGTGTCCTGCCTGCTGGTCTTTCTCCTGTCCTCCGTCGGGGTGGCACTCAGATGGGGGCCAGCGCCTTTTGGCTTGCTCTTACGGCGGGTGATGACGACACCTGCCAGCAAGGACAGTGAGGGCCGCGGGGGTTGAGGCCAGGCCTCGTTGCACATCCTCTGTGGAGGCTGCAGTGGAGACTCGACCCCTGCAGTGTGGCCTCAGCCCCACGCTGGCCGTGGACTGGGTGTTGGTAAGAAGCCCAGTCCTTTGAGCCTCAGTTGCCCTGCTGCCACCAAGACTGGGGAGGGACAGCGGCCAGCAAGGGCCGTCTTCCAGGCAGGTTCTGGGGACTGGGTCAGCCGCTCCCCGGGCCTCCCCGTGCCCTGCCTCCTGCCACCCCCAGCACCCGGGGCACTGCGACTGGAGATGCCCTTTGAAGAGATGGAGGACTGAGGCCCAGGTCACTGAGGGACTCTCCAAGGTCCCAGGTCTCTGGCGAGCAGCAGCTACAGGACTAGCGCTCACCACATGACCCTGGACAGTCACGGGCCTCTCCCGCTCAGGCCCGCTGGCCACATCAGCGGGGGAGAGGGGCCCATGTGGCCTGGGCCGTGGTCTCCTCCCTGACAGTGGTCCTGGGGAAGCCAACCTCCAAGTTGCCCTGGTGACCTCGCCTCTGGGGCTGCTCCGCAGATTTCACAGTGGACGTCAGCAGAGCTGGGGCGGTCACTGCCCAGGAGGGGCTCGGAACGCGCGGGCGCGGCTCCCGTTCTGAGCGCCTCTTTCTCTTTCTGCCCCTCAGATGACACCAGGGGGTGGCGTGTGGCCGCGTCACAGGCAGCCCTGTGGCAAGGCCCGCCTTCTGAGGGGCCTCCGAGTGGCAGCATGCGTGAGCTTGGAAGGGACCCCAGCCCAGACAGCCTTCCGCGGTGTCCAGAGCGGCCAGTGTGACTGTGGAACCCCCCTTTTAGCCCCACGCTTCTTTTCAGTTTAGCCGCTTCTTTTTGCTTCTGTAAAACGCTTGGCTTAAGAGAATTGAGGCCAGACGGCTGTGACTCCGTTTTGTTATCAGCTGCCTCAACTGTTGCAAGTCTCGGCTGGGGCTGGGGCTCAGCGGTAGAGCACTAGCCCAGCACGTGCGCGGCCCCGGGTTCGAACCTCAGAACCATGTAAAAATAACAGCCTTGTGTACAACTAAAACAAAAAAATAAATATTAAAAATAATGTTGTAAGTCTCCTGTCACGGGGGACAAAGAAAGAATAAGCCCGGGCATGTTAAGCCGGCCTGCGCACAGTAAGATAAGGTAAAAGCAGAGCCCTGCAGTGAGTTTGAGTAACAGTCAGCACATTCCATTGCTCTGGGGACAGCCTCCACCAATGGAACCCCCTTAGTTGTGCATGGGCTCCCCCTGGCCAATTGCAGTGTGACAAGACACCCTAGCTGTAAAGATGGCCAATCAGGTGAGCCCCCCCACCTCCTTGCTTCAACCCCAATAAAAGACCTGCCCCTCCTGAGTCCAGGTCTCTCAGCACAGACCCACTGTGTTGGTGAGGTCGGAGAGTCCGAGGAGCTCAAGCCCACGTAAAGGCTCTTTGTCTGTGCACACACTCCAGAGTCCTTGGTGGTCTTTGGGGTTCATGCTCTGGGCATCACATGACCAAGACCCAGGGGAGACCCCGAGCCAGGACCACGGCTGAGCCACCCCTGCCGACCGGCAGGGAGTCAGGGTCTGCCCTCACCCACAGCCGCAGGTGACACGCAGTCCACACGCGGCACGCCACACAGCCCTGGCCAGGACTCCCAACCCCAGGCACCGCAGGAGAACTCGATGGGTCAAGGTCGCCTCCTCTGACCTCTGCGGTGCCATCAGGACCCGGGGTGGGTCTCCTGGGAGCTTGGGTGAAGTTTGGGGACTCCGTGAGTGGCCGTGGAGGAGGCGGAGCTCTGCCGGGTGCTTCGTCTCCTCCGGCCATGACAGAGGACCCGGCTCTCGCGTCTGCACACTCAGAGCAGGAGGAGGCAGACATGGAACCAGCCCACGTGTGGGCTGCCGAGGCCCTAGCAGCCATTCCTCCTGCCCCTTCACTCTCCCCTTCCATCTCTAAGCAGTGGCAGCTGAGTGGAGCCCGAGTGCGGAGGCCGGCCTCCGCTCTGTCCCCTCTGGCTCTCGCCACAGCCCCCCTCCAGCCTCCCCTCCCCGGGGAGCGGGGCTGAGCTGAGCCGGGGGGCGGGGCACCAGAAACGAAGGACCAGTGGGCATGCTGGGGACCCGTGCATGTGGCCCAGCGTGCAGGCCCCTGCAGCCGTGACCACTGGGCTTGCACTGCCTCCCAGGGGATCCTGACCACCCTCAGCTCAAGCGCCCCTGGCCGGGTCGAGTTGGCGCACACCGACGGCTCATGAGCGTTCAGCCAACTCGCCTCCCCCTGGCCGGGCCCTAGTTCTCAGCCTCACGGGGCTGTGGCCACTGTGAAGCCCTCAGCCCGGGCCTGACCCCTCCCGCCTGGGCTCCAGGGTGACCCATGGTGACCCCAAATCCAGAACCACCTCAGCCTGGGTCAGCGCCTCAGCTGAGTCCTGCCGGGGCGCCGGGGCCCAGCTGCTGGAGAGTAGGAGCAGCTCCAGGCCTCGAGTGTCCAGCACCAGCCTGGGCAGGGCGGGCCGCCCCACAGCAAGATGCCCAGGGCGAGCGAGGCCGGCTCTGTGGGCGGGAGGAGGGGCTCGGCGCCAGGAGGTGAGGGGCAGGGCTCTGCACGGACGGCAGGCGGGCAGACGGGGCCAGAGGGGGACAGATAGGCTCGATCGTGAGCACTGTCTACAGGGTCCCCCAGTGCCAGTCAAGGCCACGGAATTGGTCCTGGCTCCAAGGGAGCCTTGGAAGACTTCAGAGCAGGAGGTGGCCTGGTCCAGGCTGGCCACTGGCCAGGCCACTAAGCCACGTGGACAGGGCTTTCTGAAAGGTGGGCACTGAGAGGCAGAGACCCAAGGGTCACTGAGCCCCAGGACGTGAGCATGGACCACGGCCAGGAGCATGGGGGTGCTCCGGTCAGGGTGCAGCCTGGTGGCCAGGGTGAGGGGGTGTGCTTCGTGAGCCCGGGGCCACACTGGTGGTCCCTCCCGCGCCCCTAGACACTGCATTCCAAGGGGCACGATGGGCCAGTGAGTGCCAGCTCTAGGTGGGAAGTCACCCACCTCCCAGGAGGCCGTGCGGGCCACCTGGAGCTCCAGGGAAGGGGACCCAATGAGTCAAGATGGGGCCACAGAGAGGAGGGACCCTGGGCGTCTTCGAGGACGCTGGGAGGGGCTCTCAGGGGGCTGTGGGAGGCTACAGAGGCCTGAGACCGCTCGCTCTGGGCGTGGCACCTCAGCGTGGCCTCCAGGGAGGCCGTGAGCAGCGGGGCCTCCCTCACCCCCTGCCTCCACGGCTGCTCGGCTCCTGTCCCTCCTGCTCTGCAGTCCAGGTCCACGTGGGACAGCCCCACAGGCCGCAGTCCTTGGGCCTCAGGACCCTGTCTGCTGCTGACAGGGGTCAGAGGTGACGGCCCTCTGGAAGGAAGCTGCCCGCTGACACACGGACAAGCCACAGATGGCACCTGATCAAAGTCGTCCTTGAGTCGAAGCCCACCCGTGTCCAGGTGATAAGCTCAAGATGCCCCGACGCCCAGCGGCAGCCGCAGGGGTGCACGGGCGGGGCTCTGAGGCCAGCAGGGCCTGGCCTCGGCTCTCCTGGGAAGGAGCAGCCCGGGAGGCGCCTCCCCACCCGCGCCTGCCGAGCTCCCGCCTCTCAGAAGATGGGCTATTTTTACGAAGCTGCCAACACCTCCGTGGTTCTCGCCTCCTCCTGCCGAGAGCTGGGAGAGGCCGCACCTGTTCCTCAGCGCCCGGAGCCCGGGCCACGTGTGGGAAGAAGGCCCCTCAGGAGGAGGCCCGCAGACCGGGCGTCAGAGCAGCCAGCGAGGCGCTCGGGTGACCTTCAGTGCTGACGTTCCAGGGCTCGAGGGCCCGGGGTGATGGCTCCCCTAGCTCCGGGGGCTGAGTGAGGACTCGCCCCGGCTCTGCTTCCGGGGCCAGGCCAGACAAGCCCTCAAGCCTGCCCAGCCCCAGAGCCGGCCTCCACCGCGCTCAAGGGTCCACGCGACGTCACAGGTCATGTCCCGGCACTGCTGGTCTTGCTGGACACGTGGCCCCGGCTCACGGGTACCGTGTGGCCCGAGCTGCCCCGTAAGCAGCCTGTCCCTGGAGACATGGGGACAGCCACTGTCACTCCCCTGCAGATATGGTGGAGGGCTCCTGAGCGTCACGTGGGGTGGAGGGTGGGGCTGGAACGGCAGGGGAGGAGCCCGCAGCCCACACCCCAGAGTCTCTCCTGGCCTTGGAGTCCCGAGGGGTGAAGCTATTTGGAGCCCTCAAAGCCCTAATAGAGGGCTGAACTCAGGCCAAAGGAAAGCAAAGCCTCCTGGGCATTGCCTGGCCTGCGGGACAATTTCAGGACTCACACAGCACTTGGTGCTGTGCATACAGCAGACTGTTCATAAATGCTTGTTGAAAGACTTCCCCTCCCTCGTCTACAAACCCCGTGAGTCTGCTCCTTGGTCTGCCTCTCCCTCAAGGAGCCAGAGCCCTCGCCTCCGCACCAGGCTCCCGGTGGTGGTCGGGACCACTGGGCTTGCTCAGCCCTGCCTTGGGGGAGGTGGGCTCAGCAAAGGGACAGCAGGCCAGACGGGGCCGGAAGGCACCTCCTGCCTGGCCCCAGCAGGAGCTGTGGCCCGAGTCCCCAGGCCTGCCGGGAGCCCCTGCCAGACCCGACAGACAGGAGCCTTCCTCGCTCTGCGGCCCGGGCTCTGGGGCCAGGCAGGCCAAGGCCAGCGCCTCCCTGGGGCCTTCCCCCTGGGACGCTGGCTCCTCAGCTCTGCATTGGGAGAATCAAAAGTGGATCTTGAAATCCACACTGCCCCCGGACCCCCGCCTGGCACTCAGCAGGGCCCTGCGCGGGGCGTCCTCTGGGCTGTCACGCCGCGGTGGCACTCCACCGCCACAGAGGCTGCTTTGGGTCCAGGCCACAGAGGGTGGCTAGGGTGGCCGTAACCCGGCCAGCAACTCTGCCAGCCCAGCCCAGGGAGGGCTGGGGAGAGAGAGGGGAGTCACCTGGGGCTCAGAACACCTCCACCTGGCAGGGACCGTGGACCTCTTCGGCAGAACTGACCCCATGTGACCCACCCCACCCAGGCTGAAGGCACCTCCTCCTCTCGGGTGGCCGAGAGAGCCTCGCCTCGCCTGCAGGGTCCTGCCTGGCCAGGGCTGTGGGGCTGGCTCCAGGGCCTGTCCTCTGCACCCTGCCCCGAGGGCTTGTCACGCTCAGTCCAGGCCCCTCCAGGGCAGCAGTTAAAGGCGCTCCTGTGCAGGGCGGGCTGTTGTGCCGCGGCTGGCGGCTGCAGCGCCCCCGCAGGTGATGGATGGCTGGGGAGAGCCCTGCCCACCCCTGGCCGCGGGAGGAGCCAGGCTGTAATGATGGACGACGGGGAGGGCTGTTTAATCTCCCACGACCACCTGCCCCGCCGCGCCCGTCATCTTCTGGGCTCCATCCATCCATCAAGTGAACGAGCGGCCAGGAGCACCCCGCTCCAGTGTGGGGGGCCTCGTGCGGTGGGTGGGGCGGGGCCTCTCGGAAACAGACACGGGAAGAAAGGCGCAGCCAGACGGCGGCGTCTGCACTGGGGCGGCCCCGGCAGCTGGGAAGAGCCGGCCCTTTGCTGGCGTCCGGGGTCAGGGTGGGCTCACTGCCCAGACCCTCACCCTGCTGGACGCCAGCTCCACAGGACGTGTCTGGACCCTCCCGGCAGGATCTGGGCTCCACGCTGGGCTGTTCCCCTACACGTGTGTGACCAGAAGGGGACGCGGTGTTTGTCCCCCGCCCGCCGCCCCGCTGCAGAAGTGCTGCGTCTGTGGGTGTCTAGGCGGGGGCTGCCGCCTTCTCTGTTGGCGAGAGCAGCCGGGAGAGCAGAAGGCCGTCCCACACGTCAGGACAGAGCTGTGGGGACAGGCGCCCTCTTCAGGTCCACCACCCCCTGGTCCTGGGCCCCTGCTCTAGGGGCCTTTTGGATGCCCATCCTGGTGAGGGCTGGTCAGCCCAGGCAGGCTGCATCCCTGGGCCTGCCCAGGGCCGTGCCACTAAACTTAGTGTCCCCAGATGAGTCATCCGGCAGCTGGCTTCAGCCTCCCTCTTCTCCGAGGTGTCGATTGCCAACCTTTAAAAATAGCTGTATTGTTTTCTCTGGTTATCAAAGCAGTGCATGCCCACTGCCACACGCTCAGAGATCTCCAGCAGGCTGACACAACTCCCTCACCCGCCCCGGGCTCCCCCACCCGCCCGGGGCCGTCTCTGTGTAGAGTCGCGCACCTGCACCCCGCGGGCACCGTCGTGACCCCGCGTGGAGACGCGTTGTGCCCACTGCAGCCCACTCTGCGCGGCGGGCTGGGGTGGGGGCTCCACCCCCTCGTGCCGACAGCACGGCGTGAGCATCTTGCTGGTGCCTGTCCCCGGTTTCACATCAGGCCATTCCCTAGAAGGACTCCCGGGTCCCTGGTCCTTGCTCCAAGATTGCGAATGTTTAGGGAACGGATCCGAGAACGGGCACATGGGGAAGCTTAGCTCAGGGCCGCAGTCGCAGACACCCGGCCCAGGGTGGGTGGGGCTGGCCGGGAGGCGCTGGACGGGGGGGCCACGCCACTCCCGGACCACACACGCCCTCGTGCGCTGCAGGTTCGTAACCCAGCCACCCCGGCAACCAGAGCGTCGTCATCTCTAGTGGCTGAGTCCAGATCACTCATTCCCAAGTGGTGGGCCGAGGCCAGAGAGGCGCCCGCGGCGGAGGGTGGGGGAGTTCCTGAAGCCCAGGGCCTCAGCCGCTGGTCTGGCCCGGCCCACCTGTCCCTCTCTCCAGGACAAAGGAGTGGCTCTCCCCGGCTGAGCAGAGAGAGGGGCTGGCCTGAGTCCGGAAGTAGCGACCATCACGAGGTCCGCGCTGCCCCCGGGAGGCTTGCCGGGCCCTTTGTGCTGCGAGCTGGTTAAGATCAAGGAGAGCTCTTGGCTGTGGCCCTGGGAAGCAGCATCCGCTTTGGAATCTGCCAGGGCCCGATTCATCAGGGGCTCCTCGTGCTCGGTGGTTGATGAACCTCCAGGACCGGCTTTGCGCCTCCTGCAGGTGGGAAATGCCAATCGCGCCTGAGCCTCAGGATGGACAGGGGCCTGAGGCCACGGAGCGCCCCTGCCCCTGCCCGGCCTTCAGTGCCAGCTCTCTCTGGCACAGGTCTTGCCAGCCCTGCAGGACCACAGTGCCCCGGGAGCAGGGACTTAGGCTTGCTTGTCTCTCTGTCCCTGTGGGCCTGGCACAGGGTCTCACGGGACTAAGGTGACCAGAGATGACCATCAGCATTCAGCCTCCCATCAAACCAGCCTCAGTGTCTCCTCTGGGTGCATCGAGCTGTGTGGACGGCTGCCTGGTGGACGGCTGCCTGCGTGGACGGCTGCCTGCGTGGACGGCTGCCTGGTGGGACGGCTGCCTGAGTGGACGGCTGCCTGCGTGGACGGCTGCCTGCGTGGACGGCTGCCTGCGTGGACGGCTGCCTGGTGGACGGCTGCCTGCGTGGACGGCTGCCTGTGTGGACGGCTGCCTGCCTTGCCGGGGCACCCTACCAGGTGCAGCACCAAAGCTTCACACGGACGGACATGGGGAGTCAGTGCCCGGTGAGGCTGGGGCGTGGCCAGGAGCCACGCGGAGACTCGCGCGCACCCTTGTGCACAGCTACCGAGACCCACCCGGACCCTCTGGCAGATGTGCTGTGGATGGCAGCCAGGACTGGACAGCTGAGTGCCCACAGCCCATGGGCATAGGGAGGGCAGCTGACCGTGGGGTTGGCCAACACAGCAGCTGGAACCAGGCGTCAGGAGGGACTCGGCCCCGGTGGCTGTCAGCCAGCGTCCTGCCTTCACGCTGCCGCCGCTGCGCACCCATCTCGGCACACCCACCCTGCCCAAAGCCTGCCCCATCCCCAGCTCTCTCCGCACCCTCGCCCTGTCGGCCCCGGTGGCCCTCGCCTCCCTCACCTGTCACTCCTCAGCATTCTCGGGGCCTTTCCGACCCTCCTGAGACCTACCCTTCCCTCCCACTGAGGAGGACCTTCCTGCATAGTGCACCGCTCTGCGGGTCAGGTGTGCCCGGGACCAGCCCTGGCATGGCTGTCCTTCTGTCACCAAGACTCCTGCTGTTTCCCTGGAGCCGCTTCTGTGCCTGGGTGACAGTGAGGGTTGGTGTTTGAAGTGCTCCGTGCAGGCCCAGGACCCTAAACCCCACACCTTCACCAGCAGCAGAGGCCTGAGGGTGGTTGGCATTAGCCCTGCTTTGGGGGCATCATTTGAGTGCCATCCCAGAAAGCCGTCCCAGCCCACCTGTCCTGCTGCTGGGAAGGACGGAGGAGGATCAGCAGGCATGGAGGAGGCCCTGCAGGGGGAGGTCAGCCACCCCTGAGGAGGATGGGGAAGCTGACCTTGAGCCTGGCCCATGCCCTGCCAAGTCTCAGTGCCACTGGCCGCGTGTGCTGAGGCTCCAAGAGCGTCAGGGCTCCTGTGTGGGCTGGCGCAGGGCTCAGGGCCCCACAGGGGCCAGTCTCAGGTGCTGGAGATCGAGGGGTGGCCTCCCAGCTGCCCAGAGCTGCCCACCCCCTCCACTCCCATCGTGCCCTCTGCTCATCGCAGTCACGTTGGGGCTGGTTTGGCGCTCAGCCCTCTCCACACGGGGACTCTGAACGTGGCTGGTCCTTCCTTCTCCTTGGGAGGACCTTCTGCAGGAGACTCTCCAAAGGGCCTGGCGCAGACCACACAACCCCAGCTTCATTCTGGAACCTTCTCTCCCAGCAGAATGCAAGACCATTCTCCCTGGTCTCCACCCTCCTGGGATGTAGGATCAGCTCACTGCAGGGCTCCCGCCTCGGCCTCCTGGGCCCCGCCAACGCCCGCACAGCCAGCACACCACAGGACCCCGGAGGCCTCACGCTGTGTGGAGGCCAGGGAGGATCCTCAGCCTCCAGCCAGCGCTGCGTGGAGGCCGGGGAGGGTCCTCAGCCCCCAGCCAGCTGCTTCTCACCCCGCGCCTTCCGCTGCCGGGGGAGCCGCGTGGCCCGGAGCAGGGCTTTTCGAGGACGTGCCTGTGTCCCTCCGAGGAAGGAGAGCACCGATGGCAGGGACAGGTGGGAAGGCCTGGCTGGCCCCGGGCCCCACGACCCAGCACTGCCCGCAGCCCCGCTCTGCCCCAGCTCTCTGTGAGCAGGGAGCAGGGCAGGACGGCAGGTGACAAGGACAGCAGGGCAGGCCTTCCGGAGCACCAGAGGGCCAGCCGCAGGGTGGCATCCCGACTCCCCGCCGTCTTGCCCGCCTTGTGAAGAGTCAAGACCGTTTTGCTGAGAAAATCCAGAATGTGCCGATCCCGCTTCCCCGGGCTCACGCGGCACCAAGCGCAGTCACCAGCTGCCGAGGGCCACCAGCCTCAGAGGCCACGCTGGCTCTCATCAGAGGCCACTTCTCCTATCCCCACGGCCACAGGGTGAGGTGTTCTACGGAGGAAGAGGAGGGCAGGAGGGGTAAGCAGCTCCCGGACGGGCGGGTGGCCGGGATCCGGGTTGCCCCACAGAAGCCCAGGCTGGTGGTGCCTGGCGGGCTGCAGGTGGGGGCTGCCCAGGGTGCGGGAGGGCCAGACAGGCCCCCACCCCCCGCTGGGCTCCTCCCGAGGTCCTGGCCCACTCTGAGGTCCGTGGTGTGGCGTGCGGGTGCTGGGAGCGCTGTGGGGGGGTGTGCCAGGGCGTGTGGCTGGCGGGGACGACCCCGGGCGTCTGGGCTGCGCCTTTCCAGGGGCACGCAGCAGGAGGGAGTGGCGAGAGAGTCAGCACCACAGGCCACTCGGGCCGCGGGCTCCCTCCGTGGCCAGGCGCGCCGGCTGCTCTGCGCTCTTGCCCACCAGCACTGTCCAGCCGCAACGCTGGGTCCTGGCACTGGCCCCAGTGTACCCTGAGCCCGAGCCTGTCCCCGGGTGGAGGAAGGCTGCGAGGGAGGCAGATGGCAGGGTCTCTGCCTCAGGCTTCCAGCCCGCCGGGGCACTGGGCCTGCAGGTGGGGGCTGCACAGGGTGACCAGAGGCACGCTTAGCCCTGGGGACATGTCGGGGACAGCTTGTGCACGTCCTGAGGACAGTGACACCTGCTTAGCCCTGTGGGTCACGTGGCATCCCGGGGACAGAAGCTGCTCCGAGGAGACCTTTGGGGCAGGAGGCCTGTGATGGCTCACTTAGGCTCTGCTGTCCTCCACGAGGTACAGGGACAACTCGCTGCCCTTCAGTGGTCCAGTACCCTGGTCACCAACGAGACCGGCTGTTGGGGGCAAAGGGCGGGGGGAGAGACTCGTCTCCCCACAGGGGAGGGAGAGGCTGGGGTCCCCGGGGCACCGGGCAGCAGCTGGGACCAGCCTTCGGGCTGCACCGGGAACGCCAGGCCCACTGCGCCCCAGCCCACCCTCCAGACCCCAGGGCGGCCCTGGTTCCGAGACAGCTGGCTCTGCAGTGGCGTGAAACAGCGGCCCCATGATCAGCCTCTTCTGAAGTTATTTTAACAATCCGTGATTTTACAGTCACAGAGAAACTGCGTGAACCGTGCCAGGCCCCCTCTGCACAGAACCCCCGTTTCCTGAGCCCCCCAGCCCACGTGGAGGGGCACCGGCGCCCCCCTGTCGTGAGCACCTCCTCAGGGCGAGGCGGCCGCGGGGTCAGGGCGGGTCATCAGGATCACCCGTGACAGCTCCACTGACCCGCGGCACCTTCAGACTGGCGCACGAGCCAAGACCGGTCCCTAGAACTATTTTCCGACTCTAGAAAATGGCCCGGCATCTCCTGTTGCATTGGCTGCTCATACTCCTTAGTCTCCTTGATTCTAGAACGTTCTCAGCCTTCCTCTGTCTCTTGACCTGGTCATTTTGGAGGAGTGCAAGTCAGTTATTTTCTAGATCTTTCCCAACGTGGGGTTCGTCTTACATCTCTTCATGCTGAAATCTGGGTACGGGTGGGCAGGTCTTCCCCACAGTGAGGCCACGTCTGTCCCCGTGCGACACCCTGAGGGGGCAGGTGTTGTCTCTTCAGGAAACGGAGAAGAACCCATCCCCTCTGTGGTCTCCTGCGCGCTGACCCTGCCCAGCACTCGTGACGCCTCCCCCGCCACTGGGACTTTCCCTCCGAGGGCTTCCCTTTACCATTTCTCACAGTGCAGGGAGGGATTCTGTCCTAGCACCAATCTGAAAACATCTCCTCTCTCTTCCATTTTTGAAGGGTGTTTCCACTGGACAGAATTTTTGGATCAACTTTTTAAAGACAAACTCCGTGTTCTCCGTCTCTCGCCACTTCTAGCGAGAACCCCGACGTGTTCCCCTGGACGCTGCGGGTGCCTGGGCCGGGTTTGCTTGGTCTCTCTGGTTCCCAGCGGAGCGAGCGGGGGCGTGACTGTGTGCAAGTGTTTCTTCTCGGAGTTCCCTGGGGTCCTAGAACCTATGAGTCGGTGTTCTTCACTGCATCGGGGGGACTGCTGGCCACTGTTAGTCCTTCAGATCTATTTTGGCCCATCCTCTACGTCAGCTCTCTGGACGTTCCCACGGGTCACCAGGCTCTTGATGTCCCCAGTCCTTTTCTCCCCGGTCCTTTGTCGGCTTTCCCCGCCTCGTCAGCCTGCCCCTACGCTCACTCGGGACTGTTCCATTTCTGCCGGCGTGCTCCTCGGCTCTAGAATTTCTGGCAGGTTCTCTCTCGTATTTCCACTCCTGTATTAAGGTTTCTCATGCACTCATTGTGAGTGGGCTGTATTTTTAAAAAAAATATTTTTTAGTTGTTGATAGACCTTTATTTTATTTATTTCTATGTGGTGCTGAGAACTGGACCCAAGCCTCCCACATGCCAGGCAAGAGCGCTACCCCTGAGCCCCAGCCCCAGCCCCGGGTGGCTGTGTCATTACGAGTATTCGAATATCATCTGCTTCCAAGTCTCCGTCGGCTAACTCCACATCTGGGTCTTCTAGGGGCCTGTTCCTACGGACATCTTTCTTTCCCTTTCACGGCTCCCGTTCTCCTACTCATTCAGGATGTGGTCATTTCCGTTGTGTGCTGGACATTGCATTGCTGTAGGGTTGACAGTTTGGATTCTGTTGGCTTCTAGTGTTGTTTTGACAACAGGTCACTGGCTCTCACGCCAGTCTCCTTCAGGTTTGTTTTCGGGCTTGCTGAAGCAGGTGCACAGTGACCCTGCCTCCAGGGCTACTTCGCAGCTAAGGCGAGGCGAGGTCTTCCTGGCGTGTCAGAGACGGCCCGGGGCGTTTGGGGGCCCTCTCTCCGTTCCTGCTGGTCCCAGCTCCTGTTTCCTAGCGCCTCAGGCTCAGAGCGTGAGTTCTGCTTGCCTCTTCCTAGCGGCCGCTCTTGCAGGTCCTCTGGAGGGTCTCCCCAAGGCTTCACGGGACCCTGTGCCGGTTTCTGAAGCTGTTAAGCAGCCCCCCTCCCCAGCGTCCTGCCCTGACTCCGGCTGCTGCACCAGCCCCCGCCGCTCCTGTTCAGCCACGCCACGGTTCTTTGCTTGAGCTTGGCCATCATCTGGGAGAAGAGAGCCCATGATCAGAGCTGCAGGTGAGACCTGCAGTGTCCAGAAGTGTCCCAGGTGAAAGCCAGTGGCCGTGGGACTCACATTGTCTTTCTGCTCCCCCTGGGGTTACAGTGCCACTGTCCAGTGTGAAAACCACCCGCCTTGGGCATCTCCCCAGTGTTACAGCTGGGTGTAGCCGCTGGTCAGTTCCTTCGCAGTGGCCACAGGTGCAATTCCTGTTCATGATTTGCTTTTCACTTGCATCTCGGGACGTGCTGTGACAGGCGGGAAGGGCACTGTGGGGGGCGCAGCTGAGCTGGAGCGGAGATGTTCCCAGAGGAGCTTGGGCTGGAACCTGGGGGGCTGTTGGCTGAAGGGCCCCCCGTGCGCTGCACACACACACACACACACACACACACACACACACGCACACACACACACGCACGTGTGCACCTAGATGAGCAGCAGCACGCTCTCAGGAGAGGGCGGCAGCCGTGGAGGTGGCTGTGAGCCCCGGGGGCGGGGGCAGGCCCATGTGAGTGGCTCCTGCCCCTCCCTAACACAGTGCCAGGGGCTGGGGGAGGTCCGGGAACTGATGGCCTCCTCCCTGGGGTGGGGGGGGCGGGGCGGAACCCCCAGAGTCTCTGCTCCAGCCTTGTCCGCGTGCCAGTGTGACATGCACCTGCTGTCATCTTCTGTGTGTGTGACATGAAGAAGGTGAGGAAATGGGGACAGGGACCCAGACTGTCGTGGGCTCCAGGTGGTGAGGTGGGGACACACCCAAGGAAGACCAGGAGCCCCCAAGGGCCGTGGGCGAGAGAGCAGGAGCCCAGGCCTGTGTGGCCTCGGGAACCACGGTCCCCACAAGAGGCTGGCCGCCCTCCTGAGGTGAGGAAGCTGAGGTCCCTCACATCCCTCCCAGGGAGCTCTTGGTGACCTGCCTTCGGTGTGTGCCTAAGAGTGACAGACCAGGGTGGCAGCTCAGTGGCTCAGACCAGGGTGGGCAGCTCAGTGGCTCAGACCAGGGTGGGCAGCTCAGTGGCTCAGACCAGGGTGGGCAGCTCAGTGGCTCAGACCAGGGTGGGCAGCTCAGTGGCTCGGACCAGGGTGGGCAGCTCAGTGGCTCGGAGATTGTTTTGGACAAAAGGATCCGAGGCCCTTGGATGTGGAAGCTTTGTGGGCACTGTCCCCAAGCCTCAGAGGCCTTCATCACCCGTGACTAAGGAGCCCGTGTCCCCACGCACCCGTGACCAAGGAGCCCATGGCCCCACCACTGTGACCAAGGAGCCAGTGTCCCCCACGCACCTGTGACCAAGGAGCCCGTGTCCCCACGCACCTGTGACCAAGGAGCCCACGGGCCCCTCCACTGTGCCCAAGGAGCCCGTGTCCCCCACGCACACGGCCTCCCTGGGCGGTGACCCCCGCACTTCCACTCGGGCACTTGGCGGGCGTGGTGGACACTCCAGCACCACAGCGGTGCTGCCGCGGGGGCTGGTGCCGGGGCAGGAGGGCCTGCCAGGGCTCACCGTGGCCTTGCCGGAGCCCTCAGAGCTGTCCGGTAGCCAGGCCCCTGGCGCTGGCGGCTGGTGGCCGAGGCTGGAGGAAGGCGCAGGGGGCGTCCGGACGCTTGGCCAGTGCTTCCGGGCTGTGACGGTGCCCAGGCTCTGCAGCCACGTCCTCTGGGCCTCCTCCTCCAACGCAGCCTGAAAAGAGGCCGGGGGCATCTCCCTGGGTCCAGGCAAGTGGCCACGGCAGAGGGGAGTCTGCGGAACTGGCGGGGCCGCCGGCCACGGCCTCAGTGACTGCGGCTGAGCCTCCCAGGGCAGCGGGCCTTTCCCGCCTTAGGCCACTGGGCTCCGAGAGGGTTGGCCCAGAGGACGCCTGCGGGCGGCCACTTGCTGACACTGCCCGGGCAGCAGGACCTGAGCTCAGCCCCCCGGTGTCCCCCTGGGCTCAGGAGCTCCGTGAGGCTGAGCATGGCACAGGCCACTCGTACTTGGAGGAGCCGCCAGGCCCAGGTGCGCCCCAGGCCGTGGTCGGGCCCTGAAGGTGCAGGGACTGGGAAGCCCCGAGGGGTCGTCTCTGAGTTTGGGTGACCAGGCAGGGCAGGAGGTTTGCCCTTGCTGGGTGTCGGAGCCGCCTGACACTAGAGCTGGGGAAATGCCACCCTCGACCCAACGGAGGCTGGCGGAGAGCCGTCCCGAGGCCTCGGCTAGAACCAGAGCCCTGTGTCCGTGGTCTGGGTGAGGACGGGCGCAGGGGAGGCCGGAGCCCCTGACCCACAGGATGACGTGGGACTCGCTGCCCCAGGGCCTCAGGAGCCTTTCAGACAGATCCGACCCTCAGTCCAGGCCTGGCCACCCCAGGAACTCAGGACATGCCCATGGCCCGAATCCGCCCACAAGCTTCCCACTGCAGGGCGGGCAGTGAACGGAGGGCGCCCTCGAGGGTGGCTTCACCACCTGGACCTGCCCTTGATGACCTCGCGGGCAGCAGCCTCCAGAGGCAGACAGCCTGGCGGCCCCACATGCCCTCCGAGGGTCCAGCGCTGAGGGTTTGTGTCGGACAGGTGAGCGGGAGGAGCAGGCTGTCTCCTCTCAGCCCGGCGTGGTGGCAGGGGATGGCGGGCTGCTTCCTGGGTCCTGCCCAGTCACACTCCTGGCTCCCCAGGCCCTGGGGCCTGTAGTGGTGTCCCCGCTGGTCCCTCCACAGTCTCCTGGTCACTCTCCACACTGCCCGTGGTGGTCACCTGGTCACTCTCCACACTGCTCGTGGTCACTTGTCCCTCTCACTGTCATACACCAGGGCCTGGTGCAGGGACCCTGCCACCACAGGTGAAGCTGGTGTTCAAGTGCTCAGAGAATCACAGACCCCTCTGTTGCAGGATGACCTGTGTCTCGACCTTGACCTCTGTACCTATGACGGTGGCCAGCTGGAAGTCAGGTCTCTGAAGAGCAGACGTGATCGCCTGGGCTGAGGCCACACTGCAGCCAGGGGCCTGAAGCCAGCACCAACCCGCGTCCTCAGAACGTGGGCAGAGACGCTGGGCAGCGAGGAGACCCCAAGGGAGGACCCAGGTGCTGGAGCCGTGGCAGAGGCCAGGCAGGAACCCAGGGCTGCAGGGAGGCCTGGTCAGATGCGCCCCCTCCCAAGCCCAGCTCCACACCATCCTCACAGTCAGGGAGCCGCCCTGCCGGCCCAGACCTCGGACTGGGAGAAGGACTGCGGGTTACTTTAAAGCCACTCAGCCGTGGTACCTCCTGATGGTGGCCCCAGGACCCTCCCCTGACACCTGGGCCCACCCATCCTTGAGGGCAGCCCATTAGGACGTGGGGATGGGGCGCCACGAATTCTCCACCTTGATGTCCAGGACGCTCTCCTCCACGGATCCTGCCCAGCTTCCCTGTCCAGCTGTCCACTGGCTGGCCCCTGGGGAGCCGAGAACCCACTCTGCGCCACTAAGAGGCTGAATGTGTGGGACGAGAGGCGGGGAGAGCCAAGGGGCCGAGCTGAGCTGGAGAGCAGGTGAGAAGGACTGAGGCCCACCCAGGCAGAGCGCCCACCTGGCCCTGGGAAGCACGGGCCTGCGTCCTGACTCCACCCCGCCCTGTCCCCACTCCACCCTGCGCCCTGTCCCACTCCACTCCACCCCCGCCCTGTCCCGCTCCACCCCCGCCCTGTCCTGCTCCACCCCGCCCTGTCCCACTCACCACCCTGCACCCTGTCCACCCCGCTCCACCCACCCGCCCTGTCCCACTCCACCCCGCCCTGGTCCCACTCCACCCCGCCCTGTCCCACTCCACCCCGCCCTGTCCCACTCCACCCTGCGCCCTGTCCCACTCCACCCTGCGCCCTGACTCCACCCTGCACCCTGTCCCACTCCACCCCTGCGCCCTGTCCCACTCCACCCTGCGCCCTGTCCCACTCCACCCTGCGCCCTGTCCCACCCACCCTGCCCTGTCCCACTCCACCCTGCGCCCTGTCCCACTCCACCCTGCGCCCTGACTCCACCCTGCGCCCTGTCCCACTCCACCCCGCCCTGTCCCACTCCACCCTGCACCCTGTCCCACTCCACCCACCCCTGCCCTGTCCCACTCCACCCTGCACCCTGTCCCACTCCACCCCGCCCTGTCCCCACTCCACCCTGCGCCCTGTCCCACTCCACCCTGCGCCCTGTCCCACTCCACCCTGCGCCCTGTCCCACTCCACCCTGCCCTGTCCCACTCCACCCTGCGCCCTGTCCCACTCCACCCTGCGCCCTGACTCCACCCTGCGCCCTGTCCCACTCCACCCCGCCCCTGTCCCACTCCACCCTGCACCCTGTCCCACTCCACCCTGCACCCTGTCCCACTCCACCCACCGCCCTGTCCCACTCCACCCCGCCCTGTCCCACTCCACCCCGCCCTGTCCCACTCCACCCCCGCCCTGTCCCACTCCACCCTGCGCCCTGTCCCGCTCCACCCCGCCCTGTCCTGCTCCACCCTGCACCCCTGTCCCACTCCACCCTGCACCCTGTCCCACTCCACCCTGCGCCCTGTCCCACTCCACCCCGCCCTGTCCCACTCCACCCTGGCGCCCTGTCCCACTCCACCACCGCCCTGTCCCACTCCACCCCGCCCTGTCCCACTCCACCCTGCACCCTGTCCCACTCCACCCCGCCCTGTCCCACTCCACCCCGCCCTGTCCCACTCCACCCCGCCCTGTCCCACTCCACCCCGCCCTGTCCCACTCCACCCTGCACCCTGTCCCACTCCACCCCGCCCTGTCCCACTCCACCCCTGCGCCCTGTCCCACTCCACCCCGCCCCTGTCCCACTCCACCCTGCACCCCTGTCCCACTCCACCCCGCCCTGTCCCACTCCACCCCGCCCTGTCCCACTCCACCCTGCACCCTGTCCCACTCCACCCTGCACCCTGTCCCACTCCACCCCGCCCCTGTCCCACTCCACCCTGCACCCTGTCCCACTCCACCCCGCCCTGTCCCACTCCACCCTGCGCCCTGTCCCCACTCCACCCCGCCCTGTCCCCACTCCACCCTGCACCCCTGTCCCACTCCACCCCGCCCTGTCCCACTCCACCCCGCCCTGTCCCACTCCATCCCTGCACCCTGTCCCACTCCACCCCGCCCCTGTCCCGCTCCACCCCGCCCTGTCCTGCTCCACCCCGCCCTGTCCCACTCCACCCTGCACCCTGTCCCACTCCACCCCGCCCTGTCCCACTCCACCCTGCACCCTGTCCCACTCCACCCCGCCCTGTCCCACTCCACCCCGCCCTGTCCCACTCCACCCCGCCCTGTCCCACTCCACCCTGCACCCTGTCCCACTCCACCCCGCCCTGTCCCACTCCACCTGCGCCCTGTCCCCACTCCACCCCGCCCTGTCCCACTCCACCCTGCACCCTGTCCCACTCCACCCCGCCCTGTCCCACTCCACCCCGCCCCATGTCCCACTCCACCCTGCACCCTGTCCCACTCCACCCTGCACCCTGTCCCACTCCACCCCGCCCTGTCCCACTCCACCCTGCACCCTGTCCCACTCCACCCCGCCCTGTCCCACTCCACCCTGCGCCCTGTCCCACTCCACCCCGCCCTGTCCCACTCCACCCTGCACCCCTGTCCCACTCCACCCCGCCCTGTCCCACTCCACCCCGCCCTGTCCCACTCCACCCTGCACCCTGTCCCACTCCACCCCGCCCTGTCCCGCTCCACCCCGCCCTGTCCTGCTCCACCCCCCCCTGTCCCACTCCACCCTGCGCCCTGTCCCACTCCACCCCGCCCTGTCCCGCTCCACCCCGCCCTGTCCTGCTCCACCCCCGCCCTGTCCCACTCCACCCCGCACCCTGTCCCCGCTCCACCCCGCCCTGTCCCACTCCACCCCGCCCTGTCCCACTCCCACCCCGCCCTGTCCCACTCCACCCTGCGCCCTGTCCCACTCCACCCTGCACCCTGTCCCACTCCACCCCGCCCTGTCCCACTCCACCCCGCCCTGTCCCACTCCACCCTGCACCCTGTCCCACTCCACCCCTGCACCCTGTCCCACTCCACCCCGCCCTGTCCCACTCCACCCCGCCCTGTCCCACTCCACCCTGCGCCCTGTCCCACTCCACCCTGCGCCCTGTCCCCCTGCTCCACCCTGCGCCCTGTCCCACTCCACCCTGCCCTGTCCCACTCCACCCTGCGGCCCTGTCCCACTCCACCCTGCGCCCTGACTCCACCCTGCGCCCTGTCCCACTCCACCCCGCCCTGTCCCACTCCACCCTGCACCCTGTCCCACTCCACCCTGCACCCCTGTCCCTCCACTCCACCCCCCAGCCCTGTCCCACTCCACCCTGCACCCTGTCCCACTCCACCCCGCCCTGTCCCACTCCACCCTGCGCCCTGTCCCACTCCACCCTGCGCCCTGTCCCACTCCCACCCTGCGCCCTGTCCCACTCCACCCTGCCCTGTCCCACTCCACCCTTGCCCTGCGCCCTGTCCCACTCCACCCTCCCTGCGCCCTGACTCCACCCTGCGCCCTGTCCCACTCCCACCCCCGCCCTGTCCCACTCCACCCTGCGCCCTGATCTCCACCCTGCGCCCCGACTCCACCCTGTGCCCTGATCTCCGTGGGCTGAAGTTGCAGCGGGGACAGAACCACGGGGAGTCCAGAGCCTGCAGCTCGCGCAGTCGGTCGTTGCCCCTCCAGTGGCCCTGCTGCCCTCGCCTCCTCTGCTCCCAGCTGCCTGGCTCCCGGCCTGCAGACGTGTTGACCGTCAGGAAGGTGCCAGCTGATAATGAAGGTGGTTGCCGATAATGAAGAGCGGTTAATGAGAGCTAAGGAATGACCGCCCGCAAACTATTAACCTTCCTGACAGGTTTTTGACAGTCAGAAAACCCTTCAGAATGCAGACGGAGGCAGGGGCCAGGAGGGTGGAGGGCAGTCACAGCAGAGGGCTGGGGGACGAGGCGGCACCTGGGCGGGCGTAAGTGCCGCTCCTCTGGCCTCGGAAAGCAGCAGCGGGGTCCAGACCCGGCAGGCCCGGAGGACGGCTGTGCTGCTGCACAGAGCAGTGGCCTGCAAGCTGTGGGCTGCAGCCCTTGCCGTGGGGGGCAGGGAGGAGGAGAAAAAGGCCCCGCCTCCCAGGTCCCCACCTGCCACTTCCTTTACTTGATAACAGTCCCTGGACCCCAGAGACACCACTGGAGCGTCCCGGGGCGTGGCGGAGGGCGTGCATGTCCCATGACCCCACCCCCACCCAGAGTGCTCCTGGAGGGCCGCGGTGGGATTAGAACCTGCATCCCCTCACCCCAAACTCCGTCATCTTGTCCTCCCCTGTGGAGAAGCAGGACCCCCGCCCGAGATGGGGAGGCCGCCTGTTGGAAAAATGCTGAACACAGTTTAACTTAGCCAGGAACACCGTGTTAGTGAAATAAAAGGGTTTATTGGGGTGCCACGTGGGCAAGAGTAGGGAAAGGAAGGGAAGGGAGGAGGATAGGGGAGGGACAAACGGGAACAGGGACAGGCAGGAACAGAGAGAGGTTTCAGTCCGGGGCTGGCTTAAATAGCAGACTGCTGGTCAGGCAGACCCCTGGGGGCCAGTGTCTCCATAGGCTGCCGGAGGTCAGGGGTCAGTGGCGAGGGCACCTGGGAAAGGTAGTCTTTTTACGAAGTACCTGGGGAGGTGCGGCCTTCTGCCTGGGAGGCGCAGCCTCCTGCCAGGAATCCAACACCGCCGACTGTCCGGTGGCCCTCGCTTGAGGCCCCCACTTCTCCAGGACCACCCCCACGCCCCCACTCGCTGTCCTTCATACGCACCTCCTGTCCCCCCGACCTTGGCTGGGCGTGGGGCTCGGGCTCCCGAGGATGCCGTCCCCATGTGCTGAGACGGCGGAGGGGAGGGCGCTGTCCGGCCAGTGACCCCTGGCCCCCACAACCCAGCCACCTCCCCAAAGCCCGCCTCCACAGTCTGGCCCGGGTTCTGGTCTCCTCCACAGGTGGCCTGGGGACTTCGGGGGTCTTGCGGCGTGTAAGCTGCCTGGTACCGTAAACCGGGATAAAAACTCTCGGAGGCAGAGTTAAGCTTTTACTACTTTTACTTCTACTTTCTTAGAGCTTAGAGAGAGGGAAAGAAAGATTTTTAGAGAGAAAGATTAAAGCGAGCTTTTCTTCTTGTAGAGAAAGATTAGAGCTTCTTTCTTCTCTCTCTTTCTTTTCATCCTTCTTCTGTCTTCTGTCTTCTGTCTTCCTCGGAGCCTCGGCCTTACTCTGACCAGTCCTCTGGAGCCTCGGCCTAACTCTGGCCAGTCATTACTTCTTCTATCTGGTTTCTCTTCTGTAACCGCTCTGCCTACGTTCTGGCCGCTCTGATTCTTCTGACCGACCGAGTGACTGCCCGGCTGACTGAATTCTCCGTTCTCCTAACTCGGACCGCTTTCACCCGGTTATATACCTTCAGGTTTGCGGTGCCTACAGGTGCGTCACATACATATCAGGTGGAACCCATGGCTTCCAGCTAGCTACAACAGCCCTTTTTAATTAGGGCTCCTTCATATTCCTTCCCTTTAGTTTAAGAAGGTGCTTTTGTTCTATTTTCTCTATTTATTTTCTCTCTATTTTCTTTTATTTTCTTGTCCCTACCTAGCTTTTCACCTTTTATTTTTGAAAGGGTGGATATTTGAGCCCTTTTGAGAAGGTGCTGTGGCTTTAAGGAAGCCTAATGCTGAGGAGCAGCTAACGCACCTAGTTAAGCACAATTGCATAAGCGGCTTTGACTTTTTTTTTTTTTTTTTTTTTTTATCCTCTTCTTTATTTTTCTTTATGGCTTTCTTGCCAAAGCTCAATGGCTTTTTTTCTGCATGGTTTTTACCATGCTATTTAATTCTCTAATTTTCTTTTAAGCTCATGGCTTTTTTCTTTTATACTAAAGCTCAAGGCTTTTTTCTCTATTTTTTCCTCTTCTTTATTTTTCTTTATGGCTTTCTTGCCAAAGCTCAATGGCTTTTTTTTTTTCTGCATGGTTTTTACCATGCTATTTAATTCTCTATTTTCTTTTAAGCTCATGGCTTTTTTTCTTTATACTAAAGCTCAAGGCTTTTTCATCTATATTTTTTATGGCTTTTCGCCGGCTACTCTGCTTCAGCTTAATTCTTAACTGGCCTCAACTAAGTCAGAGGCTATGCTCTCTTGTTTCTACTCTTTTTGCTGGTCTCAACTGAGTCTGCTTCTTCATTTTTTATGGCTTTTGGCCGGCTCGGCTTTTCACCGGCTACTCTGCTTCAGCTTAATTCTTAACTGGGCCTCAACTGAGTCAGAGGCTATGCTCTCTTGTTTACTACTCTTTTTGCTGGTCTCAACTGAGTCTGAGGCTATGCTTTTTTCGTTGCTCTCCTTATTTCTTAGCTTTTTCTTCTCTGCCTGCCGAGCCCCGGACGGACCACCATTTGTAAGCTGCCTGTCACGGCCAGCCACGGCGCCGCCACGGGAGGAAAATTCTCGGAGGCAGAGTATAGCTTTTACTACTTTTACTTCTACTTTCTTAGAGAGGGAAAGAAAGATTTTTAGCTTAGAGAAAGATTTCTTCTTGTCTTCTTAGCTTAGAGTCTTAGAAAGAAAGATAAAGAAAAGATAGAGCTTCTTAGAGAAAGATTTAAAGATAGAGCTTAGAGCTTAGCTTAGAGAAAGACTAGAGCTTCTTTCTTCTCTCTTCTTTCTTCCTTCTTCTGTCTTCTGTCTTCTGTCTTCCTCAGGAGTCTCGGCCTAACTCTGACCAGTCCTCTGGAGCCTCGGGGCCTCAGACTCTACTTCTTCTATCTGGTTTCTTTTCTGTAACCGCTCTGCCTACGTTCTGGCCGCTCTGATTCTTCTGACCGACCGAGTGACTGCCCGGCTGACTGAATTCTCCGTTCTCCTAACTCGGACCGCTTTCACCCGGTTTAATATACCTTTAGGTTTGCGGGTGCCTACAGGTGCGTCACATACATATCAGGTGGAACCCATGGCTTCCAGCTAGCTACAACAGCCCTTCCTAATTAGGGCTCCTTCAGCGGCGCAGCTCGCTCACCCCCAGTCAGGCCCGCGAGGACAGGGCCAGGCTCTGGCTTGGCACCGTAAACAGCGGCCAGCCGAGCTGGGGGCCGCTGAAGCCGGACGTGCTGCAGCAGGGGCTGCTGGGAAAGAGGAGGGGGGCACCCGCCCCCAGGAGGCTCCAGGTGTGGCACCACCCCCACCGCAGCCCCTTCCCCTCCAGGGACATCCCGTTACGAACCAGGGGGATCAAGGACCCTCGGAATTTTGATAAAACTAGCAAAACCCTGACTCTCTCGTTTTCTGCAGCTGCTCTCCGCCGAGCGCCCCCCCTCCTCCGCCCAGCGGGCCCCAGCTGGGGTGAGAGACGGCTCGAGCGAGCCGGGCTGGGGCGCCTCCCCAGTTGATCCCAGATCCCCAGGATCCTGTGATCAAGTGGGAATTTACAGGCTCCGCTGAGATCCTCCCGAGCCGAGCCCATCAGCCACGCGGCAGATGGCGGGTCTTCAGGCTACCTTTAATAGCCCCAGAAATTAAATTAGCAAGAAACGGAGAGCTCCCATGATATTAAGAGTCACCCGTGGCTTCAGGAGTCGGGTGAATTTTCCGTCCACAGAGGCGATCTTATACGGAAAGGAGTCAGAAATGAGGCGCTTGCTGTAAAAATGAAAACGCTATCTGTCACAGCCCTCGGGGCCAGCATGCGGCGCTGGGGACGGCCATCGTGGCGGGCAGCCCCGCCTTGCCCGGGTGAGTCCAGAGGGCTGGTGTGGCTGGCCGGCTGTGAGGTGTGGCGCTGGTGGGCGAGGGGCGCCCCGCGGCCCCCTCCTCGCAGCCCTGCCACGGGGCAGGCCCAAGGTGCCCCTCTGGGCCCACCAATATCCCCGCAGGGGCGGGCAGGGCTGGGGGCGGCCCTGGTTCTGCCCAGTGACTCAGCCCCTGCTACACGCAGGGAGGGGCACACTCTGGACCTGGACACGCAGTGTCCCTGGGACTCAAAGCCCAGCCTCTCGCAGCCCCGGGTCCCCGCCCGGAGACGGGGAGCCCAGTCGAGCGGGGCCTCCTGGGCAGGACCACGTGGGGCCAGGGCTTTCTCTGGCCAGAGGCCCCGCTTGGCTTTCAACAGGTGGCGGCCGGCGGTCGCTGGCCTCTCACATCGTGCCCCACACGTGGTGATCTCCGATGGCTCTCTGATGCCGGAACCCAGGGCCTCGCGCGCCAGGCCAGCCACCACTGAGCCACATGGCCAGCCGGCTTCACCCCAGGCTGTGTGGACCCACGCAGACCAGAGCAGTGGGCCCCAGGCCCAGCTGCCCCTCGGGGGGACCGTCCAGAGCCCTTCAAGCCATGCTGCCTGATGGCGTCCCCAGGGAGGCCGTCGTGCCTCCAGGGTGGCCTGGACATTGCGGCCTGCATGGTGGCTCAGTCTGATTGCTAAGAACAGGACGCATCTCCCACGCGATCACCCAGCTCACCAAGGTGGCATCCCTGCAGGTGGCTTCTGCCGTCACGGACCCCTTCCGTTCTGGCCACCTCGCTGGCGTGGGGCTTCCTGCTGACCCTGGGAGCTCTGGCCAGGCCGAGGACCCCCCTCTGGGGCTCTGAAGCCGTGAGCCCAGCCGCCTCCGCACACCGCCAGAGGCGAGGCTGCCGTGCCCTGGGCCGAGTGTCCCAAGGCTCAGTTTGAAGGTGCGGCCCAGCATTGGTGCCCTGGGAGATGGTGGACCTTGAGGAGCTGGGCCTGCGGGGTGGGGGGCGGCCTTCAGGTTTCGGGGGTGCCCTCATAGGGGCTGTGGGACCCCAGTCTCCTCTTCTTCCTCTCTTGCTTCCTGGCCGGGATCAGCCAGCAGCGTTGCTCTGCCGCCACAGGCCCAGAGCGGCCAGGCCAGTCGTCAGGACTGGACCTTCCCGCACAGGGGCAGGACAAAGGGACTGGACCTTCCCGCACGGGGGCAGGACAAACCCTTTTCCTTTGTAAGCACTTACCTCAGGGGTTGTTGTGGGAGACTGAAGGCTGCCCACGGGAGGCCTCTGCGGGAGGCCACCAAAGGCCAGGCCCTCCCTGCCCGTGCCCTCGGGAAGGCCTCTCCCCCTCCCTCGCAGACACAGCCCTGCCTGACCCCTGCCCGCCTCCTCCCTCCCTCCTCCCTCCCACCCTCCTCCTCTCCTCCCTCCTCCTCCCTCCTCTCTCACCCTCCTCCCTCCTCTTCTCCTCCCTCCTCCTCTCCTCCCCCCCTCCCTCCTCTCTCCTCCCCCCTCCCTCCTCTCTCCTTCCTCCCTCCTCCTCTCCTCCCCTCCTCCTCTCCTCCTTCCTCCCTCCTCCTCTCCACTCCCTCCTCCTCTCTCCCTCCTCCCTCCTCTCTCCTCCCTCCTCCCTCCTCCTCTCCTCCCTCCTCCTCTCCTCCCTCCTCTCTCCTTCCTCCTCCTCTCTCCTTCCTCCCTCCTCCTCTCCTCCCTCCTCCTCCCTCCCTCCTCCTCTCTCTCTTCCTCCTCCCTCCTCCTCTCCTCCCTCCTCCTCTCCTCCCTCCTCCTCTCCTCCCTCCTCCCTCCTCTCTCCTTCCTCCCTCCTCCCTCCTCCCTCCTCCTCTCCTTCCTCCTCCCTCCTCCTCTCCTCCTCCCTCCTCCTCTCCTCCCTCCTCCCTCCTCTCTCCTTCCTCCCTCCTCTCTACTTCCTCCCTCCTCCTCTCCTCCCTCCCTCCTCCTGTCTTCCCTTCTCCCTCCCTCCATCCTCCTCTCCTCCCTCCTCCCTCCCTCCTCCTCTCTCCTTCCTCCTCCCTCCTCCTCTCCTCCTCCTCCTCCTCTCCTCCCTCCTCCCTCCTCCTCTCCTCCCTCCTCCCTCCTCCTCTCCTCCCTACCACCCTCCTCCTCTCCTTCCTCCTCCCTCCCCCCCTCCCTCCTCCTTCTCTCCTCCCTCCTCCCTCCTTCTCTCCTCCTCTCCTCCCTCCTTCTCTCCTCCCTCCTCCCTCCTCCCTCCTCCTCTCCTCCCTCCCAGCCTCCTCCTCTCCTTCCTCCTCCCTCCCTCCTCCCCTCCCACCCTCCTCCTCTCCTTCCTCCTCTCCTCCCTCCTCCCTCCTCCTCTCCTCCCTCCCAGCCTCCTCCTCTCCTTCCTCCTCCCTCCCTCCTCCCTCCCACCCTCCTCCTCTCCCTTCCTCCTCTCCTCCCTCCTCCCTCCCTCCTCTCCTCCTCCCTCCCTCCTCCCTCCTTCTCTCCTCCCTCCTCCTCTCCTCCCTCCCACCCTCCTCCTCTCCTCCCTCCTCCCTCCCTCCTCCTCTGCTCCCCTCCCACCCTCCTCCTCTCCTCCCTCCTCCCTCCCTCCTCCTCCTCTGCTTCCTCCTCCCTCCCTCCTCCTCCTCTGCTTCCTCCTCCCACCCTCCTCCTCTCCTCCTCCCTCCCTCCTCTCCCTCCTCCTCTGCTCCTCCCACCCTCCTCCTCTCCTCCCCCACCTCCCTCCCTCCTCCTCTGCTCCCTCCCACCCTCCTCCTCTGCTTCCTCCTCCCACCTCCTCCTCTCCTCCCTCCTCCCTCCCACCCTCCTCCTCTCCTTCCTCCTCTCCTCCCTCCTCCCTCCCTCCTCTCCTCCTCCCTCCCTCCCTCCTCCTTCTCTCCTCCCTCCTCCTCTCCTCCCTCCCACCCTCCTCCTCTCCTCCCTCCCTCATCCTCCCTCCTCCTCTCCTCCCTCCTCCCTCCTTCTCTCCCTCCTCTCCTCCCTCCTTCTCTCCTCCCTCCTCCCCTCCTCCCTCCTCCTCTCCTCCCTCCCAGCCCTCCTCCTCTCCTTCCTCCTCCCTCCCCTCCTCCTTCCCACCCTCCTCCTCTCCTTCCTCCTCTCCTCCCTCCTCCCTCCTCCTCTCCTCCCTCCCACCCTCCTCCTCTCCTTCCTCCTCTCCTCCCTCCTCCCTCCCTCCTCTCCTCCTCCCTCCCTCCTCCCTCCTTCTCTCCTCCCTCCTCCTCTCCTTCCTCCTCTCTCCTCCCTCCTCCCTCCCTCCTCTCCTCCTCCCTCCCTCCTCCCTCCTTCTCTCCTCCCTCCTCCTCTCCTCCCTCCCACCCTCCTCCTCTCCTCCCTCCTCCCTCCCTCCTCCTCTGCTCCCTCCCACCCTCCTCCTCTCCTCCCTCCTCCCTCCCTCCTCCTCCCTCCTTCCCTCTCCCTTGCATCTCCTGAGGCCAGCCCTCCAGTAGGCGTTGGGGGCGGCCCTCTTTTTCTCGTCACAAGACAGCCGGCCACCAACCAGTCACACACATCCACTCCAGGCTGCGATTCCACCATGGAGGAAAGACCAGCAAGCACTGGGGGGCCTCTGTGGAGTGGATCCAGCCCAGCTAGTGTGCTGCAGGCAGAGGGGCAGGGTGTGCAAAGGCCCCGGGGCAGCCCGAGGGCGGATGCCCCACAGAGCTGAGGCGCCAGCTTCCTCAGAAGACACAGAGGCTCTGGGCGTCTCTGCAGGGAGGGGCAGCTGGAAGGACCTTCCAGGGAGCAGGGGTCATGCCTGCCTTGATCCCTGGGCTTGGGACCCTGCACCCAGCCCAGCGCCTGGGAGTTGGGGCGGGGATGAATGAGTCCTGCAGAAATGAGCAGGTCCTCCCTGTCTCCTGGCCAGGGCCATCAGGGTGGGCGTGGAAAAGGAGCCACCCTCTTACCCTGTCAAGGCTCCACCCCGGCTGCGCTGACCTGCTGGGCAGAGCCCCAGGGGCTCCCGGGGAAGAGGCCTGGAGGGGAGTCCTGTGGCGGCGCCCAGCTCGGCAGAGGGACACTGACCCTCCACGGCCTCCCCTCTCTGCTTCCTCCGGCCAGGGCTGGACTCACCCCGCCCACAACCAGGCGACGGTGGCCGGCCCACGGTGGGCGGGCTCCCTGGTGCCACTCCCCCAGGACCACGGCCACGTGGGCTCTTGGCTGGGCCTGGCGCTGGCTGGCTGTCACGTTCCCGTGGCCACGCTGAGCTCCTGGGAGGGGGGCAGCCGTGGGGGAGGGTCTGCGGGTCCCACCTCCAGGCGGCAGCCCACGGGCCCTGCTGCGAGTGGCTGACCACCGGGAGCCGGAGCTGGGCCTCGGCAGGCCTCCGGTCACCTTCCCCTGGGCCTGCTCTTCCCACGGTCCCCTGCCCTCACTCTCAGGTGGCCCCCGGCCCAGCCAGGGAGAGGGGCACGTGGGCAGTGCCAGGTGGCCAGGCAGCCTCTGAGCCCAGCCCGCTGCAGGCTCGGTCCCCACACCCGCCGGGGGCCCAGACGATCCCGCTGCCTCTCCGCGGGCAGCCCCAGGTCGTCACCTGAGCAGCACAGGCGGCCAGGCTCCGCACGCGCCATCTCCACCCAGGTGCCCATCCGTCTCCCCCACCCTGGACGCGAGGACGGCTGCAGGGCCTCCCCTCCCGGGAAAGACGAGGAAGACAGGCCCAGCCCGCAGGCAGAGGCCCCGGCCAGAGCCGCAGACTCGAGCAGAGACCAGAGAGGCGGCCGCCGGCGACGGCCCTGCCCACGCCCCCTGGCCAGGCCCCCGCTCCCACAGGCTGGTGTCCTAGAGCTCATCTGCAGCCCCCTGGTGACACTGCCCGTCCCATCACAGACCGTGGAGGACCTGAGGGCCACCACACTGGGTCTGCCTGGGCTCAAGGCGTTGTGTCACAGGCCAGGCCACGGTGAGCTCCCAGGTGCTGGTGTGCGAGTCCCCACCCCCCGCATCGGGTCCAGCGTCCTCCCTGCAGGCTGTGACCTGACCCCACCACCTGGCAGACACGTCCGGCCTGGCCACACCTCCCCAAGTCCTGCCCCGTCCCCAGCAGGGCTGCGCGGCTCCTGCCCTGCTCAGCGTCAGGGACCCCCCCCAGTGCTCCAGGGCCCGCCAGCGGCCTTCCTGACACCCCAGGGGCTCAGAGCGGCTCAGCGGCAGCGGGGCCTGTGCGCCCTGGGAGGGCCCTCGGGCAGGGCAGAGGCTGGAAGAGGGAGCCCTCCGTTTCTCTCTGACGCTTCTGGTGGTCATGGACGACTCCACCCTGCCCGAGCAGCCGTCTTCTGAGTGACGTCACACAGACCCCGAGCCCACGGCAGGTGGTGGCCCCGTGAGCCCACCCTGCGCCGAAGCCAGCCAGGTTGAAAATGCACTGTCCTGCCGCTCGTCCTGTCTGCAGGGCGTGGGGAGTCCCTGTGCGCGGGCTGCCCAGGGCCTGTGGCCACCACCGCTGCCCAGCAAGGCCGGCAGGCACAGCGCTGCCCGGGGACGGTCAAAACACAAGATCAGAAGTGTGGCTTCGGCCGAAGGTGGGCGGCTCCCTGCCACCCTCAAGTCCAGACCCCAGGTGGACCAGGGCGGCGGGCTGGCCCCCAGCAGGCCCTCGCAAGGGCACGTCCCGCCTGAGAACTGCCGCTTCTGCCTGTCGCTCAGAGTCACGGCTGTCACTCCAGGAGGGACAGTCCCAGAGCCCAGGCTCCCCCGGATAGAAGCGGGAGTCTTGGGTGGCCACCTCGGGCTCAGCCTTGTCACTCACTGATCATGGGAGGTGGCTCCTCGGTCCCCAAGCCCCCTTCTCCTCATCGGCAAAACGGGAAGAGTAATGGCGTCTTCCTGATGCTGGGGCCTCCCAGCCCCGGACCGGCCACAGAGGACATCCCTGGTGTGGACCCGCTCTCCCCCTGGATGGTCCGTCCCTGACGGCCAGCCAGTGCTGCGCCTGCCCCCCTGTCCGGGCCGGAGCTCGTCCCTGACACTCCCCCGTGCAGACCCTGGGCTTGCTGCCTGCCCTTGCCTGCAGGAGCACGGCCCCGGTCCTAGTGGACCCTCAGTAGATGGCAATGACCGGCCACCCAGAGACTAGCTGGACTGAGCACCTGAGTTCTGTGTTCGAGCCCCGCGAGTCCTTGGGGACTTGTCCTGGCCCTATCCCATGTCCTTGGACCGTCCCTTTCTGTGTCTCATTTCTCTGTCTTTAAGAGAGAGGGGTTTGGACCGGCCACCTCAGTGGCCCTCAGACTGTCCGTAGCAGAGAGCTCTCTGTCCACAGCCTGGCCCAAGGCAGGGGACAGCGCTGCCCTGCGGGAAGAGGTGGGTCGGGCCATCCCCAGACACAGGGAGGACCAGAATGGGTGGCCACCGAGGCCTGCCCGTCACAAGGGTGTGTCCTGCGACTTTCCCAAGGACACACCGAGATGACAGGCAAGCCCCTGGCCATCACCTCTGGGGTTGGCGGTTGGAGTTTCCCACACACTCTCGTCCCGCGCATGGCCGCATCTCATGAGCACCACTGTGCACCAGGCCCTTGGTCAGACGTGACCACAGCTCACGGCATCAGTCCAAGCCTCCCAGAGCGAGCCCCGGAGGGTGGAGCCCCTGTCCTCCACCCCGCCACACAGGCTGGGACACCAAGCCAGCACGTGGGGGGCTGAGGACAGACAAACGGCTGCAGTGGACGGGGCCTGGATCCCGCTGCCCCTTAGGGTGAACTCGTCTCTCCCCGCTCCTGGGTCTCACCCAGGAGCCTGGAGCAGACCGTCTGCGCCACTGTGACGGACTCCCCGCGCCGGGTGGTTTATAAAGTGCAGAAGGTTTCTTCTCCGGGTTCTGCAGGCCAAGATGTCCCAGGTCAGGACCAGCAGGCTCCGTGCTGCTGAGCGCTGCTCCTCTTTGTCCTCCCGCGGCAGAGGGCAGAGGGGAGGGACCCTAATGTAGGGCTTTCGTCCTCCATGAGCACGGGCCCCGGTGACCCAGACCTCCAACGACCCACGGCTGCCCTGCAGACCAAGCCTCCAGCACGGGGGGACGCCAGGGCCACGCTCGGGCCAGCGCAGGGGCCTCCCCTTCGTGTTCAGGACCCCGGCCGCGTCCAGCACCCCAGCGGTCAGCACCCCAGCGGTCAGCACCCCAGTGTCCAGCACCCCAGCGGTCAGCCCCAATGAGCTGCAGCCGGCACGCGAGCCCTGGCTGTCCTACCACCTCCTCCTCCACGCCGAGGGACAGAGGTCAGCCGGCTATGTGGCTTGGCACACGTACGTGCTCCGTGGGTGTCGGTCCCTGCCACTGTGCCTGGGTCCCTGCGGCCGAGGCAGGACGGGAGGGCAGTCAGGTGGCAGACGCCCCAGGGGTCTGAGCTCGCGTAACACCAGCCACTGGCAAGAGCCATGACCAAGGCTGCCCAGCCCTGCCCACACCCTGCCCACCCTGCCCTGCCTTCCAGAACATTCCTGCAGCTCTGGTGCCCGCACTGACCCTCAGCCTCCCCCACAGGCTGAGCTGCAGAGGGTGGCCGGGTGGCCTCTGCCAGGGCAGGCGAGTGGCACCCGTGCTGCCTGCAGCTCCTGTGGCGCCTGGGCTGCTGCCCAGTAACCCAGCCTCTCGTGGGCCTGGGACTCGGTGCTTGGGCCGTGGCAGGGCCGTCCCTGGCCGCAGCCGGCACGGGCAGAGTCCACCGGGCCAGGGGCGCTGGCTCTGCCCCCGCACTGTGGGCTCAGCTGGGCCGCACAAGTCCCTGGAGGCCTGGGGGTCCGAGACCTCCCGAGCCCGCTGAGCCCAGCCCCAGGAGGCCCGTGGCCGCGGGACGCCACCTCCACAGGAAGACCCAAGTCCCGCTGCTCTTGGAGGGTCCGTGTCTGGCTCTGTCCTGGGCAGGAGAGGCCAGCCTTGGGGACCGAGCTCCCGGGCTCTGTATCCCCTGGTGAGCCAGCAGGCCCAGACGCCTCCGCCCACCGTCCCCCTGTGCACCTGCACCTGCAGGGGGACAGCCACGGACCCGCAGGGGGACAGCCACGGCCCCGCTCCTCACCCTCCCCAGGCTGCCTGTCATTCAGGGGCACGTGAGCTGTGTCCTCTGAACCCGGCTCGCGCCAGTCTCATCCCAGGGCCAGGAGAAAGCGGCAAGCCAGCAGCCAGGTCCTGGCCCTCCTGTCCCTCGCCCGTTCCCTCAGCCTGGCCTCAAGCTGTGCGCCAGGCTGCCAGAAACCCCCGGCACATCACAATTCTAATTAAGTCTCCTTCTCTGTGAAAGACCCTGGGTGGCTTTTTCTTATTCTGGTTTTCTTTCCTTCTTTCTTTCTTTTTTTTCCATGTTTGCATTTTCCAATTACCACCTTGGAACTAAAAAAAAGAACCGCTAATGGAATATCGTCGCGAGAGGGGCGGGCTCAGCCCCCGCTCCCAGCCGCAGGCTCACGCCCGGCTCTGCCGCCCGCCTGCAGCCCGCCCGGGAGAGGGCTCCTGCGCCACGTCCTCTCTTGCAGGGGAGGGCATCTCCGTGGATGCCAGGCTGTGTGCAGATGGCACAGAGGACTCGCCAAACTCCAGAAAGACAGAGGATGGGCAGAAAGGGGGCAAGAAGGAGCAGGGACAGGACACGTCGTCCCTCCCTCCGGTCACCCTGGAGGAGGCTGGGTGGCCCTCGAGCCTCTGCCGGGCGGGGGGTACCCAGCAGGGGAAGGGCAGCGCGATGGGCAGGTCAGGGCCCGCTGCTCCGCCAGCTCTGTCCACGCGTGCGCACCGCCCCTGCCCCCCCACCCCCCCTTCTCTGACTGCGAGGAGGGGGCAGCCCAGCCGGAGCCCAACTTCCTCAGCAGCACTGCCTGGGACGCGGTCCCCTGAGAACCTCCCGGCCGCGCGCACCCTCCCCGCCTGAGTCGCATCTGCATGGGAACATGGGACCCACGCGGGTGCAGTGGGTGTCCCCAGATCCTCCTCCTCCTCCCTCCTGATCGCCTGTGAGACACAGTTCTGGCCAGCGAGATGAAACAGCCTCAGGCTGGGGCTCCTGAAGCTCTGTCTTTCCCATCAAAGGAATGGGATTCAGCTGCTCTCCTGTTTCAGCCCACCTTCTTCTTTCCTCCAGCCTAAAATGTGAATGCTGTCCGGGGGTGCTGCAGCCGTTTTGTGGCCATGAGGCCAACAGTGGGAACAGGAAGGAACGTGGGTCCCTGTTGTTAATGTGGCGCCCCCGCAGAGGCTGGCTGCAGGCCTGCTGTGCTTGCCATCTTGAGGGAGAAGAGCGGTCAGTCTGAATCTGGACGAGTCGCCACAGTCCGACTTACGCCACAACTTCCCGATCCCCGCTGCGCCGGGTCCTGTGAGGCAGGGCGGTCAGCTCTGCCTGGAGAAAGCCTCCGCAGTGACAGTCGAGCCCAGCTGCTCCCCCTGAGCTGTGGGCCACGTCTGCCCTGGCTGCCCAGCTGCTCCCCTGAGCTGTGGGCCACGTCTGCCCTGGCTGCCCAGCTGCTCCCCTGAGCTGTGGGCCACGCCTGCCCTGGCTGCCCATGCTGGTGGCAGAATTCACCAGGAGCTCGGGCGTCTCAGCCCACAAGGGACGGGGCTGCTCCAGGGGTGCCTGGCCTGCTGAAGGGGGCAGTGCCCGAGCCCCTGAGCTGCCCGACCTCAGAGCGAGGGGGCAGGTGGCCCCAGGGCGCCACCGCGGCTCCAGCCCACTCCAGAACTCGGGGAGCGGTCCGGGCTGCGCTGGGAGCCCGGGGGTCCCCGCGATGGCAGCTGCAGCCAGGACAAAGAAAGTGAAGGTGGGTCCCAGCTTCCCAAGGCGGGCGCGCTGTGAATGTCCCCAGCAGGCCCACAGGGAGACCGGCCACTCCCGCCCTGTGCAGCGTCCCCCTGGAGAACTCCTTGGGCAGCCCAGGCCCCGGCCCTGTCCTCCCCGACCCCTGTACACGGAGCCCTGGTCCAAGCTCCCCCAGCTGCACCTGCCTGTCCTCTTCTCCAGTGAAGCCACCAAGGCCACCCGGGCACGTTGGCAATGACTGGGCACCCGGTGCCTGGAGAGCCTCCTCCTTCCTCCTCCCTCTTCCTCTTCCCCCTCCTCCTTCCTCCTCCTCCTCCTCCTCCCCCTCCATCCTCTTCCTCCCCCCTCCCTCCTTCCTCCTTCCTCCCTCTCCATCCTTTTCCTCTTCCTTCCTCCTCCTCCCCATCCTCCCCCTCCATCCTCCTCCTCCCTCCTCCTCCTTCCTCCCTCTCCATCCTCTTCCTCTTCCCCCTCCTCCTCCCTCCTCCTCCCCATCCTCTTCCTCCTCTTCCATCCTCCTCCCTCCTCCCTCCTCCTCCTCCCCATCCTCCCCCTCCATCCTCTTCCTCTTTCCCCCTCCTCCTCCCTCCTCCATCCTCCTCCCTCCTCCATCCTCCTCCTCCCCATCCTCCCCCTCCATCCTCTTCCTCTTCCCTTCTCCTCCTCCCTCCTCCCTCTTCCTTGTGTCCCAGAGTTCTGGACATACCAGGACACCCTGTGCCCTGTCCACCCGAGGGCCATGGCCAGCCTGCTCCCTGGCCTTGGGCTTCACCACCCGCTTCTTGGAGGAGCCCCTTCGTCCCCACTAAGCTCCCTTTGGGCCTGGCCCCACCTCGGTGTTCACGCCCCATCCGCAGCACACGCCCGCGTGTCCTGGCTGGGCTCTCCACTCCTGGGGCAGGAGGGGTGGCCGCGTCTCCCGTGTGCAGGTCCAGCTGGGGCTCAGCTGCTTCTTCTGGCCCCTTGAGCTGGTTACTCCGTGGCGAGTGCAGTAACGACCCCAAAGGTTTTAGAGACCGTCCTGGTCCCTGACCTGTGCACTTGCTGGGTCACGTGACCACGGGCTGGGGCTGCAGGCGGAGTTAGGGCGGCTCCTCAGCTGGCCTTGCAGAGGGAGGTCAGCGCGGAGCACCAAGGCGGTGAGAGCAAGTCCTGGGGAGCCGGCGGGAGGCGCGGCCCTGGGAGAGCAGAGAGGCCCCGGCCAGTGAGTGCCCGGACCCCCTCCTGCCTCCCGAGGGAACCGGCCCCGCCCAGACCTTGAGTGTGTCCTGTGAGACCCTCGTGGGTGGGGACTCGTGAACTGGAGAAGGTCGGGTGCGAAGCGCGTGCTGTTTGAGCTGTCCCCCTCGTGGCCACTTGTCACGGCAGCCGCAGAGACTCCGCAGCCTTTCCCGACTCGCTTCAGGGTGGGCCCCTGAGCGCCCGGGCCTCGCTGCCCTCAGTGCAGGCTTGGCCCTCGTGGCCTTCGCCCGCCCCGTCAGAGGCTGCTGAACGTAGGCGGAGGCTCAGAGCCGTCCATCTACGTGGGGAGAGGCAGAAGGTCCGGAGGACAGAGTTTAGCCTTCAAAGGCCGCCGGAGGGGAGACAGGGCGGCGTGGAGAGTCACAAGCGGGTGACGCCCAGGAGCACCACAGCAGGTGCATGGGCAGATCCAAAGTCCATGCACTGAACAGCCCTGGACACGCAGGGGACGGGAGGGGCTGGCCCGAGCCACCAGATGGAATCTCTGCCAGGACATGGTGACTTAGGAGAGGGCACTCTGTCCCAGGGGCTTCCTGCCGCAGAGGACAGGGGTGCTGGGAGCAGCCATGGGAGGCAGGGAAGTGGGCTGTGCACCCCAGGACTCAGCCAGTGAGGAACCCGGGACCTCGCGCTGCAGGGGCAGAGGTTGGTGTGGCCTCTGGCTGTGCCCGTCCCCAGATGCCCATCTCGCAACGCTGCGTGTAAAGCCTGGCTTTCCCCACTCTGGGTGGACGGGTGAGCGTGCCTCTCACCCACAGCCCCCCAGAGCCCCTCCAGTCGTGCCGCACCCCACGGTCCTCCCAGCTCCCAGCAGCAACCAGCCAGCGGGGACCCACCACCAGGGCACAGAGGCCGGAGCCACAGTCCCTCCTGCTCGCGCAGCGTCCCCGGGCCACACGGCCACCAGAAGACTCAGCCATGGAGACTCTGAGCCAAGCTACTCTGCAGCCACCCGCCACAAGGGACTGCCCAGGTGTGACCCCAGAGGCCCCAGGTCAGGCCACGGCTGCCCTGCCCAAGGCGAGGCGGGCCTCCTCTCAAGAGGGCAGGACCAGGTGCAGCGTCCCACGGCCCGACCCTCACCTGGCCCAACCCTCACCTGGCCCGACCCTCACCTGGCCGCTCTCTCCTGCCTCCGCCCCCAACCCTGGCCCTGCCAGCCCGGCCTTCTTGCTCCTTCCTCTGCCTGGACGCTCTTGCTCTGGTGTCCACTGCCCCGCCCCCGGGCTTCACCGCTGCCCCCCAGGGCCCTGCTGTGCAGGTGGCCCTCTCCTCCCAGGTCTCGGCCGGCTCCTGGCCCCCGCAACCTCTCCACAGCGCGAGCGCCTCTGACCCAGGTGTCCTGAGCAGTCCTGCTGGTCCCGGGACCCCACCCCAGAGCCGTGAGCCACCCACAGGAGCACGGCCACCACGGTGAGCCGCCCTTGCTGACCGCCTGGGAGGACCACAGTCGTGCTCCTGTGACTGCGCTGGGAGCCGACACCTGTCTCTGGACACCCAGGGCAGGAGGAAGAGCCCGCAGTGCTCCTCCATCCTGGCTCTGTCTGTGCGGCTGGGCGGGGCCAGCCCTCTGTCCCTGGCCAGCCCTGCCGGGGCTCTCGGCTTCCTCCCGCAGGCCACACCAGGCCACCACTTGTCCAGAGGACCCTCGGCACTGGACCGCAGGGGCCAGGGGAGCTCAGGCCCAGCCTGGTCCTGGCCCTCCTGTCGTGCCGCCTCCTAAGGCAGGGGGCACCTCTGGGGAGGGCGGGGGGGGTGGCCGGGCCTCAGCTGCGCCCTCCGCCCTCTGCCCGGGGAGGCGAGTGGCCGTCCACTGGTCTTGCGGGGCCGCCAGGGCTGGAGGAGAGAAGCCGCGCCCGGTTGCCATGGCGCCCTGCCAGCACGTGCTCACCAGCTGCAAAGTGGGTCACGCATCGGCCCGTGTGGACTCGTGAGATGACGGTGAGTCAGGCCCGAGCGCAGGCCCGGCCGCTTTCTGAGCAGCCCGCTGCCGTAACGAGCCACTGGAGGAAGAGACGGCTTGTCACCTCCGGGTGCCAATTACCTCTCTGTGTTCCAAGGCCAGCCGGCAGCTTCTGCAGTGGGAGGGAGGCCTCTGCACAGGCATGGGAAGTCCTCCCTTGAGTCTGACCCTCCGCCTCCCTTTGTTTTCTGGTGGGGGCCGTGCTGCGACACAGGTGAGCGGCGTCTCTGGACCCCACCACGGAGAGGCTCCCTCCAGTCCACAAACATCCCCTTAGGTCTAGGCTGGGGGCCGAGCGTGCACTCCACCCCCACCCGCCTAAGTATCCAGAGTCCAGGAGCGGCCTTTTAAAAGAGGGCTTTGCACATCGGGCTTTGGAGAGGCCGGAAAGTGGGAACAACAGTGAGGACACTGGGGGTCTGGACGCCCCCCAGCAGACACCGCCCGTCTGAATGCCACCTTGCTTGGAAATCCTCTTTGCAAATGTCATTAAGTTAAGGACCTGGAGAGGGCGTCACCCTTGTCACCGAAGGGTGCCCTTGAAGAGGAGGGGAGGAGAGGCAGACTCCTGAGCTGGGGCCACGCCCAGGAGCTGGAGGAGGCAGGAAGGACCCTCCCCAGGCCTCGGATGGAGGCTGGTCCGCAACACCGGCTTGAGGCCGCCCGGCCTCCAGGAGAAACGACCTCCTGTGGTCTGGCCCAGCAGGCCTGTGGCCCTGGCCACGGCAGCCTGGACGCTGGCTCACAGCACGCCTACTGGTGGCAGGGCTGCCCGGGTGCAGGCGCGCCTGGGCATAGCCTGGAGCCGCCTTCCTGTGCATCTCCCAGCACCTCCGTCCTAGGCTGGACTTGCTGGACTAACAGGAAACAGTCCGCACGCGGGAAGAACCCCAGGAAGCAGAGGGAAGGGGCCCTGGAGGGCGGCGGGGTCTGGGGCCCACGGCCCTGCCACTCCCCGGCTGCACCATCTCGGGTGACACTCGTGACAGCAGGGTCTGCATCAGCCTCGAGCAGACCACCGACAGAACCCCCCACGGTCCCCGTAGAGCAGGGTGCTGAGGGGAGAGGCGGGGTGGGGGCTGCCGCGCTCTCGCCAGGAGCCCTGTGGCCTGAGACCTGGTGCAGCCAGGACCAGCCCCGGCCAGGCCCGAGCTCGCAGCCAGGGCCAGGCCCGAGCTCGCCCCCGGCCAGGCCCGAGCTCGCAGCCAGGACCAGCCCGGCCAGGCCCGAGCTCGCAGCTAGGAGCCGGAGCAGGAAGCCCCGTGCAGGAGCCGGTGTGCCCAGAGAGGGGGCTGGGTCACAGGCCTCGAGGGGGCTCCGGGGAGCAGAACAGGCAGCACACAGTGTGGCAAAAGTGACCAGGGAGCAGTAGGAGGGGACGGGGGCCTGGGGGCCCTTGCTTTGCCCAGAGGATGGAGACGATTTGGGGAGGGGGAGTGGGGCTCCCGCTGTTCAGAGCTGGGGCGGGGTCACTGAGGAGAGGACAGGGACTCGGCAGTGCCTCCCGGGTTCTGCCTGAGTGGCTGGATGTGGTGGCACGCGGTGAGCCAGAGGGCACGCGGTGTCAGGGTGAGACCCTGGGTCCTGTCCAGGCATGGCGAGGGGACGTTTCTACTAGACGTGCACCTGCAGACCACGGAGGGCAGCTGCGGTTGAGGAGGGGCTGCGTGGACGGGGTCTCCCAGGTCGGCACCCGAAGAGTGCAGCCCAGACGGCCTCAGGGGACGGGGCAGGGGGGCTGAGGTGGGCATGGGGACAGCTCAGCTCATGTGAGCAGGACTGTCCCGCGGTCAGAACTCCCGGGAGCAGCCGTGGCTTAGAGACGAGACAGCAGGTCACAGGAGGGCAGGACAAGGACAAGGGCCACTGGCCACCTTCCCGGGTGTCACCTGCTCTGCTCTCAGAGGCTGGGGGCTGGACATGGTCTTCCCACCCAGGCAGAGGCAAGATGGGCCTTGGCCACCCACCTCCCTCAGACAGGGAGCTGCAGCAGCCCAGGCCAGCGCCACCAGGGAGGGCCTTGTGCCTCCCTGCGACACAGGTGAGCGGCGTCCCTGGACCCCACCATGGTGAGGGCCCGGCCGCCCAGCGCCCTGTCTCCTGCAGCCGTGCTTGGGCTCCGCGGTGCCACGATCCGTGAGAGCCGGGTCCAGCTTCCTGGAAACAGAGTCGCAGTCTCCAAATACGCGCAGCCCGAGCGCACACGCACAAGCACACACACGCAAGCACACACGCACAAGCACACAACGCACAAGCACACGCGCGCAAGCACACACACGCAAGCACAGACACGCAAAGCGCACACACGCAAGCACACACACGCAAGCACACACACGCAAGCACACACGCGCAAGCACACACACGCAAGCACACACGCGCAAGCACACACACGCACAAGCACACGCGCACAAGCACACACACGCAAGCACACACACAAGCACACAGACACAAGCACACACACGCAAGCACACACGCACAAGCACACACACGCAAGCACACACGCGCACAAGCACACAGACACAAGCACACACGCACAAGCACACACACACGCAAGCACACACGCGCGCAAGCACACACACGCAAGCACAGACACACAAGCGCACACACGCACAAGCACACAGCGCAAGCACACACACGCAAGCACACACACGCAAGCACACACACGCACAAGCACACACACGCAAGCACACACACGCACAAGCACACACACGCAAGCACACACGCGCAAGCACACACACGCACAAGCACACACACGCACAAGCACACACACGCAAGCACACGCGCACAAGCACACAGACACACAAGCGCACACACGCACAAGCACACAGACGCGCACGCTCAGGGGCACACGGCTTCTCCTCCTCCCTGTCCTCCACCTTCCGACTCCACATGTGCTGGCCACTAACGGGTGTCCAGCAGCCCAGGCCAGCGACAAGCCCCGCCCACTCTCCCAGGTCCAGTTCACTAGAGGATCTGCAGGGGAGGGGACGAGGGCACAGGGGAAGTCCCCTGCTCAGAGGGAAGGCCAGGGGAGCCAGGGGGACTAGAGAGGGGACAGAGACAGCACCCTCCTGGACTCCCTGGGAGACGGGCCCAGGAGGGGAGCACTGGTGCCCTCCTCCTCAGGGTCACCTCAGGCCCCGGCCATCGGCGTCACGGGTGGCCCAGCCCTTTCCCAAGCACGTCCCACAGCCAGACCCTGCGTCAGGAGCGGTGAGCAGACAGACCGTGAAGAAGCAAGAGCACCAGCTCAGTCACACGTGTGACAAGTGCCGCGACCTAGAGTGACGGGGCTGGGAGGGCCGGGTGGGCCAGCTCTTCTCTCCAGCACTGCACCCCTGGGTTCCGGCAGGGCTCACAGCCACCAGCACAAAGGGGACGATTCCCAGCTTCCCTTGCAGTCATGGGTGGGTGTCGACCAACAGGACAAGCAGAGTCCCATGGCAGCATTCGGATCCCACGCCTGGCCTCTGCCCTGCTGCTTGGAACAAGCCTATGGTGGCTGGAGCTCCAGCCGCCATCCTGGGCCATAGAGGCGGTGATAGATGGGCCACTCCCCCCTCCCCCCAGAGTTTTCCACATCCTGAGCAAAGCAACCTTGTTTCATCCTCCGGGCAGGATGCTTCTTCCCCGGGCAGGCTGTTTCTCCCCCCACCACAAGAGCCAATAGGCTTAAAGGTCACCCTGTTCTATGGGCAACGAGCCAATGGCATTGGGGTTGCTCTGGTGCACCTCCCACCAGAAATCCCTATGTAGGGCCCTGTTCGAGAGACTCAGAACACATACATGGACACACACATCAGCTCCTTGCTGCGGAGAGGAGGAAGCCACTCAGACACATCAGCTTGACCCTGCAGAGAGGAGGAAGCCACTGCGACAGCTCCAGACCCACCACCTTCAGCCCGACGGCTGCTCCCAGCCGACAGCTCCAGCCTCCAGCCAGACAGCAGCTGCTTTAGCTGACAGCTCCAGAGATGCCAGCCGGTGCGACCAAGCACCCACCTTCTGTCCAGAGCTTGCACACTCCCCTCTCCCACCAGAGCTTGCACACTCCCCTCTCCCTGACTCCCCTCTCCCAGCACCTCTTCGACCTTCGACCAGAGCACCTCTTCTCCGGTTTTGCCACCAGCCACGAAGGCTGTTGAATACATCTCTTGGCTGCACGGCGTCCCCGGTGATGTTTTGCCCTTCAGATGGCAGAGTGGAAGCTGGCACTCTGAGTCCTGATGGCTAAGCTGCCAATCATGCCCGGCTGCCCACACCAGGTCTGCTCCTGGTGGAGTCTCCCTGAGGCTGGCATTGCATCTGAGACCTAGGACAGGAGCTGGGCAGTGGAGGAAGCATGCCCAGTGACAGCAGCGCTCAGAGCAGGCCTGGAGCGCAGGAGCGTGGGGAGGGAGTGAGGTGTCACCGGCGTCCTCGGGTGGCCTTTTCCTTGCACATCCATCCTCAGGACGGAGTCACACACCAGGCCTCTGCACCTGCCTGTGACAGTGTGTCCTGGAGCAGCCCCACCCCAGATCTGATGAGTTCTGTCTCTTAGGAGACTCCGCCAAGGGAGGGTCTAAGGGGCAATGTCCTCCTGCCCCAACCCCATGCCTGGCCAGGACCTGGGGCTCTGGGCTCCAGGTCCAGCTGGGTCCCTCGGGGACTCACACAGTCAGCCCCCACCCCCATGCTGGTGTGGATGATGCCCAGGGAGAAAACCAGACTCCACCACCTCCTTCAGCAAGTGGCTGTGGGGGGCCCAGTCCAGCTCAGAGGGGCTCCCAGGGCCTGCTGGGGCCTCCACTCTGGGCTGCTCACCAGGGGCATCTCCAGGCCTGAAAACCCAGGGGTCAGGGCTAGGCGGACTCCCCCCCTTCTCTGACCACCACTCGGGTACCCTGGCATTGGCTCCTGGGGACCCAGGGTGGGTTTAGTCTGGCCCATACCACCCGCTGCGGGACAAAAGGTCATGCAATTTGCTCAAGGTCAACCGCCCTGGCCGGGCTCAGGTCCGGCTCTGACCATCCTGCTGCACATCCCGGAATCCGCCCAGCGCCGCCGGTGCCTGCATGGCTGGGCCATGAGCTCTGCGGCCAAGCCGGGCTCCCTGGCTCGTCCTGCAGGCAGAGGCTCGGGAGGCGCGGGGAGCCCCCCAGGGAGGGCAGGGCAGGGCAGGGAGCGGCCTCTTCCCTTCCTCCCGGGTGGCCCACCCTCACGGTGACCTGAGGGCCACCCTGCAGGCCGAGGCTGGCGAGGTGGGGCGCAGGCGCCGCGTAGGTCCCCCACGGAGGTCCCCCACGGAGGTCCCCCACGGAGGTCCCCCTCCGCGCCCCGCGCGGCCTCCGCGGTGACTTCATTAGCCCTCTGTTTTCCAAACAGGCAGAGCGTGACTCAGCACTGTGCCACTCAGTCTAAATCTGTCGCTGCCCCCAGGTGTCTTTTAGCCTCATCCTCCGGGAGATGAGATCACGAGCCAGGAGGCGCCGAAGGCCACCTCCCGCCGCTGCGCGCTGCAGGGCGGGGCGGCTCCCGCGGTCTCGGCCCGCGGCCTCCGCGCAGTCCATCCCCTGTCCTCGCCCGGCTTCCCGCGGCCGCGCCTCCTGCCCCGCGGCCCTTGCCCTGGCTGGGGTCAGAGCCTGCAACCCGCGGCGCCCCTTGTCCCTCCTCCCCTGGCTGCCCTTCCTCCTCCCTCCTCCCCAGGCCTGGGGCTGGGGTCCCAGCGTCCCCTGGGGATCTTAGCAGGAAGCCAGGCAGCGAGGAGAGGATGCCGCGGCCCAGAGGCGGAGGGGCTGGGGCCCTGCTCAGGGGACGTGGCTCCAGGGATCTAGGAGCCTGGGGAGCCTAAGCCGGCCCCTCCCCAGCTGGCGGAGGGGTGTGGCTCCAGCTGGGACGGCCGGCTTCCGGCTTTGAGGAGGAGCCCAAAGCTGGGGTGTGGGCTGGAGCGGGGGTCGCGCCCCCCCCTCCCGCGATGCCCCCCGCAGCCTCCCCAGCGCTGGCTGTGGTCACAGCCCCGAGGGCGCAGCACTGCCCTGCAGCTCTGGGGTCGGCCTCGTGGCGGGCTCGCTCCTCCTGGAGGCCCTCCCTGGTCCACGGCCCCTCCCTCTTCAAGGCCCTGGCACAGTCTCCTGCTCTCTGCCCTCTGCTTCTGCCCCACATCTGCCTGACCCGCCCCCAACTCCTCTTAGCCGGACCCTTGTGATTGCAGTGGGCCACCTCCGTAATCCAGGATAATCACCCACTCCCAATCCTTAATTTAATCACATCTGCAAAGTCTCCTTGGCACGGAGGGTGAAGTTTCGTGGATGGGGGGGTGGGATGGGAGGCAGCATCACTGGGGGGCTGTCTTCTGATCCGGCTCTGACCCTCCCTGCCAGTCCCGGATTCACCACCTTCCTCCACGACGGCCTGCGCACGCACACGCCCTGCGCAGCCGACCAAGCTCTGAAGGGCTGGACTGTCTGGTGCCTTCCTGGTGTGTGGCCCTACCCCCATCATGCCGGGGCCCACCTCAGCCTGAGACTAGCGAGGGAGTTTGACCACCTGGGTGAGGCGGGGGCTCCACAGAGAGGCCGTTCACTAAGGAGACCCGCAGCTGCCTTCCAGAGGCACCTGCCCCCGGAGGCTGAGTGCTGCTCTCTCATTACCGGCTGCAAAACATCGTTGTGGGTGTAGAATAAATTACATGTTCCCTGGGTGAGCACTCCCTGCTTCTCCTGCTCTTATCAGGCAACTAAATAGTAGGGCCAGAGGCTCTGAGTCAGGCCACCGATCTCACTATGGGCACAGCCAAAGCCCTGAGGAAGAACGAGGCCCTTGCAGGCCCTGTCCTGCTCTCCAGCTCCTTCGCCAAGCTGGCTGGTCACCAGTCACAGCTCCCTGCCCACCTCAGTCGCCCCAGCCCAGGAGGAAGACCCTCACCCAGCTCTGGCTCCGCCTTCTCCGTTTTAGATTTAGTAAGTCACTTAATTGTGGCTTTCTGGGTAAAAATTGAAATTGGCCCTGGCCTGTCTCTAAAGACACCTCTGCCCCACCCAGAGCCCAGCAGCCATCCTCTGCTCTCAGGATAGAGCCCACGTGCTGGAAGCCCAGTGGCCTGGGGCCAGCGATCCTAGCACCCAGAACACATGTGCGTGCTCCGACCCGAAGGCGTGGGGCTGCGGGGGCAGCAGGTTGGAACACGGTGCAGGAGCCCTGTTTGGGGAGATGGCTAAGATTGCCATTGACTACGGGCCATGGAGATGTTTGGCTGTTGCCACCTTCCGTAGTCTCACGGGACTTGGTCCGGGATCTCGCGGGACTTGAGTGAGATTGCTGATCGGGTCTGCGCCATTTTGGTGGTGTGTGCGGCGCGTGTTAGTCGTTGTTAGAGCCAGAGAGAAAAGTTATCAGAATAAAAAGCTGTTTGTCTCCAGTTCGCCTCTGAACTTCTTCCCGCGGCTTCGTTGCTCCAAGCGGCCGTCGCTTCAGGCGGCAACACAGGGGCACCCCAGACTGGCACCCACATACTGGCTCACCTCCTGAAGAAAGTCCCTTCCTCTCTGGACAGACGTGGTCCACCTGTGTGTCCACTTTGTGGCTGCTGATTAGAAATGGTTGCCCAGCGGCCCCTCTGTTTGCGAGGTATTAAGACAGGTCCCCAGCAAGGCTATGCTTTCTCTTCTTTTTGGTGCTGGGGATTGAACCCAGGGGTCTACTGCTGAGCCACACCCCCGGTCCCCCCTTTATCTTTTGAGGGAGGATTTCGCTAAGTTGCCCAGGCTGGCCTTGAACTTGCCACCCTCCTGCTCCTCAGCCTCCTGAGTAGCTGGGACTCTGGCGTGCGCCTCGTGCTCAGCCAGGACACACGTCTTCCACACGGGTCGGGAGCCCCGCGCCCCGCGCTGTCCTGAAGCCGGCGCCAGCATGGCCCTGAGATGGACACAGAGGTAACATTGTTTATTCTTTTAATAATGGTGGCAGGGACTGATGTCCCTCACTGCCACCTTCCTGCTTCCCCAGGATCCAGGGAGCCACATCTCCCAGCCACCCTGCTCCCAGGCCAGCTGTGGCCACTGAAGTGGCAGCCCGGAGATGGAGCTGCCTGGATCCCTGGGGCACCACGTGGAGGAGAAAGGCAGGGAGGAGACCTGGGGCAGTGGCCCACTAATGCTCACTGTGCAGTGTCAGAGAACTATAGCCTGGTCATCAGACCCTGGGGTCAGGGGTACTGCTGCTAAACAAGGCCACTGAATAGGGTGGTGGGTGCGCTTTCTGTTTTTTTTTTTTTTTCTTCTTTCTAGTGGAGATCAAACCCAGGGGTGCTCTATCACTGAACAACACCCCCAGCTCTTCTTATTTTTTTATTTTGAGACAGGATCTTGCCAAGTTGCTGAGGCTGGCCTTGGACTTGCAATCCTACTGTCTCAGCCTCCTGAGATATTGGGATTATAGGCGTGCACCACCGCGCCTGGACATTTGGGCTGACTTCTCTCTCAAGTTCAAAGTGAACCACTTTACACCCAGAGAGGGAGAAGGAAGCTTCCCTGAAACTCGCAGGCCTGATTTATAAAGTCAGCGATTCTGTGAAGCTTGCTGTGGCCAGTGTTTTATGTCGCCCTTTTACACGCACAATCCATTTTACGAGTTGTTTAAGGACGAGACAGGAAAATGCATGCTTTCTCCCGTGTAGGAAATGGGCGAGCCCAGCGTCTCCAATCGATAACATCATATCTGCTGACCTGCAGGAGGAGGTGAAATGGCATCTTGGGGGTGTGCTCCGGCGGCAGGGAGCGGGCGGGGCGGCCTGCAGAGGTTTCTGGGCTGTTCTGCTGATGTCTTGAAAATGATCTGGCAGTGCGCACGAGCAGATGGCCGGGTGGGGCCGTGCCTCTGGAGCGGTGCTGGGGATGCGCCCGGCTCTGCCAGCACTAATGAAACCCGGTGGGCAGAGGCTGCTGGGGTGCAGATTTGCGCCCACAGTGTGTGGGGGGCACCCGAGGGCCTGCGGTCCAGCCCTAACTTGCAGCACTTGCTCATCTTCTCAGCACCCACCGAGGGATTTCTTTTTTCTTTCTTTTATTTTTATTTATTCATTTATTCTTTGGTACCAGGTATTGAACTCGGGGGCACTCGACCACTGGGCCACATCCCCAGCCCTTTTTTGTATTTTATTTAGAGACAGGGCCTTTGCTGTTGCTGAGGCTGGCTTTGAACTCGTGATCCTCCTGTCTCAGCCTCCCGAGCCCAGTGATTTCCATCTCCGTGCACGCTGCCCCAGGACCCCTCCTTCCTGGAGCAGACCCTCTCCCGTGCCTCTAGCCTTGCTGGCTCTGTGTCTTCCAGCCAAGGAGTGAATGAACTCAGAGGTGCCAGCCCCGCGCCCTCCCTCTGGGTGCTGCCCCACAGAGCACCACCAGCTGCCCGACGGCAGTGCCCGGGCCCCTCTTGCCTCCTGGGCCCCAGCCCTGAGCCTTGGTTCCCTTTGCCACATCAAACGCGGACCCTCCTCCACAGCCAGATTCCTCAGCCTTTGAGCTTGCCTGGCCCAGAACTGCCCCTGCCCCTGGCGTGGGCCTGACCGAGCAGCCCTCCAGGCGGGAAGCCCCGGGGCGCCTCCTGTGGGGTGGGCTGCTCTTCCCCCAAGGCCAGGACACGGCACACCTCTGTGGCAGCTGTGTGCACGTGTGCAGGTGTGTGCACAGGTGTGCAGGCGTGTGGGTGCATGTCCAGGACCAGACCGCGAGGAGCAAGGGTGGACGCGCGGCTGCCTCGGCTCTGACTCTGCGCCGGCCCTGCCTTTAGGGGCACGTGGCCGTGGTCCAGGCACCGTGGCCTGCTCTGGCCTCACCGCCCTTGCCCGCAGACCAAGCACGCACCACGCCGGGAAGCAGGAGCAGCTGGCCCTGCCCAGCCCCGCCCCCATGTCAGCACACCCGCCTGCTCCGGGCGCCCACTGAGGGCCCCCCTCGGCCAGTGCAGCCCGGAAGTGCAGGAGCAGAGTGGCCGTTCCGTGGCCCTGGAGCTCACCGAGCCTCGCCCACCCCTCCTGCCCCAGCAGGGCCCAGGGGAGCACTGCCCACATGCGCACTGCGCCCCTCCGAACCCCGCCCACCCAGCCCTGCGTGGAGCCTCAGCTCAGGCCACAGACCACTCCCCTCCCCAGTGTCCTCCGTCCTCCTGCCCCAGCGCTAGGGGTCCAGCGGGCGAGGCCTTGCTCCGGTGTTCTCTCGGGCAGGCGGAATGTCCCACCGTGACAGGTGGTGTCCTGAGGCCACCCCCCTGCCCGGTGCCTGCTGGCCAGCTCAGTCCTCCCTGCTGCCCTCAGGCCCGGCGCCTGCTGGCCAGTTCAGTCCTTCCCCGTCAGGGTTGAGCCACTGAGGCCTCAGCTCTCCACCCTGCTGAGCCACCTCCTGTGGGTCACGCCCTTGTCCCCGTGACCCTGGTGGCCTCTGCCCCTCCTGAGCCCTGGCTCCAGACCCCCTCTCCAGCTGCCCAGCTTAGCTTCCAGGCCTCAGAGAGCGCAGACCTCTCCCCTCACCCCCTTCCTTCCACTTCCCCGGGACCCCAGGACCCCGGGACCCCACTGCCTCAGCGCCCTCTCTCTACCCTCGCTCTTCCTGTGGACTGCCGGGACTGTCCCACCCGAGGTCAGCCCAGTGTCCCCTGGGGAAGGTGCGTGCCACCTGGACGGGCCTCCTTCTCATTCAGCCAAGGCCCCACTCGGGCACCAGAGCGCCCGTCAGACCACCTGGGGTGAGGGGCAGGTCCGCACGCTGCGTCCCCACCCAGGTCCCCCACATCCCCTGCTCCTACCCCTCACCTGACCTCGACCTGGACTCGCTTCATTGAGGAAACCAGACCAGACGCCAGGGCAGGAGCCGCAGCCCAGAGAGCCGCCCACGCCCGCTTGCCCTCTGCGGGTCCCTGCCAGGGCCCTGCTCCTGTGTGGCCGAGCTCCCCTTCACTCCCCCTCTGCACTCTGGGGGCCTCTCCGACACCGCCCTTCTCTCCTCCACCGTGCACTGCTCCTCTGGCATTGCTGGCTGCTCCTGACCCTCACCACGGCCTCCCGCGGGCAGCTGTGTGATAGGTCCCAGGGCCTCTGCTCGGGCAGACGTGGTACAGGGCATGGTCAGCAGGCGCCCCCGGAAAGGCCCCGGTTCAGCTCTGCGAAGCCCTTTGCAGAAAACAATTCGCGAGTCTTGCTTCTGAGACACCTGGTGTGCTGGATCAAGTCCTGTTTTCTGGAACTCTCTGCTCATTTGCTTTCAGGGTCAACCTCATGAATTCTCTGCAGCGGGATCTGTCTCCTGACTCCCGGGATCCACGCCACTGCCTTGATCCTTCACTGCGGTCTGCATGCTCTGATGATTCACACACCAAGTCCCGTGGCTTTTGGTTTGGGGGTTTTTGTTTGGGGTAACAGCGATTGAACTCAGGGACACTTGACCACTGGGCCACATCCCAGCCCTATTTTGTATCTTATTTAGAGACAGGGTCTCACTGAGTGACTCAGTGCCTCGCCACTGCTGAGGCTGGCTTTGAACTCACGATCCTCCTGTCTCAACCTCCCGAGCCTCAGGAATTACAGACGTGTGCCACTGTGCCTGGTACAAGTCCTGTCTTGGTCCCACTACCCAGGCCTCAGCAGAGAGGCCACACTCCGGGGCCTGGCAGGGCTGGGGACCTGGCTTCCCTCCCACCTTTCCCAAGGACAGGGCTTCTGGAGATTTCGAGATGACGCAAAAGACAGACGTTGGTGGGACCAGGCCCCACTCCTGGGGCTTGGGTTCCGAGGGCTTCTCTCCCGGCAGGCCAGCGCTCCACTCTGAGACAGAGAGGACCCACAGAGAGGGCCCAGCCTGTGCCTTGCGGAACTGCAGCTGCTCGCACCCGCGGAGCCCGAGCCGCCCTCGGGTCATCAGCAGGCCGCTGAAGGAGGGCAAGGGCTGGCCCAGCCGGCGCCTGCCACTTCCCCTGTTCCCACCAGCTCAGCACCCAGGGACACCTCCCTGGGGCTCCAGAGACATTATTAAATTGGAGTGAAGGATGGAAGGTTCTAGAAGCTGAGCAGGTTCGGAGCTGCGTGTGAGGACCCATTCCCGGGGTGCCCCGGTTCTCCCCTGCTCTCAGGGTGCAGAGTGCATGTCCATCACCCAACACACAGCTGCCCCTCCGGGGCTTCAGTCACCATGGTGTCAGTCACCGAGGTCCAATAATATCGAGTGGAAGTTTCCAGGGACAAACAATCATAAGTTTTAAGTTGCTTGCCATCCTGATGTGCGACGAGATCTCACGTCACCCGGTCTGCCCTGCGGGTGTGGGTCAGTCGGGTTCCTGCACTGCACACGCTGCCCACCCGTCAGTCACTCACAGCCACCTGGGCCACAGGTCAACTTTGGGGTATCTTGGTGCTTTGTGCTCAAGTAATGCTTGTGTCGCTTAAGGACGGCCTCCAAGGGCGCGAGGGTGGTACAGAGGAGGCACCTGGGCACAGCGTGGCGGGGCAGGTGCTGTGGCAGTGCCGCAGGCCTTGAGGGAGGAGACGTGGCACAGACGGGGCTCCCGGCTGCCCCAGGTTCGCCACCCCCGGCCTTGGGCTGCAGGCCCCGCGGAGCAGCGATGCCCGTGTGGGGGTCTGCCCCGTCCCCGCAGGGCGGCACAGATGCACATTCGCAGCAGGAGGGTGGCGCGCACGGCGGGCAGTGGGCTGCTGTCGGCGGTGTTCCGGGGGACCCCGCTCCCCGGCAGGTGGAAGAAGCTGGCGAGCCCCGGGAGGCAGGCTGGGAGAGGGAGCGCCAGTGCAGGGGCCTGGCATGGGCTCCTTCCTCCACCCCAGCCTCGGGCTCCACGCCGGCTCCAGGAGGCTGGTCGCCTGGCGGACAGGCGGGGAAGCGCAGGGTCCGTCGGCACAGCAGGTGGCTGGAGGTCCCCGCGTGCCCGCTGTCTTCCACCCTGAGAAACGGGGGCTGCTGAAACGAGGCCGTGAAGACCAGGCGCTCGACCCGAGCCCGGCTGCGCCTGGGAAAGAACACAGGGGACAGCCGGCCCCGCCCGGCCGCATCTTGCTGCCCACGTCGTCCCCACACTGTCCCACTGACCTCAGGACCCGTGGGTCAGGGCCCCTGCAATTCCCAGCCCGTTCCCTGACAGCGGCCCCCCAACCTGGACGCAGGCCCTCCTGGGGTGGTCCACTGGGTGGGACCTGTGTGGACCCCACTGACAGACTTGAGCCTGAGGCCCACGCGGGCCAGTGGTGCGGGCCGGACACGGGGCCACCAGCCAGCCGCGGGCGTTCTGCGGGGTCTCCCCAGACTCCCGCCGTCCCCAGACACGTCAGGTCCCCAGGACTGCACCCACGAGTGCTCCTTCCGCCTCTGTCGTGGTCAGGGCTCCCTGCAGCCGAGTTAGGAGGGACACAAGGGAGAGTGGGGGCCCTTACCAGGAAGTCACCCTGTGGGGGACTTTCCCCTGCCTGTGCTATGGAGCCTCGAGGGCCAGCAGAGGCCCCTGGATCCGTCCGCCGCTTCGTAGCGCTGTCTCGTGGGCGGAACCAGCAGCCCCGCCACAGCCAAGACGCGGAGACTCAGGGACACCCCCAGGACGCCTCTGTCTCTGCGCTGGACTGGCGGCCCCTGGCGCGGGGGCTCCTCTGTGCCTGGAGCATGGCGCCGTGCACGCAGGAGACACCCTAGACCGGGTGGCCCAGCCTTCCTGCCGTGGTGCACGTCAGTGGCTCGGGGGAGGGAGGGCCAGGAAGCTCGGCCGGCTGTCAGTCATCTCCGAACCTCAGGGCGGCGGCAGGTCCGCAGGCCCGGCCAGGGGCTGCTGAGGGTGGTCCACGGCTACCTGGGTGTCTCCCAGCCCTCGCGGAGTGACCGCGGCTCCTCAGAGTGATCGGACGCAGCCGCTGTTGGTCTTCTTTATTGTGGCCGTCACAGCCGATTCAACAGGGGCAACGGGCACCAGCCTAAGTGAGACCAGCAGCCCAGGGGCAGACAGGGGATCCCGCCGGCTGGGTAAAGGGGCGGCAGTGGGGGTCAGGAGGCTGCAAGAGGGGCCTTGGTGATGCTGGAGGACAGGCAGGCACCTGGGAATCCCCACGGCCTCAGGGACAGCCAGGGGTCCATGCTGTGGCACCAGCCCAGGGAGGCGCTCTGCTGGTCTCTGCAGGCCACAGGTGAGCCCGGAGCGAGGAGCAGCTGCGGGCGGGGCGGGTCCTCCAGGGCAGCTCAGGAATTCAATAAGCGGAAACGTGGGGACGTGCGGCAGCAGCATCCGGGCGACCTTGTTTCCAGCCCACAGCGGGAAGGAAAAGATCAATAAGGAAATTACTGCTCCTTCCCTCAGAGCCGCGGCGGCATCTGCTGCGTTCTGCGGCCCCCGGGGCCCGGCCTGGGCAGGAAGAAAACAGCCCCAGCGGGGGCACAGCACATGCAGCCCCCAGGGACTCTGGAAACTTGGGCAATTAGAGGACCGTTGTGTGACAGCGCACCAGCTCCACCTCTAAGAGCCCATCTGGTATCAGGGGACGGGGTCCTATCCTGGTTTGCCACTAACTCTCTGTGCTAACGCGCACAGGCGATAACTAGTCTCTCTGGACCTTCGTGTCGTTACCCGCTGAGCAGGGCTAGCAGGGCTCCCGAGGCAGAGCAGAGCCTGCGAGGTCACCAGCCTGGGGGTGTGAGCCCAGCAAGCTGTGCCTCGGGGCCAGGGAGGCTCCACCTCAAGCCTTTTCCAGTTAAAGCAAGCAAGTGGCCCTCAAGTCCCGGATGGGATGAGAACCTGGGCAGAGCTGTCACTGGATGGCCACCAGCACAGGCGCCCGGCCCCCAGGGCCCCTCCATGGAACCAGCGTTGCTGTCCTCAGTGGGACTCACCAGCGCGGGGAGCGGGAGGATGAGCCAGACCCTGGCCTGCACGTGGCCCTGCACATCGCGCTGCTGCTGGTGACGAGTAGCCGTCCTGGCTCACAGCTGGGCCTCGTGAGAGCTCAGCCCAGGCCGGGCAGCGGGGTCCTGGGCTCCTCCGTGATCTCCTCGTGTCTGTTCCTGTAACGCAGACAGTGAGCCCCGGGCAGGGTGAGGTCCCGGAGGACAGACCTGGCCTTGCCTTCGATGCTGGCGTGATCTTGGGACTTCAGCACCTGGTTCAGAGCCACAGGGACGCACCAGCTCGAAGCCACTTCAGTCCCTGCAGACCCAGGAAGACAGATAGGCAAAACCCGCCCGGTCTCCCCCACGCTGCCCGGTGAGGCTTCCTGGTCCCGGGCCAGGTGTCATAGCGCAGGAGCTCCTACAGAGGACTTTAAGACGCCAAGAAGCGCTGGAGTCCTGAGAGCACGTCTCTTCACCTGCAGGGAGCTGCTCCCTGGTGTGCACACGGGCCCTGGGGCCTGGGGTGGAATTTCCAAGGACGGCATGGAACAGACTCAGTGAGAGGGGGCTCCAGAAATAGTCAGGCTCAGGGGATTCGGGGAGGTGGGGAGGCGTGTCTGTTTAAAGAACCCTACTGGGAGAACTGGGCAGCCTTGGGGCAAAGATGAAGCGGCCCACACCCCACTCTGCAGAACCCCAAAGGCACGCACGGTTTCAACAAAGGCAGGGAGCCCACACACACCCAGGAGGGAGCTCTAGAAAGTTCCTCCCGAGCCAGGAGCTTGCAAGACTGTCCTGAGGCTCGGAAGTCAAGCATTAAAGAATAACTGATAATTTTGATTACTTAAAAAAAAATAAACACGACCCTAACCCAAATCAAGAGACCAATGACCAGCCAAGGCCTGCAGCGTGAGCCACATGATCCAAAGGCTCACTTCCCACGTGTCAGCGGCTCCTGAAGTCGGAGAAAGAATAGAACTGAAGGGAAAAGCGAGGGGGGGGGGCGGGGGCGGAAACCGCATGAGCTGGAAGGTCCCGGAAAACACGGCCACCAGAGCGGCTCATTTAGTCCTCCTGCTGCCCCAAACGAGGGTGTGTCCCCCCCGCCCCCTGCACAAGGACGATGCCTGGCCCCTGTGGCCCACCTGCACCCCTAAGACAGACTGTCCCAGCCAGTGGCCCCTCCTTCCAGCCCTCTGGCCAAGGTTGAACGGGGACAGAGGCCGGCCGCACTGTGTGCCTCTGTGAACCCTGCGTGAGCAAGACCCAGAGGAGCCCGGGCACCTGTGTGGCCACCAGTCCTGGGCTTCCCGAAGGACAATGAACCCTGTGGGGATTAGGGACGTTCCAGGCCCAGCTGCCAACAGCCAGGTGTCTCTCGCTTTGATCTCCAGGTATCCTGATGAAGCGCTGGGTTTGATTCCAAGCCAAACTTTTAATAAAGAAAATCCATCCTCAGATACTCTGCCACCAGCTCACATATCCAGTTATTGGAATCCGGGAGACTTAGTGGCAGGTGGCGGTTTGATTTGCTCTCTGGATGGACCCGTTTTTCTTGTGGATTTGATCTCCTGGTAGATATTTTCACTAGTGGACACTCAGCCCAGACAGCAAATCCATGCTGGACCGAACCGGCCGTTATTTGGTCCTCTGGTGACTCACAGAATAGGTGTTTGCTCGTTTGGGTTTTACTGTGCTGTTAAGGGGAAATCCGCAGGAATCGGGGCCTAACGCCACCAGTGAGCCAAGCCAGGTCTCATCCCAGGGGGATCCAGCAGTGGCCTTGCACACCTGCGCTATCGCCCGTGGAAACTGAGGGCCTCTGTGTCAATAGCAGTTCCTCCACCTCACAGGTGAAGGGCAAAAATCACACCGGAGACAGCTGTGCAGCCAAGAGATTTATTCACCAGCCTTTATGGCTGGTCGGAGGTAGAAGAAGTACGGGGAGAGAGGAGTCAGGGAGAGGGGAGTGTGCAAGCTCTGGTGGGAGAGAGGAGTCAGAGAGAGGGGAGTGTGCAAGCTCTGGAGGGAGGGTGGGTGCCTGGTCGTGCTGGCTGTGGTCTCTGGAGCTGTCGGCTGGGGCAGCTGCCGTAGGACTGGAGACGGTGGGTCTGGAGCTGTTTGCAGCGGCTGCCTCCTGTCTCAGGGACGAGCTGTTGTGTCCGAGCTCTGGGCAGGCAGGAGCTTTAAGTAGGGATTTCTGGTGGGGGGTGAACCAGAGCAACCTTTGACACTATTGGCTCTTTTCCCAGGGAACAGGGCGACCTTTAAGCCGATTGGCTCCTGCCCAGGGAAAATGAAACCAGGTTGCTTTTTATGGAAATTCCCATGGGGGAGGTGGCCCATTGGCCCAAGCCTATCTATCTATCTATCAGCGGGGGCCTATCTATCAGCGGGGGCCTATCTATCAGCGGGGGCACGCCCTCTCCCTCCAAGGTACGAGAACGCCTCCGCTCCTGGGAGTTCTAACTGGACGCTCGTCCAGCGGTGGGGCATGAGGCCGGCCTGCTTCAGGAGCTGCTCCAGCTAACGAGGCTGTAATTAAGGATGAGCTTCTCCCCGCCCCTCTCCTCTCCTTGATGTGGCCTTTCAGAGGATGCTTCGAGTTCCCTGGCTGAAGAAGTAGCACCAGCAACAAGAAGAAAGCAAGAAAGGATATTGTTTTTGGTCTTGGGCTGGGTTTGAACGGTCTCCTGTATTGGACACCAAGACACTTTCCCCAAGTCCCAGGGAGCGCACTGGACGTGGAAGAATCTCAGATGCTGGGAGAAGAGGGTGGAGGGGGGTCAGCCACGGAAGGAGGGGAGGGTTCTCCTTGGGGGAGACCGGGAAGAGGACAGGAGGAGGCCCGGGCTCCGTGAGGGGAGGACAGGGCAGCACAGCAGTACGGGACGCGAGTGGGCACTGTCCCTGCGTAAGGAGGAGTGGCCCACACTGCAGTCCCACGAGGGCCCTGCCACTGGGCTTCACGCCAGGCCCCGAGGGCGGCAGCGCCTGTGCTCTCCAGCCCCTTCCTCCCACGTGGTCCAGGCACCTCGGCCTGTGGGCATCCCATGTTCCCCAACCATCGTCCAGGGCCAGGTAACAAGGGCGCCTACTGTGCCCCAGCTGGACACGGTCCCCATGCCCCCAGCTGCCCCCATCCTGCCGGCTCTCTGTGTGTGGGGAGCTCTGGCTCCTGTGAGGACACGGCACTGGTGTCACAGCCCTGGGACGTTGCAGACTCAGCTGCGTGGCACGCTGGGCGCGCTGGCCAGCCTGCACCAGCCTCAGGGCCGTCCCTGTGCTGCTCTGGCAGCCCAGCTGCCTTCCCAGGACAAACTGTGGGGACCCAGGGGGCTCCTTGGCTCACCGCCCTGCTGCCCGCCCTGCCACCCGCCCTGCCGGGGGAGCCAGCTGCAGAGGGGAGACCCACCTGGGCACCTGGGCCAGCAGTCCTTCTGCCTGGCCCTTCTCTGGCCGGCATTCTGGAAAGGCTCTGGACATTGAGATGTGGCTTGTCCGACAGGGACCCAGAGCCTGCCTGGAGGTGGGGGCATGACCAGCTTCTGTTGGGCTCCTTAGGGTGGCTGGGGACACACCTAGAGGCCCAGGGAAGGCTGGTCACTCGCGTCCCAGACTACTGCAGAGCGAGCTGGCCAGAGGCAGGTGTGCCTCGACAGACTCCTGGGGGGAGCTTGGCTGGCAGCAGCGGCCCTTCAGGGCATCTGAAGCGGGCCCCTGCTCCGGGTTCCCCAGCCGTGCTCTTGAGGACTCCTGGGTGGGACAAGGGGTGGGATGCCCGGCCGCAGCCCCAAGTCTGAAGGGCACCTCGGACTCACCCGAGGGGAGTGAAGCTCCAAGCCCCCTGCCCACCTGACTTCTGGGGGCAGGCGGCTCTAGGGGGCGTGGCCGCTGCCCTCCTCCCTTTCCAAGGTGTCACTCATGTTCCCGCTGCAGCACAGCCACAGGGCCCAGGGGGCCCCCTCACTTAGACCCTCAGAAACGACGAGAGGCAAGCGGGTCTCCTAATGCCTTTATTGTTCCTTAGATAACCGGACAGTACAAAGCGCCCCTCTTTTTTCCCTAAAAAGTGGGCTTTCCACACACTGCCGCCCGGGGGGTTTCCTTCCCGCTGGGAACCGGAGTCTCCCGAGACAAGCCCTTCCCATCCGCCGTTACATGATTAGGTAATTCAACAAGGAGAGAATGATTCCTTTGATTATTATCAACATGAACTCGACTATGTCTCTATAAGGGTGAACACTGATTTTTTTTTTTTTCTCTTTTTAGGAACAAAAACCATCCACTTGTCAATCCAAACTACAGCACTGCGTTTACAACATTCATGGCATCAACTGAACGCACGAAGTTACCACCTTAAGGAAATAACAGACACTGCACGAGATATCTACGGGGTACGCGGGTTCAAACGACGCGGGAACGGCACCTCCACTACGCCGACCACCGCCGGAGGAAGTGCTAGACACGTCCGTGAACTACTTGCAGTCTCGGCACAGTTAATCTAAGAGACAACGACACAGTCAAGAAACAGCAGCCGCCCGGGCGGGGCTCTCGGAGAGGCGGGGCAGCCCCGTCCGCCGGCGCTGACCACGAGCTACGGAGATGTCCATGCGATCCTAACAGTGGGTGTCCTCGGGTGAGAATGGCCAACAGTCACTGCCTTGCTTCTTGAGTATGTTATTTGACCAGAGAGGGACGGGAGGGGGGAGGGAGGCCAGGGGGCCTCAGGCTGCAGTTCCAGCTGCAAATACAGGGATTTCTTCTGAAATCTGTCGCCCGCCGGCCTGGGTGGGGAGGGACGCGGGGGACTGCCGCCCCTGGACGTCAGGATCATTGCTGATGATTGTTTTGGGATCAGTTCGTCAGTATCCTCAGCACTGTTTTGGCAGCTGTTGCAGGAGCGCCCTCGGGGGAGGGCTCGGACCCTCAGCTCGCTGGCGGCAGAGGGGCTACAACTCGTCCGAGCGGATAACGTGGAAGAGGGTGACGTTGTAGAGGGTCTGGTGCCCGTTGTTCCAGGCGTACAGCGCGCGGGTCCTTGGGGTTGTAGTCCAGCATGGAGATGTGGGGGTAGTACTTGTTCTGGAAGGGGATGTCGATGTACTCGTAGGTCGAGGCGTTGGTCTGGTAGGCGTAGTGCACCTTGGTGCCCCCCCGAGTAGCCGTTGGTGACATAGAGGGTGCCACAGATGATGAAGGCCTCGCCGGCGCTGCGCTTGGGGTAGCTGGTGTTCCAGGTCTGCAGGATCTGCAGGGACACGGGGTCCAGCTTGCTGATCACAATGTTGCCGGCGTTCTGGTTGGTGGCGTAGACGGCCCAGAGCCCGTTCTCATCCACCATGAGGTCGATGTCTGAGTGGCCGCCCCAGGCGTAGTGGTACATGTTGTTGTAGCCGGCGTAGTCGAGGCTGCGCGTCTTGAGGATGGTCTCGGTCTTCAAGTCGAACCGGATGATGATGTGGCTCTGGAACTTGTTGAAGTAGATGGAGCCGTTGTAGACCACCTGCCCCGTGCCCGACCACGGGTGCGGCAGGCGGTGCGAGGTGAAGTTGTCCGTGTTCATGAAGTCCGCCATGGACCTGTACTCGCGGACGAAGCGGTTGTTGTGGTAGCCGTCCATGTACCAGACCTGCGGGGACAGCAGAGCCGTGAGCAGGGCACAGCAGCCCAGGGACCTGTGGCGGCTGGGGTCCCGCCTCCCACGGGAACTCGCAGGGCAGAGCCAGGACACAACCACTACTAAGACCGGAGGGTGCCACCCCCCTCCTCCAAGGCCACCGGGCAAAGGGACAGGACCAGAGCAAGACTTGTCCAGGTGAGGAGAGCACAGGGGGGGCAGGCAGGGGCCACCAGTCTCACCAGACAGGGCTGCAGCCACCTGTGCCAGTCACCTCAGTAGGTGGCACTGAAAACCCCACCAGGCCTGCAGCCCGAGCCCTCTGCTTGGGACCAACCTGGCTGTGGGGCAAGGGCCACGCCAAGGGCCTGGCTGTCCACAGACTTGTGGGAGGAAGGAACTCCATCCATCCAGTGCCCACGGCCAGCAAGGCAGCGTGGCGGAGGGCAGACCGCCAGGCCCCGGGCAGGACAGATGCCCACTGCAGCAGCCGGCTCTCAAGGTCACCTCCCTGCCAGGCTGAATCATCCCGCTGCCAGGAAGAACGTCACTAACGCGGCCTTCGGGATGCTGTGAGCGTCACTCAGCGTCACACCTAATCCAGGCAAAGGCTCCTGCAGAAGCTCCAGGGCTCAAGACCGACCGAGACAGACCCGGTGGTGGCTCCGGCGGGGCTACGAGGGAGCGATTCTGACGGCTCAGATGCCACGTGACCCGGGAGCTGCCCAGAGTTTGAAAAACCGCTTGAGTCATTCCCGACCAACATGGGAGCACAGGGGAGCGGCGCGCGAGCAGAGGGACCCGGCAGGCCAGCCTGCTCCGCATCTGTCTGGCAGGACAGCTGCTCCATCCATCAGGGGCTCCGGAGCCGCCGGGAGATTAAGGATGCGGAGCTTTCAGACTTGGCATGACACACGCGTTAAAAATTAAAAAAAAAATCGTAACCTTGTTCCTGAGACATCCATTCAGATGCCTGGAGGCAGATGTGCTTTTTGTTTTTAATGAGTTTTTTTTCAACTGGGTCTCATTTGAGGCTGTCATTATCCCTCGCCTCCCGCAGACCAGCCCTCGATGATGTGGGTCAGGGATTAGAACTGGGAGGGGGACGGAGGCAGCAGGGCCGTGCACGGAAACCCCCATCAGGCTGGCAGAGGGCAGCTGCCCCCACCCTGCAGCTGTCCCCGCCCTGCGGCCTCTGCCCGGCTCTTGAGGGACTGAAGCCCACGGCGTCCTTCCAGCCTCGGCCCCCATGACCTCCCCCGGCCTCCCGACCTGCCTCTACAGCGAGGCCGGCTCCCTGTCTCAGCACAGAGGACACTTTGAGCATGTCTGCACACCCGCCCCCTCCATGAGTGAGAACCAGCTGGCCTCCGTCTCCACTGACCAGATTTCCAAAGGCTTTTCCTCCAGGCACGGGCACAGTGCTTTCCGAACACACTGCTCGGACGGGAGGGAAAGTCCACCCGGGCCGGGCCAGGCCCAGCTCAGGCAGGCCGTCTTGAGATCTAAGATGTGAGCGTACCCCTTTCCTCGGTTGAGCCTGTGCCAGTGGGAAGCCGCTCTAGGTGGCAGAGAGCCCCGCAGCCAGGACCTACGGGGCTCACATCAAGGAGCCCGTTGCGTGCAGTGGGCTGCCCTGAGTTCACTGGCGCGACCCCCCCATTCGAAAGGCTTTGCGTCCCCTCCTACCTCGGTCCTGTCGAGGCGGGCTAGTTTTGTCTCTGGGGAGGGCCCCAAAGGCCAGGGGGATGTGGTCTCACGCCTTCCAAAGGCCCGTTTTCTTTCCACGGGACTTGGGCGCCAGCTGAGGATGGCAGGCAGGACGGGGTGTCGTGCTGGGCGCCTTGTCTCCACTCGGGGCTGCTGCTGGGCAGACGCCAGCTCCGCCTCTGGCCGAGAGGCTCACACGAGCCACGCGCCAGCACAGCGGTGTGCGCCACGTTGGGACTGGAGAATCGAGGCCAGGGAGGTCTGGAGGCCCGCAGAGCCAGGAGCGGGACCAACCTGTGCTCGAAGGCGCTGCTCAGGCCAGGGGAGGGGACCGGGTCTGAGACAGTTGGGGGTGTCACAAGTTGGTGGGTGTGTGCGGGCATCAGGTAGAGGCCAGGGGAGGCTGCTGGGCATCCTCCAGTGCACAGGCCACCCCCACGACCAGAATGGCCGGATCCCAGATATCAGGCATAAGGCTGGGAAGCCCAGCCCTGCTGTGCCCACCACGAGTGCCCTAGAGCCACCGTCCCTCAGCTCCCTGTTCCCCTGCAGGGCAGAGTCCCGGTCCCCACGCCACACCCGGAGCCTGGCCGTGCCCACTAGCAGGCATGTCACCACGCCTGGCATCTGGGGAAAAGGGCCTGGCTAGGGGTCTTCCCCTGGATCCCCGTTTCCTCCCGGAAGTCCCTGGTGCACCCTGGACGGGCGCAGGCTGGCCGCGTGGCCGCGGGGCCGCAGTCCGAGTGCCGTGCTCGTGGGCAGGAGCAGGCTCTGGGCTCACCGGGGACCCAGCTGGAGCACAGCCCTCGCCAGGGCAGGCTGGCTGGAGGGAGCAGGGCACCTTGACCTTCGTGGCCCTCGAGGCCGTGAAGAAGGAGCCTGCGTGTGCTCCGAGGCTCCCAGGGGGGGCGGCGGCCACGTGCAGGAAGCCCCCGCGGCCCGTGTGGCCAGGGCGTCCCCTCATGACGGGGCTTGGAGGTCACCCCAAGTTCTTCACCTGCTCCCTGCGTCAGAGCTGTGGAGGGGCAGGGGGCGCCAGCCACGCCACAGGCTTCAGAGAGGCCCCCCAGCAGCAGAGCCTGGGGCCAGCCGCCTCGCCCTGGGCCACGCCTCAGCCCCCAGACTGGCTCCCACCACCGTGAGCGGCCCCTGGAGTCCCCGTCCAGCCCGCCTCTCTCCTACGCCTCTCTTCCTGGTTCCACAGCTCCAAACTCCCCAGCCAGGCCAGCGCCACCCTCCCTGCCCACCACCCACAGCCTCGGCCCCGCCAGGCCAGGACCGGCCCCCCAGGCTCCACGCCCAGACACACCTGCTTGGGGGGCACTTCTAAGCTCCTGTCCCCACAGGCAAGTGGGTGCCAACCCTCCCGGTGGACTGGAGAGTGGCTCCCAAAGACATGTCCACCCCGTGAGCCTGGGGGTGCACCTTGTTTGGAGACAGGGTGGTGAACTAATGGTCTGCAGAGAAGCAGCTGGTCCTGGATCAGGGTGAGCCTGAAGCCCAGGGCCAGGGTCCTCCAAAGACGGGAGACACAAGGGAGATGTCCACAGGCCTGCCTGCCTGGCGACCCCCTGGCCCCTAGCCTGGAGGGGAGGGGGATCTCTCAGTGGCCCTGGGGTCCTGTGCCCACCTGGCACGGCTCAGTCAGGGACAGTAGGTCTGTCCAGGGAGGCCCTGTGGAACTTTGAGGGGTGGTCTGTTGATGCCACAGGGCAGGGGTCTTTCGTGTGGCTGGGGGCTGGCACCTGGCCCCCTGCGCAGGCCCAGCCATGGCAGAATGAGCCCAGCCACGGCTTCCTCTCTGCCTCAGTCCTGTGGCCGCAGCACAGGCCGACCGGGACCTGCCACCTCCACCTGTCCAGTAAAACCCAGCGCTGGCACCTGGACAGCAAGAACGGCCTGGTGGCTCCGAGTGGGCTAGGAGGGCACCAGGGCCACACAGCCAGAAGGAAAAGGCGTCAAGGTGCCGGTGGGCACGTGGCCGGAGGGGCCAGCTCATCGCAGATGGAGGCTGCAGGGAGCTCAGCCCCGAGCTCAGCCCGCGATGCCAGCCACAGGCAGGTCGGGTCAGGGCACCTCCACCGAGCGGCACAGTGGACAGGGCTGGGTGCTGAGGCCATCGCTCCCAGACCCCTGCTCCACAGAGACCCAGAGAGAAGGAGGGCCTCTCTGGGGTCACCACTCTGCTCCCCAGAAAGCCTGCCCGCTGTGGCATCTTGCAGCCCACCCACGGCCTCTCTAGGCTGTGACGGCCTCGTCCCAACCGGGTCCTGTCCACCCCTTCCCGAGGCAGGTGCTGTCCATGGGGGACAAGGACTCTCCAGTCACTCCCCCCAGTCCTCGTCGCCCACGCTCGCTGCCCTCAGGTGGCAGCCTCCTCAGGCCACGCCTCACGCCCTCCCTCTGCCCGAGAGGGCTGAGGGTCCCACAGGGCACAGGGTGCATGAGGACAGCAGGGAGGCCTCAGGGCCGCGCTGCCCGCTGGGACCCACGCGGGCTCCCTGGCGACACCTGACATGACCGGGCAGCTCTGCAACCCGACCTCAGGTGTGGGCAGCAGCAGGCCAGGGCTGGTCCAGTCCAGATCCGGACACAGGATGGAGCCAGGCCCGGAACCCGGCCTCCCGGGGGGCTGCCGTCCCTCCCATCAGCGGCAGTGGACGACAGCCTCACAGGCCTGGACCCCAGCCCAGACACAGCCTTTCCTTAGCTCTGCAGCAGCTGGAGGGGCCTGGGAAGTGCTCCCTAGGAATGACCTGTCTTCTGAAAAGTCTCGCTGTCACATTCTGTCTTGTCCCTGCCTGCCTTGGGGGTATTGGACCTGAGTCCCTGCCCAATTAATTCCCTCCCCCACCCACGATATCCTTTTCCAGAAGACAAATCGAACGCGGGCGGTGCGCGTGAGCTCTGGAGCGGCTGCAACCCCGCGGGCAGAGGAGGCTTCTCAGAAGCGCCAGCGCCACAGGAGACCTGGGCTCCCCACGTCTGGCTGCCCTCAGGCCCACACGGTCAAGCTCCCTGGGAACAGGGCTCCCCTAACCGTCCACTACTTCAGCTGCTTGCCGCGGGTGAGGCGCCCCCGCCCTGCGCGGATCCGCGCCTCCTCCGCCGGGCAGCGCAGCGCGGTGCTGTTTCAAGGCCTTCCTTAGGAACCAGGGCCCCAGCGAGCTCGTCCCAGGCTTGGCGAGCACGTGTCGCGTGTCCTCCTGCTGGGATGGCTAGAAACCAGCAGCCCAGGGCTAGGGAGGGCCTGAGGAGAGCCTTAGCGCGGGGGTAGAGGAGGGTGGGGGCAGAGGCCTCAGCAGCCCAGGAGCCCCCACTCCTGCTGAGGAAGATGGGGAGGGGCCCACCTGGTAGGGCTGCGGGCGCCGTGCTGGCCCCACGCACCTGCACAACCCGGTGCGACCCGGACGACTCCACCTCGCGTTCCCAGGACCCTCACCAAGTGTCTGGGGGCCTCGGCACCCGAGCTGGGCTCTGCTGCTTGTAAGTGACAGTGGTTTGGCAAACGTGCCACCTGCTCTGGGCACGAGCCTTCTGGACGCGGTGAGGGGGTCCTGCCGGGCCCCTGATGCTGGCGTCAGCTGGCCCTGAACTTCTTCAGAAGAAGCCGGCCAGGAGGAGGGAGCTGGACGTGGGCTCTGGTGAGGTGGCCCGTGGTCAGAGCGGGCTGTGAGCCTGCGAGTCGGGACGGGACCCCTGGAGCCCGTGTGGTCTCCTGGGGACGGGGCACAGCCTGGCAGGGATCCAAGGACCGCCAGCTCTGGGCCCTCCCTCCTACAGTGCTGGCACCGTGGGCCAGGCCTCTGTAGGGCTGGGGAAGCCCTGGGCGCTCACCCTGGGGGAGGCGAGAGCCCGAGTGCCCAGCACAGAGCGTGGCAGGGCTGGTGCTTTGTAAGTGGATGCAGGAAGGACGGCTGCAAGGGCCTGCCAAGCCAGGCTTGCTCTACGAGGGGCTCAGCACGGCCCCTGCTGCCCGGCCCCAGCTCTGGCTGGCCTCCACGGCAGCCCGCACGGAGGCCGACACAGATGGCTGTTTCGTTTTGGGGCGAGTTATTGGTCTCCCGCGTGGTGTGATCAAAACTGGATGGGAGATCGGGAGAAATCAAAACAAAGCAAAACACCGCGGGTCCAGATCAATGGCAGGGCCCGCCGGGAGACGGGCCACGGAGCAGTCTGGGCCCGCTGGCTCAGGAAGCCTGGTGCGGAGTGCCCAGAGCACCACCTGCCTGGGCCAGCCCCGGCTCCCCCTCCTCCCTGCCTGTGCCGCCAGCTCCCCTCCGCAGGTCCTGCCTGGCACTACATCTACCATCAGAGCCTCCTCTCCTGGAGGGCGATGGAGTCAGGAAGCAGGAAACGGATCTCTAGTTACCTAAAGCACCATGGGCCCTCGGCGCTCTGAGAACCCGCCCCTTGCTGCACGGTGCAGAGCAACCAGCCGTCTCAGGAGCCCCGGCCCTGGGCATCTGGGGAGAGGCCCACCTGACTGGCCTGGGGCTCAAGGCCAGAGGCCTGGGCAGGGTCAGGTGCTCCACACGAGGGCCTGCTCTGCAGCGGGAGGGGCAGGTCCTGCTCAGGGCCTGCCGTGGCCTGTGTGGGTCTGTGGGTGGGTGTCCTGCTCTGTGTGGGTGGGAGGAGGGCTGGTGGGAGGAGGGGGAGGGCCCCTGGGGGCAGATCAGTGTGGAGCGTCAGTGCCCGCCAGGGACATGTCCAGGGAAGCCAGGGACGGTCACCCCGAGGTTTTGGGTAGGGCCAGGACGGGGGTAAGGACACCATGTCTCACCAACACAGGGAGAATCACAGCTGGACGCAGGGGCAGGCAGGGGCTGGGGAGGCGCGCAGTGTGGCCGCAGTGCCCGCTGCCCCTGCTCATGGTGGCGCGCCCAGGACAGCCCTGGCTGTCTGCTTTCTACGCGCCTGCCCCATGGTCTCGTTTCTACTCCGGGATCATCATCGCCCCACCTGAGCGGGCGGAGGGGGAGCACCCGGCCCCACCGCAGGCCCCCTGGACCCTGCCAGCCACTTTCTTTGTCAGAGGGCGAGAGCCGAATGGTCCCCTCCCCAGATGGCCGCAGGCTCCGGGAAGCCGGGCTTTCGCTCTGCACAGGGCCGCGAGGGGCCGCTCGCCACACTCTGGGCAGAGGCACGTTCTCCAGGCAGGACGCGGTCTCGAAGGACAGTCCAGGGGACAGCGGATTCAAATTGTTAGGAACCGTCCAGGTATTGGCCATTGGAGACCAGAAAACTGGAAGGAAACGACCTTCCCCCACAGACGCTGGGCCTCGGGAGTCCCAGGTGTGCAGCCTGCCAGCCCTCCTCCCTGCCCGCGGCCACGTCCAGGCCGCGCTGCGCTGCCCAGCCACCTGGTGTGGGGATGTGGCCTCAAGTGTCCACCCTCCTCCGGCTACTTCCCACTTGCAGCGGGTGGACAGCTGAGGCCAGGAACGGCCTCCACCGCAAGGGTGCCAGGTCAAGCCCAGGGGCTCTCGGATTCCTGAGTCCTCTTCTCGGTCAGCCTGGAGCCGGGTCCGAGCGATCTCGAGAGCACGCTGTCTGAACCTCTGCCACCTCAAGGGAGGCAGGAGGCCGGGCCACAAGCCTCACTCTGGCCTCAGTCATCAGGGCCGAGCCAGAGGGTGAGCAGAGCCCAGAGAGCTGCCCCTCCACCTCCAGAGGCGCGACCTAGAGGCCACAGCTGCTGCGTCCAGGCTACAGCAAGGGAGGGGCAGGTGGGCAGGCGTCCTCCACCCCGCGGGCAGCGCCCTCACCCCCCAGCTCCCAGCCCAGTTCCCAGAGGACTCAGCCAGCAACCGGCCCTGGGGCAAGCGGAGTGGCCCCATTCCCTCTCCTTTTCTGAGGTCTGCCTGGGGGGAGACACCCAGGAAAAAAGACCCAGGGCCTCTTCCCCAAATCAAAAAGGAAGAGGCTTCTATCAGCCATGAAAGGAACGGCAAATGAAATACAAATGAGGTGTCATTAAAACAAGAAAGGCCTAATGAGTTCTCCCCCGGAGCAGAAGCAGCCATGGGAAGAGCCAGGCAGTTCAGAGAGAGAGAGAGAGAGAGAGAGAGAGACTGAGCACAGCCCAGCTGGGCCTGGAGCCTGGAGAGAGCGGGCCACTGTGGCTCCGGCACGCCATGTCACAGCACACGCCCTCGCCTGCACTGGGCTCTGTGACTCGGGGTCATCACGGAGACTTCAACAAGGGACATGGGCCCCTGTTGGAAGAAGCCCCAGGGACTCCAAGCTCCAGGTGGCCTAGGAGGTGGGTGGGGCTGGGACTGAGGTGAGGGTGGAGACCAGGTCCTACCAGGTGACCGGACAGCACACCTTCCAAGCAGCACACCTTCCAAGCGGCCCCGTAACAAAGCAAGGAGACACTCACCCTGTTATCGCCTTCTGGGGCCAGGGGGTCTGTCATCCAGGATCCAAACCTCGAGCCAGAGGTCTTGACAGTCACCGGGTCACTTATGCCCGTCAGCTTGCCGCAGGCTGGAACAGAGTGCACGCGGATCAGGACAGGAGACCGTGCGCCTGGCCACTGCGACCGCCCGGAAGGGCCGATGGCTGCCTCCCCTTCTCCTCCAGGCCTGGAGGCCACCTCCTCTCCAAACCCGGCCAGGGAGGCCAGCACAGGCAGAGAGGAGCCAGGAGCAGCTGCCCTTCTGGGCCTGACCCCCCCCCCCCCCCCCCCCCCCCCCGCACAGCCACGCCCAGCCAGTCTGGGGACCGGAGGTCAGAGCAGCAGCCCGGGGAGGGGCTCAGCCTCCCAGGTCTGTTTTCTCCTCCGGGAAATGCGCACGGGCGGGTGGGCCTCCTGCACTGTGGAGGAGAGGCAGGGGCCGGCTGCCGGCTGCAAGACACCAGCCCAGCCAGGAGCAGCAAGGCCCGCTCCCCAGCCCAGGGCCCGCCACTGTAGGCGTGTCCACTCCCCTGCGACCCTGCAGTCCCTGAGAACCACCCAGGAAGGCGGGCACCCTCCTGCTGGGGAGGGTGTGAGCTCCCCACTCCCCTGAAGAGCAGCCCCAGGTAGGAGGGCCAGCTTCTGAGCACCAGGGTTGCTGAGATCCTGGAGTGACCTGCAGCCCTCGCACCTCACAGGTGGCATCTGGAGACTGTGAGGGACTTGCTCAGGCCCTCTGGCCATTCAGGCAAGGCTAAGGCAGGGCCTGCGTTCCTGACAGCCTGCTGCCCTCCCACAGCCCCCGGGCTTCAGCTGGTGCCTGACCACCAGGCAGTGACCCCTCTGTTCAGAAACGCCACCCTCCCTCCTGGAAGCCAGCCAGTCTGCCGCCAGGTGGCCTCCACACACTGGGATCTTGGCCCACCTAGGAAGGGCAAAGGACCCCTGAGGTCCACGTGGGTTGCCCCCAGGGACACACAGGACAGGCCTCCCTGCACCCTCCTTCCCCTCCAGGCCAGGCCTGCGGTGACCTCGAGCCTCCACAGCACCCCAGGGCCCTGCGTCAGCCTGTGTACACAGCGTCTGAAAGTTCAGAGGAGATCCAGGCTTAGGGAGATTGTCAGAGACTTAGCCAGGACACAGGGGACTGGGGATCCTGAGCAAGGGGCGCTCTCAGCGCAGCACCGTCTCGGGTGCCTCCCGCCCTCTCACACTCAAGGAGGAGCGTGGCCCGGGCGGAGCTGCGCAGGACGGGAGGACGAGGGCCCACCCCAGCCCGGAGAGCCGCGAGGGCACAGGGGCCAGCGGGAGGCTTGGTGGAGCCAGGAGCCCGGGACCCGAGACCTCCAGCCCCAGTGCTGGGAGAAGTGACTCCGCCGCGGGCCCGCTCTCCTACCCCTCTCCACACGTGCATGTCCCCACTCCTGGGGGACGCTGAGCCTCCACATCAACACAGGCCCCACTGCTGAGGCTGCAGGGCCCTGGTGGGCCCATCCGCCTGCTTGGCTTGCACATGGACCCTGCTCTGACCAAGCCCACGCTGGGAGAGGGGACGGGGTTGAGGCCAAGGGTGACCAGCATCCACAGGGACGGGAACACAGATCGCGCGAGTTCCTGGAGGCCTCAGGGGACAGTCCCTTTCTGGGCGCCTGGCTAGCTTCTCCCCTCCAGTGCCTCTCTGGGGCTCGGGTGGGGTCCAGTGGAGGAGGTGGGGCCTGAAGGAGCCCAGGCTGGGCTCCCCCCCACGCTCCAGCTCCTTCCCTGGTCCTGCTGGTCGGGGATTGGGTCCCGGGCTGCAGCCACCTCTGAACTGGGTGGGAAGCCGGAAAGCCTACAAGAGCAGCCCGCCCACAGACGCCCGCCTCCCACCTGCTCCAGGCCCCCGGGGGCGTGGCCCTCCGCCCGTCCCCTGCGCAGGTCTCCTGTGCGGAGCAGCTTCCGCTAGAGGCCTGAGGGAGCAGCCAAGGGTGTCACGGCAGGGACCTGGGGTGGGCGGCCTGTGGGCCTCCACATCACAGCCACACTCTGGGTCTCCGGAGACGCGACACCTGCAGAGCTCTGTCCACGGCCCCTCCGGCCCGGGCAGCCTCCCCCAGCCAGACATCAGTCCTGGCTCAGACCTGGGCCTGGCCCAGCCCTTCCCGCATCTCCACTCTGCCACCCTGGCCCTCCACCCGAATGCCAGCCCACCCAGCTTCCGGGGGTCCCAGACTGAGGCCTCGTCCCCACAGAGGTTCCCCTCGGACTCCATCCCACCCGCACTCTGACCTAAGTAGCAACTGCACACTTCCCACAGCTGCGGACGGGGGAGTCGGGGTCCCCCTCCAGTAAGGACCCTCCCCCAGTCGCCCCTTCCTGAGCAGGGGTGAGGGACCGCCCAGGCCCGGGCCTCCCAAGTCTCCTGGTCACGGCCTCGCGCAGGGAGGGCAGTGCTGCCCCCAGCGCGCGCTCCTCCTCGGCAGGAGCCGGAGAGCAGCAGAGGGCCCGTGGGACTCAGAGCAGGGGACGGCGGGGGCTCCCAGAGCACGCCTGGCACTCAGCAAGGGCCGCCACGCCACTGCGAACGCAGACTGCGAACATGCGGAAAAGCGGCTCCGTGCTCAGACAAGTCCAGGGCGGGCAGCCTTGGACGGCCTGCCACGTCCTGCCCCGGGACCTCCCGGCCACCCGGGGAGGCTGGCGCAGTCCCAGGGAAGGCCTGCGGCAGGGCAGGGCTCCCTTCCCCAGCACCCGGCCTCCTCCGCACGCTCACGCGGCCCCTTGAAGCAGCCTTCGACTCCCTGCCGAGCGGGCACGGAGGCCGCCAGCCCTCATGCCCTGCTCCCGAGCTGGCTGCGGGCACAGCTCCCAGGGCCCATGGGGCTGGAGCCGCCCGCCCTCCTTGAGTCAGGGAGCTATTTTTGGTTCTCTGTCCAGACTGGCTCTGCCAAGACCTCGGGAGCTGACAGGATCTAAAAAGGCCCACGGCAGAGCCTCGGCAAATCTCGGCACATCCAGTTCGGGAGTGTCCCTCTTCAGTCACGCGCGCCCAGGACGCAGGCGGGTGGCGGGGGAGGAGAGGGTGGCCTGCGGAGCGGGCACTGGTGGCTCAGGAAGTGGCCTTCGGCCTCCATCGCAGAGCAAGCGGGACAGGGAGGGACAGCGCCCAGGCGGGGAGGGCCTCAGGAAGAGAGGAGACTGGCCGGGTGGGCAGCTGGAGGACCACGGCCTGCGGGGCACCAGGGCCTCCTGCCGTTTCTGGGCAGAAGCCACGGTGGAAGCAGCCTGGACACCTCAAGCCACAGGCCCCGGGCAAAGTGCTACCAAGGTGTTCCGGCCAGGACTGAGGGGTCCCTGGGCAGCCAGACACCAGGACTGACCGCCCCATGTGGTCAGCGCCTGGCCTCTACTCCCAGCTCCTTCCCAGGGCCTGGGAGGTTATGCCAGAAGCTTGCAGAGCCGGGGGCTCAGACAGACCGACATCCCAGAGGCAGAAGAAACAAGCCTGGAGGGAGCGCCCCCCGCCCCGGCCCACGCTCAGACGCAGCCCCGAGTGGGCAGGAGGGTCACCATGGACTCCTCCTCTCGCCTCCTGACCGGCAGGGAGTCGGGCCTCCCGGGCACCTTTCAGCTTCCTGCAAGGAGCCAGAGGGGAGGCCTGGCTCTGGCCAGGGTCCCACCTGAGGCAGTGCCCCGGGTGGCACTTCAGGCTGGCTCCTTCCCTCCCTGTCATCGGGCTTCCCTCGTGCCAGGCTCCTTGGCTCTGTCCATCCCTGCCTGAATGCACAGGTGACCTTCCCCACGCCCCTGCTGGCAGTTCATGGTCCAGCCCCCCTCAGGCCCCAGGCAGGAGGAGAGGACGCCCCCATTGTCCAGTGGTCTTTCCTGGCACCTCGAGGGCGCACTGCAAGCAGGAGCGCGGGTGCACTTCCCAGCAGGGAGAGCCCAGTGCCACAGCTGGCCCTGGCCCTGGTGCCTGCACTCCCCAGACTCTTCAACAGGGGCAGGTGGCCCAGCTCTGGCGGCCCACGGGTCTGAAGCTGGGGCTGGCAGGCTTGGCTAAGATGGTCTTGGGGGAAGAAAGGAGGCCCAGTTGACCCCGAGAGTCTGGGCTTTCTCCTGATCCCCTAACAGAAAAGAAACTGCAAAACTGCATAGGCCCTTGGCATCGGCACCAGGGTGTACCCGGGGGCAGCCTGAGGTCAGCTCAACCCCTCGCTACAGAGAGGGCCACTGAGGCTGGCCTTGCAGCCCGCAGCAGGCCCAGGGGAATGACCACGTCTGAGGAGCATCATGGCTCGCTGAGGCCATTGGCTGTGGCTCTGCTGCGGCCCAGGAGGACAGCCCCGGCCCTGGCTCAGGGGCTAGCGGGTCTCTGGGCAGCACTGCCTCTGGGGAGGAGACTTGCTCTAGGACAGCACTGAGAACTGGCCTCCGCTCCAGAGGAGGCCTGCAAGATGCCAAGCGCAGCCTCCAGGCTGAGGAACGAGCTCAGGTTCGAGTCTCTGGCTGGGCCTTTAGGACGAGCCTCCGTCCTTGTTTGGCTTCCCTGTGTGTGGACGGTCCTGCGGCCAGGAAACCGTCGGCAACACTGGGGTGATGGAAAAGAGGCAGCAAGGATGGCCTCACGGACAGGAGGACTTCCGGGGGCACAAGTCCTTGCCTCCCCCGGAACCAAGAAGGTCAGGCCTCACACCACAGAGGCAGCAGGCACACCAAGGAGCCAGGGGCGATGGGGACGAGGAGGGACACTGCCCGCCACTGGGCTGCAACCCACCCAGGAGCACAGCTGTGGGGCCAACTCCACCACACAGAGGCCGCGTCCCCACAGCCAGCTGGCCAGGGTGGACCTGTGGCCGCTGCCCGGCAAGGCTATGCCAGGGTCCTGAGCAGGCAAAGGCTGGGGAGGGGGCAGAGCGGCTGCTCAGCCTTCCACATTTCAACCAACCATCACTGCCACCGTCTCCACCTCTCCATCCGTCGCTCTACCACCTACCACCTGCCCTTCCGCCATCAGCCACCCACCCATTGTCCATCTGTCCGTCCGTCGTCCCTCCATCCACCCACCATCTATCACCCATCTCCATCACTGACCTACCTGCCGACCTATCTTCTTGCCATCTGTCCCACCACTGCCTCCTCTGAACCGGTGACATGAACGACATCTGAATTCTCACAGTGACCCAGGGCCCAGGGTCTCCCTGGGCCTTCCTGCTAGAGATGAGGAGGCAGCTGAAGTTCAAGATGGTCAGTGCCAGGGAGGGCCACACAGCTGCCAAGTGGCACCCACTGTGGGCTGCCCCGCACCCGGACCTGGCGGTCACAGCTGGCCACCCCAGCCCCAGCCAGGCTGGCGGGCAGGTCTCTGTCCCAGCACAAGTGCAGCCATGGACAGCCGCGTGAAGGGCCCGGGATCCTGAGACAGGGTGCTCCCGCCCAGCTACTGAAAACGAACCAGACGGACAGGAAGTCTGGCCGGACAGGGCGGGGTGCCCCTCAAGGCCCTGGACTTCCCGCTCCACCAGTCCCCCTGCTGCCCTGACCTGACTGGGGTCCGTGGGGTCTTCTCCTCATGCCTCCCAGGCACACCTGCGTGGACTGGGAGGAAAACTGCTTGTGGGGAAATGATTTAAAAAAAACCCCACAAAACACCCACATCTGGACCCTTCAGTGGGAGGGCTGGGAAGGAGGGAGGCGCGGTGGCCAACTCAGAGCCACGTGGGCGTGGGCCGGGGCCCAGAGACACGCTGACCGGGACATTTCAGACACGCACGTCTCCCACGCTGTCCCGGGAAGCTGCGGGGGAGACGGTCCCCCACGGCCCTCCTGAAGGTCTCAGGCCACCAGAGCCTGCCTCACTGGGACGTGGACTCCACACTAGACAGTGTTCCAGGGACTGACCCTGAGAGACGCCTGCCCTGGCACTGCCCCCAGGCTGCCAAGAGGGACCCGCCTGCCACCACTGGCACCGCTTCCGCGAGGCGGGTGCCCCTTCTTTTTCATCCCAACTCAGCAGGACTGCCCCCCTCCGGGGCTCCACCAGCCCTCCCATCAACCTGGAGGGACGGGGGACGCGTTTCCAGCCCTTCTCAGCCTGCGTGGTAAAAGTGCGCGCGCACACACACACACACACACACCCATCAGGGGCACGTGGCATCCAATGCCATCCTCTTTTCTTCCAGATGTGCAACTGAGTGGGGTCTGGAACTGGCCTTTGCCTGGCGTGGACATGGTCAGTGCGCTGAGGCAGGTGCTCCTACCCTCCCTGGCCGCTGCCTCTCCAGGTGGCCCTGCCCAGGAGCCCTGACACAGCCACGGCCTCACCGCGGCCAGGCGGGCACCGCTCCCTAGGCCTGTGCGTGTGCGGAGGTGGGCCGAGCAGCGCCACGCCCCGGGGTGCCGGGCCTACCTAGTTTTTGCATGCATGCACGGAGCCTCTCTTCAAGATTGGACACTCTGCTCTGGAGTTCATCGTAGTCATGGGCGCCAATTTCCTCTTGCAGCTCGTTAAGCACTGACGTCAGATTCTGGGCCTCCTCCTTAAACTGCAATACCAATTTGGCATCGGCCTTGTACTCTTCCAACACAGGGATCAAAGGCCTAAGTTCATCCATTTTCGCTTTTATCGCCTGCAAGGTTAAAATAAGCTGGGTTCAGTGCGATGCATGCAAGAACTGTGACACCCTGCCTTGGCCCAGCTTCTCCCTGCGCGAGCACGTGCACGTGCCCGCATTAGTTATGTGCTTATTTATCCTGGCCCCGATGAGTTAGGAGAGCATATTAAACAGTCCTCGGCACACCAACACATTTGGGAAAGGTCTTTATTTTCAGTTTAGAATGCAACATCTTAAGGTTACATGCTTTAAGTCACATACACAAAGTTCTTTTTTTTTTTTTCTTTCCTTTTCAAAAAATGCATTGACAAGGGTTTCAAACTATCCATGAAATGCATCTAGAGTCGCATGCAAAGGAGGATCCTGGTTGGAGTCAAGGTTCCTTAGGGACATGGTGCTAAGATTGGAAAGAAACAGTAAAAATGCAGGGTGCCAAAAGCTCTCTGGCTCTTTCATGGTTACATGGGAGTGGACTGCTTCTTCACCCACTGCGGCATTGAAAAAACTCTTTTAAGTTAGCCCTGCAAGCAAGAAAATGAAACACTGTTGAAAAGCTAGCTCACTAGCCTGCCTTACACAGCCATTAAGAGACAAATACTTGCATGGTTACTTAAAAAAAAACCCACACCTGAAGGCTGGGAGCACAACTGCCCTAATAATGATTGAGATTCCCTCTGGACAATTTCTGCTGGGATTCCTCCATGCCCGGCAAGCAGTGCGAGAAGCAAGGGCTTGCCTTTCTTCCCCCAGAGCTACAGTGCCCCGGATCTCAGAACCCGGAGAGGTGGCTCTGGACTTCAGAACCCGCCAGGGTGAGCCACCTCGCGGCTGCCAGAGACACCCCCATCTTTAGGAGTCTGCAGAGCAGAGGAAGGGGCGTGCTGGCCCTTCAAGGACAGACAAAAACTCTGCTTCTGATCAGCAAGTTCAAATCTCTCTCCGAGATAATGCATGAGGACACACCGGGAGATAAGGACACTGTGCACCTGCACGGGACTCGTTTCTCCTCGGCGGGATCAGGCCTGCTGTTATTTTATTTATAATATAGATTCATAACTTCATTAGCTTGCCATTTCGTCTCTCTAATGTATCGCTTTTAAAGGAGAATTAGCTCTCGCGCCATGCAGGGAAGAACATCAAGGAAAACGTCAGCATAAAGGACAGGAAGGCAGGGCCGGCGTAGCAGCAGTTTCCAGCCGAGCAGGGCTGTGTGATCGACCTGTCCATTGACATCAGGGCTCAGGCCCTAGTCGACACGCATGTATACCTTAATTAAGGTGGCATGTGACTGCTCGATCTCATCGGTGTGTATATATACATACCTGTACGTATGTATATATAATTTCAGGTCAAAGGAACTGCAGTTTCAGTGTCCTGAGCTGCCTGGAGATGTGGACCACTTCCCACGAGCTGAGGAAGATGTGGGTCTTTTTTCCGCTGTGTCTACAGTGTGCCTTGTCATAGCTAAATTAGGTCAGATATGAAAAAGTGCCCTAAGTGATCCCTGCTCAGGAACCGCTCCAATCAATTAAGCTAATCCTTGGCTAATGTGATTTACCTGCAACAGCTGTGGAGTGACAAGGGCCAATAATGACATTCTTTCCCGGCTAATGTGGCACTTGGCCGTAAGAGCGCGGCGTCTGGGACCCTGGCTTCCAAACAGATTGACAGAGGTGCAGGGGCCCGTCTGTGTCCACGTGGCCACTCAAGCCCACCCCTCCCAGGTGCCTTGCCAAGCCGGGGCCAGGGTGGGCCACAGTGCTCTGCAAGGCAAAACCTGGGCCTGCCACACTCCTCCGGGCCCCTCACTAGTTCCCTGGTGGCAGGGGCAGACAGGTCCAGCAGCAGAGGGGCAGAGGAGGAGGGCGCACGTACCTTGAACTGCCTAGCCAGGTGCTGCTTGTGGCTCTCCTCCACCTGCTTGAACTTGGACTCCAGGCCTTTCATTTGGTTCTCCATCTTCTCCACATACTGCAAGTCCCTCTGAGTCCTCCTGTCCAAGACCTCGATGGACTGGGACATGTTCTGCACCTGTCGAGAGGGGCAACAGGTTCAGCAGGAGTGGCAGCAGGGACCAGTCGATCTTGTCTGCCTGCTCACCGGCCATGCCGACCTTTCTCACCCAGCTACCACCCTGGGGGCCAGAGTGGCCTGTGTGTGATTTACTAGCTAATCACCAGCATCAGGACCGTGAGGCACAGGAGCTGCCCCCAAACGCACGTCAGCCATCTTCCAGCCAGGCCCTCACGACCAGGGACGCAGGTCAGGGCGGGGAGTTGGCGCTCATGGTCACAGCTGCAGGCATCAGCTGTACGCCATTCATCTTGTTCGGGGGTGGGGTTGTTTCTACTCTCCTTGGGTGGCAGGATGATATCCATCAGACAGGCATCAGGCATAAACAGCAACAGAGATGAACAGCCTCGTTGGGCCGCCCGGCCCCCAGGTATAAATCCCCTTCCTCTGAAACCTGGCAGAGGCTGCTGGCTAAGCGCGGAGGGAAGGAACAAGGGAGCCGCGGCCCTCCCCGACTCGGCACCCAGCCTTCCCCCATCTCACCCACCATCCATCACACCCCACAATATCATAGGCAGATGACTGCTCGGCACACACACACATTCAGAACATAGAGTCAGGAATCAATCACCCAGCAAATGAAGAATCGCTGTTTTACACCTTTACAGGCAGATCTGAATTGAGTCTAGCCTCGAGATGGGACTTTAATATTCAACAGGATTCCAGAGAGCTTAAAAGAAAAACAGTTTTAGCACAGCCACCTGCCAGCGCATCTCATTTCCAGGAAATGGGCCTGCGCCTTGTGCAGACGTGCCCGGGCGGTGGGGAGGTGAGCCCGGACCGCCGCAGTGCTGCCGGGGTCTTTTTCTCAGAATCTATTCCAATTACCAATTACGGCGGAGGAAGTTGCCTCCCTAACAGCAAATCTTCATCTCTGGATTTTGCTGAATTTGAAAATACTTTCCCTTCTAGGAACAAGATCATTTGAGCTCTGCCTGGTTGGGATCAGAATGGATGACGGTGGGGTTCCCCTGACTGTAAACCCTCCACGCCAGCCAATAAGGCAAAATTAAAAGAGCAAAGAAGCTTTCTCAGTGGGAGGAAGAACAAGGTGGCTTATCTCCACACCTCAAAACACATGGAATTTTATGGCTCCTTATTTGAAAGCTTTAGAATTTCAAGCTAGCAAAACGCAGTGTGGGGGTGACCTCGGCTCTCTCTTTGGGGGGCTGAAATACATCTGCTCTGACGCCTTCTCTCCCTGCTCCTCCTGTCCCGTCCTGTTCTGTCATTCTGCATAACTTCTCCTTTTGGGGAAGGTTGTAGAGTTGGGTTTTGGTCCAGCCCCGGTGCCCCGCCTCCAGGGAGACTTCCCTGAGGAGCCAAGTCCACCTGGGGACAGGCCACGTGGAAACCATGCCTGCAGGTGTGAGTCTCACAGTGACCGGTCTACCCTGTGGGTAAGGAACGCGAGGGGGGCAGGGACAGGGCCTCACCCACATCTGTGAGCCCAGAACTAGGGCCCAGTCGTACCCCCAGTGCAAGGAGCCTGTAGGACAGCGGGGACAGGAGGCGGGGCATGCGCTCCGCAGCCAGCTGAGGGTGCAGGGTATGCGGGGAGGCTGCCCTGCCCACGCTGCCCGTTGCCTGGGCAAGAGGCTGGACAGCACAGTGGGCTTCCTGTCCCCCAGCGGAGGAATGTGCTTGGCAGATGGTAAAATTTAAAGATGAGACTTTGAACTTAAAACAGAGAACTTAAAGATGCCAAGCTACGCAGCTGCCTGCAAAGAAACTAGCCTCGCGAGCCCGGGGTGCAGGCTCTCTGGCCAGCGGCTCAGCTAGGCCCCTGAGGATGAGCTGTCACCCCGCCGGTCCTCCCTCACTCTGCGTCTGTGGCCGGCTCCTCCTCCCGCCCTCGCACTCCCCAGCAGCTCCGGAGCAGCGCCCCTGCAGGCTCAAGGGCAGGAAGCCACCCTAAGCCCTGGCCAGGGTGGCAGCAGGTGCTAAGAAGAGGGGGAGGGGATGTCCCTGCCATGCTGAGGGGACACCTGGCCTCCTGAGCGTGACTAATCGCTACAGTTTATTGAACTTCGTCCATGTTCCAGGCCCTGGACTGAGCCTATTCATCATTCATCTCATTTGAGCTTCCCAAAACCCCAGGAGGTGACGTATTCCAAATCCCATCTTACACACACAGAGATGAAGACTCAGAGAAGGTGAGCAACTCACTGCCGTCACACAGGGGTTCAGACTGTGGACTGGGCTCCGCAGCCTCAGCCCTCAACCAAGAGGAAACAGTCCCCGCCCCGCGGCCCTGGCTGCCAGGACCGTGGTAGGCTCTCCAGGCACCCTGATGCCACCCCACACAGGGACTTCAGGCCAGAGGAAACCTGGCCATCCAAGGGCGGGTCCCAGGACTCTGCCCTCGGCCATCCCGGGAGGGTCTTCACACAAAGCCCAGCTGCAGAGACTCAGAACTGGCTGGAAAAAACGCTCAGCTGCGCCCCAGCCCAGGGCCAGGTCACAGGACCCGGGATGTGGGGCCCCTGCTTCTGCCTCTGGGGGTGGAGCCCTGCCTGCCCTGCCCTGCCCTGTCCCCTCGGCTGGGAGGAAAGAGGAGGAAGGGGGAGCTGCCCACGCCAGGGCCAGAGGGAGCCCAGGAGGCCCGCCGCCCCGAATGAAGCAAGCGTGCACTTAGGAGCCGGGCCTCTCTTCCGACAGCGGCTCGCAGCTGCCCGAAATAGAGCGCCCGCACACACGAAATGGGGCTTTAAATTTTTAAGCAGTAACGCTGTGGCCTGCGCAGGAAGAAAGGAACGCTCCATGCTCCACGGCCGCGCTCCCAGGGGCTCCCAGAGCTTTCTGGAACCCATTTCCCAGCCCTCTGCCCTGCCAGCCTGCGTCTCCTAGGCGGGGGCGGGGGGGGGGGCCCTGCCCTGCCCCGCAGCCCCAGGCCCCAGCACCGCCTCCCTCCTCCACAGTTCTGAATAATTAAAGGCACAGCTGGGCTCCCGTCTCGTTTGGTGTTAATAAATGTTCATGGGATCTGTTCAGCCATCTCACTTTAACTCTTCTCAAATGATTTACGAAGGTGGGCGAAGGTGGCGGACAAATGCACTCCACTCCCTCGCCGGGAGAGTGCGCTGGCACCGAGATGCTCCCACAACACCTGGTGCCCTGTCCCTTCCAGAGGGCACTAGGGACAGGGACAGGCAGTGACTCGAGTCCTCAGGGCCCACAGAGCTAGGAAGACCCTGAGTCTCCACCCGCCCTCCCTTGGCAGGTGGGGAAACTGGGTCGAGAAAAGGGGCCCACAGCTGCCTGGGGAGGGAGGGTGCGTGGGTGAGCGCGTGGGCACTGAGGGCAGAGGGCACGGTGGGGGCGAGGCTGGCCCCCCTCCCCAGTGTGGAGGTGGCAAAGGCAGTGGCCGCTCTCAGAGCCCAGGGCCTGGCCCCAGACACAGAGGACCCCTCCACTGACTCCTACCCCCAGGCTGATGCCCGTTCTTGAAAGTCCAAGCCCCATCTGCGGGGACACTCGTGGCTTTACAGAGTGGGGAAGGACGCCTGCCCGGCAGGTGTCACAAGCAACACCTCCTTCTCCTGGGGAGGGCGGGGCCTGGGCCTGGCTGCCCTCCAGTCTCTCCTGCTTTCCTTAGGAGCTCTGGGGAGGCCCTGCACTGGGGCCCTTGGGCGGCAGGACCTGCAGGAGCAGGCAGGCTCTGAGCAGAGGGGAGCTGGGCCGGCGTTGGGGCGGCTGCCCTGCTAACTAGCTGTGGCTTGGGGCAAGTCAGTCCTCTTGGGACCTGAATTTTCCCTTCTGGAAATGGAGTGAAAAATTCCACTAGCTCCACATGGCTCTTTGAAGATTAAGTGAAGTAATGAGTCAGAATACAGAAGCAGACCACACACTGCTGCTTCTGGGTGGGTAGGGAGGTGCCGATGAGCCTGGGTCAGCCAGGTCCGACCACTCACGGGCAGAGACCCCCCCTGAACAACTCAACGGCCGGCCCGGCCGTGCACTCCTGGGCCCAAGGGAGCGGCCTGCTCGGAGGCAGCGGCAAGCCTTCAGCAGGGTGGATGATGAGCAGCACTGGGGGGGTTGCTGGTGGGAGCCCTTCGCGCCCTCACCAAGCCCCCGTGCCAGGCACCTTCCTGCAGGCAGCCTGGGGAACCTGAGCTCCCAACTCCACGGGCCCAGGAGGCAGGTACTCATCTTCTCCCAGAGCGTCCATCTCCGCCCTCGGCGCCTCCACCATCCACCCGCTCGTCCGTCCATCCATCCGTCCATCCACCCATCCATTCACAAATACTCTGAGTGGAGACATGCCAGGAAGGTCCGGGGTGGGCCCTGCAGGCCGGCCACGCCTTGGCACCGGGGAGGGCACACTGCACTCTCGGCGCCCGCCCACTCGCCCAGCAGGACTCACCTTCTCCAGTAGCTGCCTCAGCTGTTTTGTGCGGGCGTCCCGAGAACACATGGTCTGCTGGGGGGCGACCACGGTGCAGATGCATCTGCCCTCGCTGTCCTGGGCAGAGCTGTACACCTGCCAGCTCTCCTCAGGGTTGGTGGGCAACACCTGGGGGCACAGGTGAGGCGAGAAAGCGGGAGGAGAGAAAGGGAGAAGAGTCAGGCAGGACAGGCGCAGCGGGAGGGGACTGTCCACAGCCGCCCCAGGAGAGGCCCAAGGACCCGCAGAGAGAAAGGGAACAAAGGAGACAGGTTCCCGCCAAAGAAATGTGGTTCTTCAAAGTTCTAAAATTCAAGTTCAGCCCAGGGGATGCTTGGAGTCTTGACACCTGGCCCCACCGAGACTCAGGGAAACGGGAGGGGTGACCAGACACCACGACACAAGGGACTGCGTGACTCACAGAAGTCAGATGCCCTTCCGTCCCTGCGAGTGGCAGGCACAACCAAGCCCCGCTCTGCCGCTCCTGGCACCTGGACACAGCACCCTGGGCGACAGCCAGGGTCCAGGGCCTCTCAGCCCAGAGCCACCACATCCCGGGCCACAGTACCCCCCTGCCGGCACCGGGGAAAATGCTGCACTCCCAACTCCACGCCGCTCCCACCCACGAGCCACGTGGATGTCACCAAACCGATATGTCGAGCAAGGGTCACCCACTTCAGCCCTGCGGTTTACCTAGAGACCACCAAAACACCAGAGCTGTGCGTGGCCGGTCTCACCTTGCAGCCCGCTCAGGGGATCTGACCTCCAGGGGCACAGGGCCGACAGAGGCCCCAGACACCCTGACCACTCGCTCACCTTCGCCCTGCTGCTGGACCTGCAGCCTGCCCACTGTGGCCAGCAGACCCCCAGCACCCCAGTCACCTCCCTGCTATTTTTAGATGAGGAGGGGAGGGGAGCCGGGTGGGAAGAATCCAGGGAAGTGATATATTACACTTCATTCAGGTCCAACCCGGGAGGCGGGGAACAGTCATTACGGAGGAAACACGGCAATGTTGGCACAGCAGGTGCAAGGGTCTCAGGTGGAGGTCACACTGCAGACCTCCGGGGAGAGCACCGAGCCTTCGAGAGCACACCGGGACTGGGAGGGAGACTCGTGTCCTTCACCTCTCCTTTCCACTTAGAGGGGCGCGTCCAGAGCTGCCCCCTGGCCATGAAGGCCCCTGTCTGGTGGGTGGTTCCAGCTCAGCCTGCGCCAGCCACCATGAAAGTCAGCGGGGCCCAGAAGGGCCAGGCCATGCCCTCCCTCCTGCTCCAGATGAGAGGGAGCTATTTCGGAGGCCAGGAGGGAGCAGTGCTGGAGGCCGGGGGCACAAGGCTCCAGGGGCCCCGCCCAGCCCCCTGCACCTTCCTCCCAGAGGACCCCAGAAGCTTCCTATGGGGATGAGGAGGGTAAGGTGCCCTGGGACTTTGGAAAGGAAGGAGAGGGCACGCGCGAGGGTAGCTCCCTGCCCCCCCTCCTGACCGCTCCAGTCCAGCTTTTGCAAAGTAGGGCGGGCTGAGTCCTGGCCCAACAAGCCTGGACTGGGGTCTAGCCTTGTCTCCACCCTTTACTTGCTGAGTGACCTTGGACAAGTCCCCAAGTCTCCAGTCCCAGTTTCCTATGCTTTTCAATCAGGGGTTTTTACTGGCGAGGGAGGACTCCAGGCTCGAAGCCCCTGAGCAGGGTCCCCAGCTCCTTGGGGGAAGGCAGCGTCGCCCCTAGGGTGCAGGTGCGGTTGGGAGCCGCAGCGCAGACGCGGGGATCGGGACCCCGTCCTTGCCCCCGCGCCCGGTTCCCCGCGCCTCCCGGACGCCCGCCCGGCCCGGCTCGGACGCGGGAGGAGGCTGGGGAGGGGGGCCGCGAAGGCGGCCGCGGGCGCACTTACGCCGGTGCTGCGGTCGAGCGTCCCGCCGCTGGCCGCCGAGAGCTTGGTGGTGTTGAGGCCCACCAGCGAGGGCAGCGTCTGGGACATCCAGTTGGTGATCATGGCCATGGTGCTCAGCACAACCCCGATCTTGAGCAGCGGCACCGACATCGCGCCTGAGTCGCCTCCCGCGCCCGCGCCGCGCCGGCGCCGGCTCCCGCGCCCGGGCAGCTTCAGGCGGCGGGCACCGCGGCGGGCAGGGGAGCCCGGCCGCGTCCCCGCGCCCCCTCCGCCCGCCGCCGCCCGCCCGCCGCCGCCGCCGCCCCGCGCGCCCCGGCCATCGCCGCGCCGCCCCGGGCGCCGGGAGGGTGTCCAACGCCTGCCCGCCGCGCTGCTCGCCCGCTGCCCGCTGCCCGCTGCCGGCGCGTCCCTCCGCGCTCCGCCGCCGAGAAGGGCCACGGGGCTCTGAGCGCCGCGCGGGCTGAGCGCGGGGGCCGCGGCCGGGAGGCGGGGACACGGCCGGGCGGCGGCCGACGCAATCTGCCCAGGAAATGGGTGGATTTTTCCTCTGCGCTCCGGCTCCCCGCCGCCCCCTGGCTGCTGGCAGCGAGGTTTACAAACCCCAGCCGGCCGAGGAGTTGGGGTGACCCGGGAGGACAGACGAAACTCCGCCCCAAATCATAAAAAATCCGGAGGGGTGGCCATCCGCTGCCCGCCGGGCCCTGCACTCTCGCGCACCCTCATCTCCTGCCTAGCCTCGGCGACGCCGCTCCGACCTGCTCCCCAGAGGCCACTTTGTCGGAGCGCGCCACCCCTGCTGCAGGGGCCCGTCCTGGCAGGTGGCTGGAGAGTCTAGGCCATCAGAACCCCAGCCAGGAGGGCGCCCCCAGGGAGTCTGGCCGCGGGGTGTCCAGCAACAGCAGGGGAGCGAGGGGTGGTGCACAGGGAAAGGCGCCCCCAGGCAGCTCGGGAGCCCAGGGGCCTTGGGAGGAAAGGGCTTAACTGGCGATCCCTAGTAGTGGCCTCCACTGCTGTGGGGTTCTGGCAGGGTCTAGGCTGGGAGGAGGCTTGTGTGCCCTGTGTGGCACAGGGTTAGAGTGCAGGGTAGTGTGCCCACCGCGGGAGCTGCTGTAGATTTGAGACTGAGGCACCTGAGGAGTTAAAAGGACACACCCATGACTTCGAGTGTAGGTGTGGAAGGGACCCGTGCCTGCAGCTGTGGGGCGTGGGTGTCCCTCCCAGGAGCCTGCTAGTCCTGGAGCCTGGGCTCGGGGGCAGGGCAGGCTGGCACGAGCTACCTTCTCTTCCCAGCCCTCCGTAGCGTCCAGGACATGTGTAAGTCTCATCAGAACCAGCCCCACGGGGTCAAACACCTTAGTAGGGCTTTTGAGTGTGCAGCAGGCTTCTAATCTGAGATGAAAGCCGCTTCCTTCAGACACTCCATTGAGCTTTCCCCAGCCATTCGGGAAGGCAAGAATCCCCCAGATCACTCGCTACACTCTTTTCTGCCTGGGTGAGAGTTAATCTCCCTTCCAGGATGGAGATTTGAATAGGGCAGCAGGGAGAGGAGTCTCCTCCCAGGTGGCTGTCTGAAAGGGACACTGCACCTTCTTGGGGCTTTGCTCTCTCTGTGCTCAGTCCTGGTTTGAAGAGAGGACTTCAGCAACGGCCGCGGCGATCCTGGCCTGGGTACTGGGTGTGCAGCTCGCTGGCCAAAGAAGTCCCTCTGATTTGTTTTTCTGGTTAATGCATGGCACTGGTGGCTGCAGGCCAGGCTGGGTGCCCGCAAGTTCTAACTGTTGGAGAGGGGCGCCATCTCCTAGTGCAAGCTGGTACTGCAGGCTCTGCTCGGAACCAGGAGAGTCCAAGTCACACCAAGTCACACTGGGCTGGCCTGCTGGAGTGTGCTGATGCTCCGCCCCCTTCTCTTGCCATGCATGTTTGACACAGATTCAGAGCCACACGCCACATCTGCACACAGCCCTCACGTGGCTTTCCACTACAGAAGAACGAGGGCCACTTACTGCGTTGGAACAGCTTCTAACAGCCCCGTCCAGTCCAGGAAACTCTCAGGTCACCTCAGAAGCCACAGACATTTATATCAGCCAAGAGCAAGCTAGGAGGACAGCAGGTTGTGAGCCCTGGACAGAAGCGGCACAACGCCAACGGTGGTGGTCCTGGGCACTTTCCACGCCAGGCTCCAGGACACCTACCCTGCCACCTAACATGCAGATGTTCCTCTGCAAGAGGCCTCTCAGATTGTCCCCTCTCTATGCAGACTCTTGACCCAGATGGCCTTGGCTTTCATGAGCCTGGCTCTGCCAGTGACTGGCTGTGAGACAGTGACCTGCATCTGTAAAATGGGTTTAAAAACAGCAACATTCCTCCGTGAGACAGTATCAGTGCAGGAGGAAGCCTGGAACCCAATGAAGGTGACAGTTGTTGTCACCCACTTTGCGGAAAACAAAATAGGGTCAGGGAGGACGTCTGTCCAGTGACTTGTGCTTAAGCAGGGTGCAGAGCTGGGATTAGGAGTGAGGGCTGGTGCCCCAGGAACCTGTCAACTCTCTTGAGAGCGGCTGTTGGCTAAAGGTGACGGGAGGGGCTGCTGGAACAGATGTTTTACTGAATATGAAAATAACCCAACACCCTAGAGCCCCACCCCTCGGCTGGAAGGTCATATAGCGATCATCATCATCATCTCCTGATTCTGAAGAACTCCTGACGTGGCTGTGTCCCACCAGGCTCTACCACTGGAAGATCACCCGACCTGGCTGGCTTCTGTGCTGAGGAATCCGGGCAGTCACCACCAGGAGCAAAGGGCAGCCCTGAGTGCCATGGTGCAGGGACTTTCTCTGACCCTCTTGGGGCAGGCATTTGGGGCGTGGATTGGAGATCTGAACCTCAATCATCTCTCTGGCCCTCACTGTTGTGTTGGGAGCCAAAGGGCACGGGGCACGAGTTCCGGTGGCGCACCCTGAGCCCGCCAAGCTCACCATTGGGAACTGGGCCCTGGAATTCTAAGAACTAAGCTGAGGGCGGGGCTGGGGCTCAGCAGCAGAGCGCTTGCCTAGCATGCGGGAGGCACTGGGTTTGATCCTCAGCACCACTTACAAATAAACAAATAAAATAAAGGCATGCTGTCCATCTACAACTACAAAAAAAAAAAAAAAAAAAAAAAAAAAAAAAAAAAGCTAAGCTGATCCAGGAGGTGGGAGGATTTGAGAGCTGTGGAAAGCAGAGCTGTCCCTCACCCTCCCTGATGGCTTTGAACCAGGCATCTTCTCTGCACCATTTGTCTAGAGGGAATAGCACGGTGTGCAGGGGACACAGCACTGGCCTTCCCACTGCATCCGCACCCTGCCTGCTGTCACCCGCACCCTGCCTGCTGTCACTGCACCTGAGCACCCTGCCACCTGCACCCTGCCTGCTGTCACCTGCACCCTGCTGCTGCTGTCACCTGCACCCTGCCTGCTGCACCCTGCACCTGCACCCTGCCTGCTCTCACCTGCACCCTGCCTGCTGTCACCTGCACCCTGCCTGCTCTCACCTGCACCCTGCACCTGCACCCTGCCTGCTCTCACCTGCACCCTGCCTGCTCTCACCTGCACCCTGCCCCTGCTGCTGTCACCTGCACCCTCACCTGCACCCTGCCTGCTGTCACCTGCACCCTGCCTGCTGTCCCTGCACCCTGCCTGCTGTCACCTGCACCCTGCCTGCTCTCACCTGCACCCTGCCTGCTGTCACCTGCACCCTGCCTGCTTCTCACCTGCACCCTGCTGCCTGCTCTCACTGCACCCTGCCTGCTCTCACCTGCACCCTGCCTGCTTGTCACCTGCACCCTGCCTGCTGTCACCTGCACCCTGCCTGCTGTCACCTGCACCTGCACCTGCACCCTGCCTGCTGTCACACCTGCCTGCTCTCACCTGCACCCCTGCACCCTGCCTGCTCTCACCTGCACCCTGCCTGCTCTCACCTGCACCCTGCCTGCTCTCAACCTGCACCCTGCCTGCTCTCACCTGCACCCTGCCTGCTGTCACCTGCACCCTGCCTGCACCTGCACCCTGCCTGCTCTCACCTGCACCCTGCCTGCTTGCACCCTGCCTGCTCTCACCTGCACCCTGCCTCACCTGCACCCACCCTGCCTGCTCTCACCCTGCCTGCTGTCACCCATGCACCCTGCTGCTCTCACCACCCTGCCCTGCACCCTGCTGCTCTCACCTGCACCTGCACCCTGCCTGCCTGCTCTCACCTGCACCCTGCCTGCTGTCACCTGCACCCTGCCTGCTCTCACCTGCACCCCTGCCTGCTCTCACCTGCACCCTGCCTGCTGTCACCTCACCCTGCCTGCTGTCACCTGCACCCTGCCTGCTGTCACCTGCACCCTGCCTCTGTCACCTGCACCCTGCCTGCTCTCTGCTGCACTGCTCTCACCTGCACCCTGCCTGCTGTCACCTGCACCTTGCCTGCTGTCACTTGCACCCTGCCTGCTGTCACCTGCACCCGGCCTGTTCTAATGACCTAGGCAGTTCACATAAGTCACTCCCAACTCTTCCAATTCCAAACCAAAGTCCTGTCCGCACCTTTACCTGTGATGTTTTCAGGGGTGGTCACTGCTTTTGTGAGGGTCACCGGGGAAACCCGCAGCATTTGCAGAGGTGAGCCCGGGACTGTCGAGGAGCAGCGGCATTGCACTCTAGGGACTAGGCGTCAGGCGACGCTGACTGCTCCTAGAGGGATCAAGCCCGTTTCCACACGATGCCCGTGAAGCCAGGGCCTGCTTCCCCTGCAGCTGAGCAGTCGCGGTACTGATGAAGCAGGGCTCTGCCCAGACCACACCGGGGACTTGCCACACATGATACCACCTGACCCCTGCAGCAGCCTCTGGGGCTGAGCTACTGTGGCCCCCACTGCACAGGTGAGGAGCTTGAGCTTAGAGAGACCAGACCCAGCCGAGGCCCGTGCACAGGACAGAGCGCAAGCACAGGCGGCCCCCCTCGCAGACGCCGCGGCAGTGAACCTGAGTTCCAGGGGTGGCATAGAAGCCCCAGCCACCTGCACAATTCCAGGCGCCCAACGGCCCAAAGACACTTTAGCCAGAGCATTCCTTGGCTCTTGCCCGCTATGCCAGTGCCTCTCAGGCCTTGACCTTGGCATAAATCCACTAGCACACTTGAAAACAAGAATACCACCTTCCCAAAGCCCTGGGCTGCACAGCTCTGAGGGTGAGCTCTGCAACAAAGCCGGGCGTGGCTGCCCTGCGGGGGCTCCCCTGGCCTGCCAATCACCTTGCGAGGCCCACGCAGCCATGGGGCAGACCTGGTCCCCACCCCTCACAGTCAGAAACCTGAGGTCCACAGAGGACCAGCCGCACAGGTCCCAGAGCCTGAGGTGGCACCTCTGAGAGGCGCAGGCGTGTGGCCACCCCTCCTGGCACAGGGACACCCCGTGAACCAAAGCTGGGTGTCTAAAATACGCTTATTCTTCTCAGGCTATTGCAAACAGCTTGAGGGCAGCAAGGAGAGGAAGAGCAGGAGAGAGAGGCGGTCAGGGGGAGGGGAAGGAGGGGCACCGGCTGACCACGCTGTCCAGGAGGCAGCTTTCCCCAGCGACGCCCAGCTGCCGCATTCCGGGGTTAGTCCGTCACTCTCTGTCCCTGCCCAGCTCCCTGCCACGCCGGCCCCTGCATGCCCGCCCCCCCCCCCCACCAGCACCGTCCACGCCGCTTTCATAAACGTTGCCTCAGACAGGCCAAGTGCAGACCGTGGGAAGCCACAGCGTGGTCCCCCGCTGCCCGATCCCAGGAGTGACTCTGAGGAGCATGCGTGAGGTGACTCAGTAGCCCCGTCACCCTCTGGGCTGCACGGGGATTTCCAGGGCCCTCCAAACGTTCCTACTGGCCAGGTGAGAGAGCTCACCGGCACTAACTGAGGGGTAATGATCCAGACTGAGCCAAAAGCTGATGTCATCATAAAGACGTCCCAGAGCCAGGGTGTGGCCAGCAGACGTGCAGGAAACACTGGGAACGCCGTGCTCGCTCTAGGCTCGGAGACCAGACCTCTGCTCCGGGGACACTCCTTCCCAGCCTGGCCTCCCGGGACGCACGCTCCGCCTGGGCTGGACTCGGCCTCAGCAATGTCCTTGGCAACCTCTACCAACGACGATGCTATCCCTGGGGAACCCTGTTCTTGAACCCCTGGCATTGCTTACGGAAGCGGGACCCTGGCCCAACCCAGGCCCTCTCCCTGCTGGCCTGGGGTAAGAGGAGCAGCTGCAGAGGCCAGGTGGCTCCAGGAACAGGAGGAGGGAGGGGCGTGGGCACTTGAAATCTGAAAGCACAATCAGTGCCAAAGGGCTGGTCCCTCCTCTCCTTTGAGTCCTGCGGTGCTGCCTAAATACAGCAGCACCGGGGGAGCCTGCAGTGAAATCCTCTGTGGGGCACCTGTTTTCTTCCTTCACCCCTCTGACACCCAAAGCATCACGGGAAGCTTGAGCAGGGGCACCTCCTGTCAGGCCCGGCTGTGGGCACTGGGGCTCTCTCTGTCCTCGAAGCAGCATGCACCCACCACCCTCAAAGTGCTGCAGGTGGCCATCTGCACAGCGGGCCCTGGTCACTGCCATCTGAACGGACAGAGCTGCACTCACGCCCTGCCGTCCCTGCCTCAGGTGCTTCAGCCTCGACTCCTGGCACATTTTAAGTGGCGCTGACTGTACACGAGGAGCATTCGGGCCGACTGGGCATCCGAGCATGCGGACGTACTTGTAGAACAAGCAGGTAGCTAAGCCCACATCTGCACACACCGCTCGAGACCAGAGAAGTCACTGTCACCAGCTGTCAGCTGGACAGTGGTCGTGAGCTGTAGCTTGGGCGCAGAAGATCCCCAGATGAGAAGCCTCGACCGGGCTCAGGTCACAGGCGGACAGCATGACACCTCTTCACCACAGCCGTGCCGTCTTCCCGGGAATGGTGACAGATACAGCAATAGGTGTGACCAGAACACCAGATGCGTCCGCCGGCTGGGAGATCCAGCAAGAGGCTCCGTACACTCAGGACGTCTGCGCCTACTTGTGACTTCTTGGATCTCAAGTCACCCAGCACATATGGGACATTCTAGGCACAGGGAACCCCGTGTGACGCTTCTTGCCTGAGAGTTGAAGGTGAGGACCCGAGGTGCTCTTCCAGGGGTGACCACTGGTCCTTGGTGGCAGGGACGAAACTACGACCTAGGCCTCTGACAGCCACCCAGTGAGACTCCTTCCCTGCCCTGCTGTCCCCTGTTTGGAAGCCAGTGCTGGGCAGGGCACTGGCCACACAGCCAGAGAAACACAGTCAGCGCCACACGGCCAGGCGGGTCAGCGTGACCCAGTGCGGCTCCAGGCACCCCTCTTCCTGGCACTGGGCGCCATCAAGCTGTTTTCTCTGTGGTTCATTCTTCTCTGTCTAACACGCCTGGGCCCAGGTGTCTGTGGTGTCAGGCAGAGCTGCGGCTGCAGGGTGTCACCAGACAGGCTGCCCCCCTCCCTCATTTCACACAGGAGGACAACCCGGGTCTCTGGGGCTGTAGCTGCGTGGGACTACGCGGCCTGTGTCACGGCCTCTGGCACGGTGACAGTCAGCTAGCGCCTTGAGCAACTGGAGAGCTTCTTACATGAAACAATCGGGAGAAGACGGAGATGCCCTCTCGCCTTCTGTTTCCCCTCGGCATCTGGCCGCCTGCGAGGCCGTCGGGACTGCCCTGGTCATGGAGGCCACCTGCTGCCTTAGTGGCCCCTCGGCTGCTGGTTTGGGTGGGAGCGGCACCCAGGGCACAGCTTTCAGGGCTGACAACTGGCTCCTCGCCCCATCCACCCAGCTTGCAGTTGCCATGTATCTAATTCAGTTTAGCTAGTAATTAGTTTTGTATTACTTTACACGGTGATGTTAATACTGATTACAGGGCCTGATAACTTTAGTAATAAATACAACCCAAGGCAGAAAATTACCTTGCTTTTGATTGGGGAAGGCTGAAGCCAGGGAAATGAGAAGCAAATTGCTTTAGGAGATGAAGCAGCTGCCGTGTGTGCAGGATTTACAGCCAACGGGACGCTGCTGTCCCAGACCTCGCCACCACAGAGCAGGCCTCCCGTCCCCTGGGCCAGGTGTTGCCAGCCCCCAAGGCAGAGGCCAAGCCCAGCACAGAGAATGCATATGTTCAAAGGATCCCAAAGCAACAGGGGTGGGAAAAGGTCCCCATTCTGCCCAAATCCCTCCTCCAAATCCCGGCACCCCCTTCAGCAGATGCGGCACCCCCCCCACGCTCAGGGCAGAGCAGGTCGAGAAGCTGTGGGAAGAGGAAGGGCTGGCAGGCAGGGCAGGGCGCCTACAAGACCACGGGCAGAGACTCGGGCTGGGCACAGCCAGCAGCTGCTTTTCCTGCTCCGTCTGATCAGGGGTGGGTTGAGGTCTTCCACCCGGGAACGGGGTAGGTGTGGGCATGAGGGGAGCCTCAGACACGGGGCCTCACCAGGACCTGAGAGGTGAAGTCCGCGTCACCTCCTGGGCCAGGCATGCAGCAGTCATTCAACAAAGCCTGAAAGCAAACAACAGCCACAGCAACCGCGGGCGCTCAGAGACGTCCCACGCGCAGCTCCAGCCTGGCCCTCACCACGGCACCGGGCACGGAGCTGTTAGGAAAGGCCGCGTGGGGCTGGGGTTGCGGCTCAGCGGTAGCGTGCTCGCCCAGCACGTGCGCAGCCCGGGTTCGATCCTCAGCACCACGTAACAAACATAAATGCATTATGCATTGCATTGTGTACAACTAAAGCAAATAAATAAATATCTTAAAAAAATAGAAAAGAAAGGCCGCGCCCGGCTGGGGTGCCACTCCATGCTAAGACAGCCCAACCCGCCACCACAGTGGCCGAGCGCGGTCCAAGAGCTGAGGTTTCGGGGCCCTTCCTTCCCCGGCAGCAGCCCGTCTGTAGCCCCAGCTCCTGCCCTCCTGCTCCTCTTCCCCTCTTCCTGCCTGGGGCTCGCTCGTGGACCCAGGTGCAACGTAGGGGCCCGGCTTGGGCGGCCGCCCTTCTCCAGCTACCACAACAGAGCTCACTCCCGCCTCCCAGCCTGAGCACCGGGCAGACAGCTCTTGTGTCACTTAATTGAATGACACGGCAGAGCCTCGGTCTTCCCACAAAGTGTGTTGCCCCCTGGTGCCACATGGCAAGGGCCTGGAGTCACTCAGCACTGGGAGCCCAGATCTGACAGGGTTCAGTCCAACCAGTGGTAGTCACAGAATGACAGGGAGGGGTGAGTGAGCAGACGCAAGGGTGGGCTGGGGGCTCGCAGGGCAGGCATCGCGCAGAATCCTCCAGCCTGATCCTCTTTGTTTGAGAGAGTTGGGAGTTCATGCTCAGAGGGGTTAAGAGCCTATCGCAAGGTCACCCACAGTCCTGGTGGGTCTGGGGCAACAAGAGGCCTGGGCTCAAGGTCACTGCTACTTCCCAGCCCCTCCCACAACAGCACTCAGAGGGGCCCTGCCTCTCTCTCAAGGGAAACCGGGGGCAGGCTGCAGGGGGGCCTGGAGTTTAGGGAGCCCCAGGCCTACCCACCTCCCCAGGACTGAGAGGTCAGCTCCTCCGCACCCCCCCCCCCCCCGGAGGCTCGCTGTGCTGTCCCTTCACACTGCTTCCCAAGGGGCGCAAAACGCCAGCTTTTTGTTGAAAATCACAGAACAAGACCACGTCAAATGTCCTTCTGTCTGTGCACAAAGTTCATGTGGAGCCACGGATTTGCATGTGGTAGGCTGTCAATCAATAGCTGGCATTTGATCGAGTAGCTCATCGCAAGTGAGCTATCGGGAGAACAGATGGCCCAGCACGTGCTCCACTCCCCACACCTGTCTGCCCAAATCCTGCAAGCAGCCCTCATGAGGTGCAGGTAGGATCTGTATGTCCCTGACTGGTCCCAACGTATGCCAGTCCACGAACTCAGCTGCCCTGGAATTGTGTGTCCCTGTCTCCTGGAGGAACTGAAAAGCAAGTTGTGGCTAGGGGGGCACTGCCCCTGCACTGGGGCAGGAGACGGACGCCCCTCCGGGCCACAGAGGGGTGGCTCGCTCACAGATGCGCAGGCACTGCCTGAACACTTTGGGACCGTGAAGGCAAGATTCCTGGGTAGAGAGAGTCCCAGGGAGCTCAGACTGCATGCAGCCCAGCCCAGGACCACACTGTCCCCCACCCAGGCTCCTCCTTAGCAGTCACTCATGCTAAAACGGAGGCCCGCCTGTCCCACTCCCTTGGGGCCCTGGGAGGCCCAGCAGCTGCCCTGCCAGCTGCTCACCCCTTCATAGACTCCACAAGCTTGCAGGGTTTGGGCTAGTAGGCTTCGCTCTAAAATCCCACCACAACAAGAGATAAGATAGAGATAAGATATTCAGTGCAAGGTTCTAAAAGCAGGACTCAGAGGAGGGAGGAGGTCAGGGCTTCAGCTAGAGGCAGGGAGGTGCCTCCGAGCTGAGCTGAGGGCCGCTTTCCCCAGAGAGATGGCTCAGCCTCGAAGAGAAACCTCCCAGGCAGGAAAAAAAATAGTCCTTTCCTTTCCAGCTGCAGGGACTCTGGGCCCCGGGAGCTGACCTTGGTCCTGAAGGTAGTCAGTCAGCACCGGGCCTGGAGAGAGCGCTGAGGGGGTGAGTGCTATGGGTGCCCTGTTGGCTGAGGATCAGCACCCAGCACCCAGCACCCAGCACCCAGCACCAGCACTGTCCGTGTGGATAGGCAAATGCTTCACGGCCGAGATAAAGCTTCTAACTGAAGTTGAACCCAAACTTTCTCCCCAGAACATGGAATCTCTTAAAAGAAGACAGGAGAACTTGGGGAGGAGCGCCTGTGGTCTGGCAAGGAGACGCAGGGTTGCCTAGAAGTAAGAAGGCCATGAAGGCTTGGAGCGCCCCTGGGGAGCCACTTCAGGGCCACCCAGGACCAGCAGTTTCTTTGCCAAGATGTGCCAATAAGGCCCAGGTGCAGCCCTCTGCCAGGCGGTCTGCTGCTCATGGGGACCTGCGTGGCTCTTTCCGCACGTGTGCTCTTTGTGCACGCGTGTCTGTGGTGTGTGTGCATACATGCATGAGTCCAACACCCCTCGCCAGGCCTTCTCCGGCGGCTGAGAAGACTTCTCTCCCGGAGCCACGAGGAGCCCCTCCAGGGGAACTGGCTGATGGCCTGGCAGCACCAGAGCAGGGGCACAGAGGGCAAGTGGGACGACAAAACCCCACTGTTGGTCGGGGCTGGACTGTGCTTCCTGGGCAGAGCCAGGGAGCTAGCAAGGGCTTCCAGGCAAACAAGGAGCGCCTGTTCCAGAGTCTTCTCTCTGAGGTCTCCCTCCAGCTCGCCTGCCTCCCTCTTCTCCTTTGTTTGTTCTTTCATCCCCAGACAAGGCAAGACAGGGAGGGTCTGGCTGGGGTTGGGGTCAAGGGGCCAGCTTCCATCCACTTGGACTTGAGACTCCCAAGAGCCAGTCTCTTGCTCAAAGAGAGGCACAGAGGCACCAGGGAAAGGGCATTTTAATGTCACTCCCCAGCAGCCCCGAAGCTGGCAGGCTCTTGGGGGCACCCTGGTGCCAAAGCAGCCCTCCCAGCAGAGAGCTCGCAGACGGCGCTTCTCCTCCCCGACCTGCCGCTCCGAGATGCATTTTTAAAATGGAGAACACCAAGCCCGGACACGCTCCACTGGTACATTGTTCAGGGGATGCCAAGCCCGGCTGGCGAAGCCCAGTGTCCCCTCACACAGCGGGTGTCACTCTGCACCTCCTGCCACGCGTGTGGCCACAGCCCCCAAGCCCTGCACACAAAGCCGACGATGCACCCCGGCGCTGGCAGCCCTCCCAGGGTTCTGGGATGCCCTATTTGGGGTGTCGGAAGCCTTATGCCCAAAGGGATGGATGGGCCACCAGAGGGGTGTGTGTTGGGGGGCAGGAGTTAGGTCCCCGTGCCTCTGAGAAAGCCCGGGGGCTTAGCTGTTGGGCGCACCCCTTCCTCCCAGATGACAGGCAGCAAACGACCCCCCCAGGCCGCCCTTTGAACTTCTCAGCGGGAGTGGGGGCGGGGAGTCCTGGGAGAGGGGACAGCTGTGCACCCCGCTGGGCCAGGCTGGGCCGGGCTGGGGGACACGGGTCTCCTTGGCGTGCGCCCTCGGCCCCAGGCCCACCGGGCCCCAGACCCTCTCCCTGGCCCCGGGGCGCGGCACCGGGCAGGGGGCGCGGGGCGGGCGGAGCGCTCCCCGACTTCGCGGGGCTCGCGGGGAAAGATGGCGTGGGCTGCACGTACTTGGGTGAGTTCGGTGCCCATCAGGACGAGGAGGAGGAGGCCGAGGAGCTTCCGGGCCGGTTGCATGTCTCGCGGCCGGCTCCGACGTCCTGGCGTGCGGGCCTGGTGCTGCGGCCGGCGGCTGCGAGGACGCGGACGCGCTCCCGGCTCGGGCCGCGGCGGCTCGGCGGCGCCTGCTCAGCACCCGGGGCGGGCGGCGCGCGGGCTGGGCTGCGCGGAGCCTCCGCTCTGCATATTTATGGTCCCGGTTCCGGCGCGGCGGCCGCGGGGCAGGGCTGCGGCGGGCGGGGGCTGCGCCTCCTCTCCGCCCGCCTCGGCGCCGCCCGGCGGGGAGGCGCCCTGCGCGGCTCGGAGGCGCGCTCGGCGGCGGGTGCCAAAAGTTTGCTCGCCGAGGGCGGGGGCGGCGCGGGGGACCCGCGCCCGGCTCCGCGGGAGGGGGGAGGGCGGCGGCCGGCGGGGAAGCAGGCTGGGACAGGATGTGACATCAAAAAGGCGGGGGAAATTGAACTGGGGCAGAAAATTCCATCCCAGCGGCCCCGAGCCCAGGGGGCTCCGGGACCCGGGGGCCGGTGGGAGAGGTGGCCCGACCGGGGACCGCGCCCCAGGACGCGGCGAGTGGGAGCGCCGGTGGGGAGGGGAATCAGCGGCGGGGGGGCGGGTGGTTCTGGGGCGAGGACCTGGGATGGCAAGGATTGAGGACTCTGCAGCTGGAGAGAAGCTGAAGGGTCCTTAGGGGTGACCGCCCAAGGGGTAAGCCGAGCGCGGAGCCAGGAAGGACTTGCCACAGCGGGGCTGTAAAGGCCCTCCCTGTAGCTAGAGCCGGTCATCTGGCACATGCAGGCCTCCCCGTCCCTGTGGAACGGTCAGCAAAGAGCCCAGGTGGAAGCCGGCATTAGGTGCTGGGGTCCCATCCCCAGGACGGGCTGTTCTCTGGTGGTGTGTGCAGGGGACAGCACAGGCCTGTGTGGGTCCTGCACTTGTCTTGGGTTGTGACACAGCTGGGCCTGCCCCAGATGAGCTCTCCCACAGAGCTGGGGGCTTCCAGACCCCTGGGCCCAGCCGGTCTTTGTACCCGGACAGCAGAGCCTCTGCAGCTGTGGTGGACACAGACGTCCCTCCCACCTCCAGATCAGGGTCCCCTCCCTGCTCCTGTTCCTTGTATTCAAAGCCTTAGACCAGGGAGCTTGTCTTGGACCACGCTTTCTATTCAAATTCTCCATCTTGGAGAGGAGTCCCCAAGTGCCTCTGTTTCCTGAGAAATTAAGGTTATAGTAGGCATTTAGAACCCCCCCCCACACACACACAGTTTTTTTAATCTTAAGTCTTTGGAAAACAAACTGCACAAAGAAAACCTCCGCCAGCCAGGGGCCCCAGGCTCCATCGCCACAGAAGGCAGAGGCCCGAGGTGGTCCAGCCCTCTCCTGTTACAGTTAGGGACACTGGAGCCCTGTGGGTGCTTATCTAGGTGCTTGGGGAGTTCCAAAGCAAGGTCTAGATGCCACTTCCTGCTCTGGGCACCTGCAGAGGTGTCCTCTGGCCACTGGTTCGAGGCCCTGAAAGTGTAGAGCTTGAGAACATGGTGCGAGAGCTTTCCCATCTGAGGGGCTTTGCCCCAGGGACTCTGTCCTCTGAGCCCCAGAAGGCAGACCACAGCCAGCCAAGGGAAGCAAGGGAGGCTGGGCCTTTGGTCAGGAGAGGGTGAGCGCTGGGGACAGGCCATCAGACAGGGTGGCCCTGAGGACCTGAGATGAGGTGGTGCTGTGGGGAGCTCCGACCTCGTCAGCCAGAGTGCTTTGCTGTTCTCTAGTGGAGGAAAGTGCTTTGGGAGCCCCCCGGCCTATGGGCTTCCCTGCGAGTGCTAGAGGGCATCCAGGGCGGGCAGGAGCTCTCCGTCTGGACTGCAGGTGTGGTGTCGTGTCCTGACTCTTGCAGGTCATGGTCCTCTGAGCCTGCCTGCACACCTGTTAAAGGGGAATGAAGATGCAGGCACTGCGCGTCCCGCCAGCTGTTAGAAAGGTCAAATGAGGGGACCGTAAACATTGTCTCCATTCAGAAGAACTCTGAGGAAGGTCCTGAGTGCCCCGAGAGCCCCCAGAACACACAGTGTCCCCACGAATCCTCCTGGGCGGCTGCCGGTGTCCATCCACCTGCAGAGGAGGAGACACGAGATGCAGTCATGGGGCTAGGATGCGGACCTGGGCTTGTTTCTGTGGGCAAGCGAGGAGGGCTGCGTTGATGTCCTCTGATGCAGAGATGCAATTTTATCACACGACTATATGACCCAGAAACTTTACTTCTGCGTGTGTACCCAAGGGAATTGAAAGCAGGGACTGGAACAGATATGTGCCCGGCACGTTCATAGCAGTGCTGTTCACAAGGGCCAAGGGGTCGAAACACGCGAGTATCCCAGAACAGACAAATGGACAAAGGAATATGGTCTGTCCACATGCTCATGTCCAGTGGACTATCGTTCAGCAAGGGAAAGGAAGAGCATGGTGAGCACGGCCACAGCAGGGCTGGACCTTGAGGCCACGATGCTGGGTGCAGCAACCCGCATAGGAGGACTGGTGTCGCTTGTCTTCACTCACAGACACAAGGGAGTGCAGAGGCTCCTGGGGCGGGGGCGGGGAGCAGAGTGATCCCTTAGCGGCTCCACTGGGTGGGGAGCTGCTTGGTGGTCGCACAGCCGGGGCATGTACCTAAAGCCACTGCATGCGACATTTAAAAACTGTGTGCTTAGCCAGGTGCGGTGGCGCACACCTGTAACCCCAGCACTAGGGAGGCTGAGGCAGGAGGATCGCAAGTTCAAAGCCAGCCTCAGCAATGGCGAGGCACTTAGCAACTCAGTGAGACCCTGTCTCTAATAAATACAAGAAAGGGCTGGGGCTGTGGCCCAGTGGTCGAGTGCCCCTGAGTTCAATCCCTGGTACAGAAAAAACAAAAACAAAAAGCCAAAAAAAAAAAAAACCTGTGTGCTTAAAATTTTATATGTCACATATTTTACCCAAACCATTGAACTGCATACTTTAAGTGGTGAATTATATGGTACACGAATTGTAACTTAATAAGGCTGCTTTTTAAGAGTTACACACTTATTAGTGCATTACTTTCAAAACACAGAACAACAGGAGCCCCTCCCAGAGTGACCACCGGCGTGCTCATGGTCCCGACATGCTCCTGTGCTCCTGATCAGAGGGAAGATGGCCAGGCTAAGCTGGTGGCCTCTCCAGCCGTGTGGCCTGTGTCCGAATCTGCAGGAGCCGTCATGATCTGGCGGGTGGACCCTTGGCACCCCGCCCTGTGGAGGGAGGGAGTCACAGCCTGGCTGAGTTCCTAGACCCCTGCCCGGCTGGTGGCCATGGCTGGCAACAGCTGGGAGAGATGAACTGGCAGTCGCAGGCCAGCCAGACCCTCCCACTTGCGCCTCACAGCTTAGAAACACAGGCGTCCTCCACTGCAGGGGCGCTGGCTCGAGGACCCCCATGGACACCACAGTCCTCGGACTCAGGCCCCTCTCTGCGTGGGGCGGTGCGCGGTTCACCTGGAGCCCACGCGCTCCCGTAAGCACTCTGTCTACTTGATACATGTCGGCCGGCCTTGTCCACTCTTGTTTCACTTTCTGTTTTTAATATGTGTACTTATTTCCTCGTGTGTACTTAAAATCATCTCTTCATTACTTTTAATCCTTAATGCAAGCTCAATGCTAAACAAACAATTGTCACAGTGTATCATTTAGGGAACGATGATACAAAATGATGCAAGAGTCGCATGTGTTCAGTACAGATGCGACTTTCTCCCCTAACGTCTTCCACCTGCCTCTGGGTGACTCCGAGGACTTGGAACCTGAGGACGTGGAGGCCTAGTCCCAGGGATGCTTGGATTCGAGGAGGAGGGGAAGGAAGCCAGAGCCAGACTGCAGAGCCGCTAGCTCCTGGGCCTCACCTCCACACGCGAGAGTTTCCTAGAAGATTCGGGAGGAAGAGAGTCTGTGAAGACAAAGTAGACCTGCTCCCTCCCACCTCCCCACTGACTGTATTGGCCACTCCTGGTTGAGAGGCTGGACTTTCAACAAGGTCCCTTCTCCGCAGTGTCCACTGGAGTTTGTGGCGTGCGAGTTGGCCCCTGCCCCTCAGTCCTAGACTGACACGGCTGTGGTACCCGCCCCGTCTACCCGCTGCCTCTCCTGAGCCCCTCACTGGGCCCAGCCCTCTGCGGGGCTGAAGTCCAGGCCAGGTGGCCACAGCCCCCAGCCGCCATGCCCACTGCCCACTGGGGGAGATGCTTGTCTTTCTCCTCACCCCGCGGGTTTCCCATCTGGGCCATCACAAGCCACTGCCGTGGGCTGAAGCTCTGTGCAGAGGCGGGCAAGGGGCCTGGTCCCAGGCCTTCCACCTTCCAGGAAGCCTCAGCCCCAAGACCCCAAGCTGTCCTGCAATGTGTCCCAGGGGATGCTGGGCCGTCAGGGCTACTGGCACCCCACCTGGCCCTCTCCTGCTGTCTTCCTGGTAGAACGGGGCCAGTGAGCTCCAGGAAGAAGCCACTTCCCCGCTGAGGCTCCTCCGGACATCAGCAAAATCGATAAGCTTCCTGCTCCTTTAAGACAGGCCTCCTCCTAGGCTGAGCCTCGTTATAATGTGACAGAGCGTTGCTAAGGCAACAGCACTAACTCTCCCGTCTTCTCTGAGAATTTCCTAGCAAATGGGGCCTGAATCCTATGGCGCTGTCCCTGGCCTGTGCCCAGAGCCTTCAGGTAGCCCAGGATACCTTCCTTTTTTTTTTTTTTTTTTTAAATATTTATTTACTCTAGTTGTGCACAATGCAATGCATTTATGTGTACGTGGTGCTGAGGATCGAACCCGGGCCGCGCACTGACGTGCGAGGCGAGCGCTCTGCCGCTGAGCCACAACCCCAGCCCTACCTTCCTTTTTAATCAATTAGTTAACTGTGTGTGTCGTTCTGGGGACTGAGCCACGGCGCCCTGCCCTGGGCGACATCCCAGCCCTTGCATTCACCCATTCATTTCTGCTTTAGGGTCTCACTAAGTTGCCAAGGCTGCTCTCAAACTTGGGGTCCTCCTGCTTCAGCCTCCCAAGTTGCTAAGACCACAGGTGTGTGCCACCAACCAGGCCACTGTCACCCTCTTGGCATGCAGCTCAGCTGAGCACTCCACCCAGCCCCAGGGCCTCTGCTCCACATCTGAAGTCCCCTGGGTGACCTTGTTGAGCTGGATGACAGGCCCTTACAGAGGACTTACTGCCGGGTAGGCCAGAGACAGAGGGTCCCCTCGGGGCTGGGGACAGTGGTCCTGGGTGACGGTGCACTGGCTCATGCTGAGGACCCTGTGCAACTCCCTCTGTTGGAGGTAGTCAAGGAGGGCACGGGGGGGGGGGGGGGGGGGGCGGGCGTGCTCCGGGGCACAGCGTGCTCTCACTGCGAGGCGGGCGGCGTGGCCGGGAAGCCAGCCCCGCCGGACCACCTGGCTCAACCGGAGCGTGTAGGCCTTGGGTGTGGGGCTGGCACTGGGAGCTTCTGTGTCCTCTCACTAGGTCTCGGGCTCTCCAGAGGGCAGGTGACACTCACCAGAGTCGCTGGTGCATTTCCAGGTGTTCCTGGGGCCCAGCAGCTCCTGGCCCCCCTCCCCGCCCTCCCCCTCCACGGCCTCTGGCTGGGAATGGGGGGACAGCCCAGGGGCTCTGCTGGCCTTCCCCACCCTTCCCTGTCCTCCGGGACACACCAACCACAGCAAACCGAGCTCCCTGTCCCTGCTCCTGATCAGCAGAGCAAAATGGTGGCGCCACAGGGCTGTGTACACTGGTCCCAGGGTGACTCGTGACTCATGGCCCCTGCCCCAGCACCTTCACACTTGAACTCCACCCGTCCTCTCCTCCAGGACCCCTTCCCCGCTTCCTCCCCGGGGCAGGCAGCACCTGTCCGCTCTGCCGGCCGTGCTCACCAGCAGAGACTGGCCCCGTTCTGCCCCGCAGCCTCGCCCACCGCTCCTGGCGGAGCTGAGCGTCTCGCTGGCTGGTCCACGTCCTCTCCAGAGCCCGCTCCTCGGAACCGCTCCGGACAGGCTCAGCACCGACTCCCCCTCACCAAGCTAGCAGTCACCTGCAGCCCCGGCAGAGGTCGCCTCCCGTGCCGGGGAGCCTTCGCTGCCCCTGCGCCTTGCACGGCCTCTCCTCTGGGCCCCCTTCCCAGGCCCTCCTCGGGCTTCCATGGGCCTCACCACCTCCGCCTTCTAAAGCTGGGGACGATGCGGTGCTCAGTCCCATGTCCCCCGCAAGATGCTTCTTTCAGCCTGTGACGTCAACGGTCCTGTCCATACCGCCCCATTTCTGGGCTGCTACAGCCTGGTTCCTGAGCGCTGGCTCCTACTGACTCTGTGGCTGACGGGTCCCCTGGCCTGGCCGCCCTCTGGTGCTGGTGTCGCACGGGCCGGCTCCTGCTGCCCCTCCCTGCAGCAGCCCTGCCCTGTCCGCCTGCTCTCCCGTCCCAGCGGGCAGCGGTTCCGCTCCTCCCGATGCTCGGGCTCGCCCTCCAGCAGCTGGACTCTTCCCTTGCTTCTTTCAAACCCGATGCCCAGACTATCAGCCGATCCCTCCAGACCAACTTCCCAGCTGCCCAGCGCCGGCCGCCAGTCGCCACCTGCCCTGTCACCCCTTTCCCTCCAATGCTGCCGTCCTTGCCAGCAGCCAGCGTCGTCCCGGGGGAGCTGCACTGAGATCTCGTCCTGCAAAGGCTCCTGACCCCAGAGGACAGGCAGCGTGTCCAGGAGGCAGCGCCCTGGACCACGGGCTCCAGCCTGGAGCCAGCCCTGCCTGCTGCCCCCCGCCCTGGCCAGTCCTGGCCAGAGGCCACCCTCCGTGCTGCCCTGGGCCTCCGCAGGCCCTGCCTGCTAACCCCGTTGGAACCTCGGGCTGGCTCCCCTCAGGCCCCCGCTCAGCCGCTGCCGCACAGGAGTCTCCCCTGAGCCCTGGGCAGACGCATCAGTGCGCCCGTCTTTCTCTGGGCCGCGATGCCGCGTTCTCTCCTTACCAGCTGGTGTGAGACGAGCTGTTCTCTCTGGCTTCTCCACCACAGCCACCTGGAGACGAGGGAAACAAGTAGGCTCTGTGCCCCGGGGGCCACACTGGTGTCCTCTTCTGCCGGACGAGGTGCTGCAAGCTGGGCGGCCTGATCAGAGGCGTCTTCCCCTCCAGCGGGGGAGGCAGGGGGTGGGGGTGGGGGGGCTCGAGCGGCTTGGGCTCTGCATGGCCCCAGGACAGACGGTGAGCAAGGCAGGCTGGGGTGGGGTCAGGAGTCAGGGCAGGGCCTCGGGGGTACGCAGCCTGGAGGAGGTCCCTAGTGCAGATGCCGTGGGCCCTGGGCAGGGCATTGCGGTGCAGAGCTGGAGCTGGCGAAGGCGGTGGCTGGAGCACCCAGCGCCCTGGGCACCCACGGGCCTCCCTCGTCAGGACATGCGTGGAGACAAGAACGCCTGTGCAACAGGCAAGGTGGCCTTGGCCAGAGCGTCACCCCTCCTGAGGGCAGGCAGAGAGTGGAGATGGAGCCTCAGGGCAGAGGGGCACTCCAGGCGACCAGTCCCAAGTCCAGGCATGGGCAGATCAGGGCAGAGGAAGCAGCCCCAAGGACAGTTAATTCTGTCACTGGGATGCCCTGCAGGCTGCGGGGAGGGCTCCAGGCTCCAGGCAACACTGGGCCCCATCACCCAGAGTCAGTCTGAATTGCAGCAGGACCCACAAGCCCACCCCAGCACCAGGGCGCGACACCCAGCCGCCACCGTTGGGTGGGGTCCCAAGGCAAGGCCCCAATTCCTGTCTGGGAGCCCAGACCCTCACCAGAAGCTGTGGCCGGCCCTGGGCGAGGTTCCTCCTGCACTGGGCTACTCCGCGCCACATCTCCTCCAGGACGGCCCGGGGAGAAAGACTCACATCTGTAGATCCTGTTAAGGTCACCGTGCAGGGGACTGTGGGGCCAGTGTGCGGGATGTGCCGGCACCGCCTGGACCTGAGGAAGCCCCTGCCCCAGGCTGCAGCAGAGCCCAGAGCCGCCGGTTTCCAGAGCACCTGGTCCTGTGACACCACGGTGCCCCACAAAGCTCCCCTTTGGTCTCGCCAACCCTCCCCGAGGGGCACCTGCTTCTGAAACCACCCTTGCAGCCAGGGGCCACCAGGGGACAAGAGCTGCCACTCACCAAGTGACAACCGTGCCAGGCTCTGAGCTAAGCTCTTTGCCCAAGGTGGGCACGGCCATTGGCTCATTTCACGGATGTGGAGACTGAGGCAGAGATGAGGGAAATCACTGGCTCAAGGGTACAGGCTGGGACAGTGGCAGAGGCTGCCTCAAGCCCAGGCCCGGGTCCAGCCCCAGTCTCTTCAGCAGCTCCCCCGCCTACAGCTGCCCTCTCCCCCCTCACTCCGCTCAGTCCCAAATATACACCTGCAACAGGACAAAAGACAGCTCTGCAGGCGGGTCTGCGCGTCACCTGCTCCTTTCCCCACGCGCTCTGTTCCCCAGGGTGCAATTTGAGAACAAAAATCTAGAGAAAACGAAAGGCCATTAAATGCACTAGTGACCGTTGCTGGTTTAGAAGTGAAGGCAAGCCGAGATCACAGGCGTCAGTCCCAGGCTCTCTGGCTAGCATTCTGTCAGCATCGACCACAGGGAGTTTGCAGAGAGAGGAAAGGAAAAGACAAGAGATGTCTGATAACGCCGGACCAAGTGGCGGGTTTGGTCCAGCGTTATCACAGCCCTGGGGCTCCTTGGTGACGTTGGTGCTTGGGGAGGGGCAGGTAATTGCTTGACCTCCGCATCCTTTTCTAAGTCTTGGTTTCGGTGAGGATGAGACACCGTGGCTGTGCTGAGTGGGGGAACTTCGGCTGCAAGCAGCACTTTCAGGCTCGAGAAGCACTGTCCCCACGGAAGGGCTGGGCAGAAAACGTTTCCCAAATGACGGTTTGTCCTGCAGTGGCACCAGCATCACTTTTCCTTATGATGTTTGCTCAGAGGGCAGGAAGCACTGGTGGGGGACACATGGAGGAGGAGGAGGAGGGGCAGCAGGGAGGACCGGTGGCCTGTTGTCCTTGTGAGTGCAGTGACAGGGCGCTGCTGGGCTCAAGCCGGCACCTGCTGGGCTGGGCGCATCTCTTTCATGCCAGGGCCCACGGGCCCCTGCAGGGTGAAGGACTCAACAGCTCTGCCAGGACCTGGGGACATTTAGCGGCCAAGCGCCCTTCACCACATCTTTCTGGGTGTCCCCTCTGCGTGGGGTGCTGGACCAGCAGGGAGAAATCAAGACCTGCAGTCTGGGGAGTGGACAGTCTGCTGTGGCCTGCTTGGGAATTCCACGGGCACCCTGTTTCCACGCCGTGGCCCTTGTCCTGGCTGAGTCCACCTGTTTCTGTTGGGGAGTCCCTGGGATGGGCATTTGGCCTCCTGGGAGACAGGCTGGAGTTAGCAGAGGGGCGGGGAGGGAAGGAGGCAGACGATGGTGCACAAATGCCCTGGTCGTACTCTTCTCCCTCTGAGCACCCGCTGCTGGGCCCTCCTCACACGGGGCCTCCAAATTTCACTTCATTGCCGAGACCCTGGGCCAGCTGGGGTTCGCTTCCTGTGGGAGTGGTTAGCCATTCTTCCTGTGGGGCTGAGGCAAGTTCCTTACCTTTCCAGGACTCTCTGTAAGAGTGGCCCCAGGACAATTGCATCTGTGGCTTCAGCTGGGCACCCGAGTCACCATGGGCCTCAGCCTGGCCTCGCCCTGCTGCCTCCTGCCCGTCCCCTTGGTCCACCCTCCCCCGACAGCTGGTGCTCATGAGCATCTCCTCGCGTGCTGGTTGGACAGGGGCTCGCTGGCTCTTCTGATGTGGCCGAACATCTTGCCCATTTTTGTGGAATTTTTTGTCTTCCTTTTGAGTTGTAAAAGGTCCTAATACATTATGGATACAGGTCTTTTGTCAGATACAGGTATTTTGAATATTTCCTTCCATTTTGTACCTGGATATTTTTGTTTCTTTACTGATACCTTCCAGAAAGCAAACTTTGATAAAGTCCAGTTTATCGATTTACATATAATATATACATGTACATGTGTGTATATGTATATGTTTGTGATTTAGGTTTTTCGCATCTAATCTAAGACATATTTGCCCCAAAGTTGGAAAGATTTTCTCCTGCTTTCTTCTAGCATTTTTGTGGTTCCAGCTTTTGCACGTGGGTTGTGATGGTTTGGAGTTCACTTTTGCATGTGGTGTGAAGTAAGGGTTGCTGTTCGTTCTCTCTCTCAGGAGCGAAGCAACAGCTTCTCTTGAATCAACTCTCCTTTTCCCTCCAATTGCTGCTGTACCTTCACTGACAATGGCTTCACACATGTGCGGGATATTTCTGGACTCACAATTGGGCATCATTGATTTGTGTGTGTTTCCTTTTGCCAAGACTCTGTCTTGACGACTCATTCCTAGTGGATTTTGAAATCAGGTAGTGTAATTCCTTCAACTTTGTTTTTATAAAAAGTGCTTTTGCTGTTCTAAGTCATTTGCCTTTCTGCATAAATCTTACAACCAGCCAATCAATTTCTCCAAAATGCTGCTGGATTCTTGCTTTGGGTGGTGCTGAATCTATAGGGCAGCGGGAGGAACCCGCTTCTGTGGAATGCGGGGGTCTCTGACATGTAAATACCAGGTGGTCTTTAATTTCTGTCAGCAGTGTGTCCAGGTTCCTGGTGAGGAGGTCATTATACATTTTTTTGTAAGATTCATTCCTTTTGTGGGCCTGGGGGCTATTATCAGAGGGATTTTTAAAGTTTCATCTGATTGTTTGCTGACATATAAAACTGCAATGGATTTCTGGATTGTGTCCTGCACCCTTGCTGAATTCACTTATAAGTTCCCATAACTGCTTTACAGACCTCTTAGCAATTGTTACAGTAGCAACTATTTTACCCACAGATAGAGACTGGCTTACTTCTCCTCCAGTCTCTATGCTTTTGTTTATTTGTTTCCCTTTTGCAGCAACCAGAACCTCCACTGAATGTTGAATAGCAGTGGAGAGAGCCGAAACCCTTGTCTTGCCCCCTGTCCCACAGGAGAGCACCAACACCTCTGAGTACGATGTTAGGCTTTTGAGTAGCCGTTCTCCATACTTCCCTTCTGAATGTGGTTCTCTGCACGTCTTGTTAGGATGGATTCTATTGCATTTAGTCTTCTCAGCTGCTTTTCCTACACCTATTGAAAGGACTCTATGGCCCGTCTCCCTTATCTGCTCCTACAGTGAATGAATTCTGAGTGTTGAACTATCCTTGCATTCCAGGACAAACATCCCTTGGCCACACCGTGTGGTTCTTTCTGTGTGTGGCTAGATTTTCTGAGCTGCTCATATTTTGTTAAAGACTTTGGCGTCTCCATTCAGGAGAGTTGGTGGTTTGTGTGCATTTGTTCTTGTGGAGTTGCAGGAGCCCTGTTTGGGGATTGCGGTTGACTATTGGGCCATAGACATTTTTGGGCATTTCCGCCTTCCGTAGTCTCACGGGACTTGGTCTGGGATCTCGCGGGACTTGGTCAAGGATCTCGAGAGATTTGAACGGTGACTCAGCAGATCGAGCTAGCGCCATTGCTGCTCGGGCACATGGGAAGAGACCAGAGAGAGAAAAGACAGGGTTATCGCTATTGTATAGATATATTGTAGTTTCTTGTAAGAGTAGGTGCCTTGGTTTCTTGTGAGAGTGTGTATGTGGTGTTAGAAATTACAAGAGACAGAGACAGAAAGATTAAAGAATATTTTCGTCTCCATCCTGTCTCCGGACTCCTTCACGCGGCGCTGCCGTTCCAGGCTACTATCCCTTTAAGGCGACAACAGAGTTCGTGTCTGTTTGGGGGTTAGGGTTAGGTTGGCCTCAAACAAAAATGGGAAGTTTCCTCTCCTCTGTTTTCTGAGTTTGTATACATTTGGTATTTCTCTTGGAACCGGGGATTGAACTCAGGGGCACTCGACCACTGGGCCACATCGCCAGCCCTTTTTATTTTGTACTTTATTAGAGACAGGGTCTCACTAAGTTGCTAAGTGCCTTTCCATTGCTGAGGCTGGCTTGGAACTCGCAATCCTCCTGCCTCAGCCTCCCAAGTTCTGGGATGACAGGCATGTGTCACCGTGCCCGGCTTACATTTGGTATTTCTTTTTGAAATATTTGCTTGTGTTCCCCAGTTAAAACTTCTGGGACTGGAATTTTCTTTCTTCTTCCTTCCTTCCAATTTCTCTTCTACTTTTGCTTGGATAATTTGGCCAGTTTTAGAACTCTTGTAAGCTAGCTCTTGGCTTGTAGCTCCATAGCACTGCAATGTTACTTTGGTGGCTATTCTAGGGATTGGGACTACATCACACTGGCTAACTTTCAGTCTGCTTAAGATTAAACATGCACCATTTTGCAGCCCTAGGGGTCTCTTCACACCCTTGCCAGATGTGGCTGCTCAGGGACGTCACCAGCCCTGTAAGGCACCATCCACTCTTTGCTTTAAGCAGTCACGAAGACACTAAGTACTGAAGACACTAAGGGAAAGTGGTCTTCCACGTGCCTCTCTGCCGACCTTGGCTATGCTCGCCGTTCATTCCGCAACACCTGGATTTCTACCTGCATGGTTTTCCTTCTGTGGAGGAATCTCCTGCAGCACCTCTGGAGCAGGACTTACTAAAGCTAAGCATGCCCCGTGATTGATAATGACTTTGCTCTTCATTGTTGAAGGCTATTTTAATTGGCTGTGGGGTTCTGAGTTGAGAGGGCCTCCTTCCCCCTCTCCCTCCTTCTGCACTTGTAAAGATGCTGTTCCGCTCGCCACGATTTCTAATGAGAAGTCTCACATCATTGACGTTGCTCTCTCGCTATCTTCTTTCTCTTTCTGCTTTCCATGTTTTCCCTTTGTCTTTGGTTTTAGCCGCTGGACTACCATGTGCCTGGGAATGTATACTATTTGCAATTCCCTGAAATTCTTGAATCTGTGAATTTATGTCTTTCATCAAATTTGGTGAGTCTGGGGAACTGTTTCTTCAACTTTTTTTTCCCTCTTAAACATCTTCTCTCCCCACCTTTGAGACTCCAATATTTGCTTATTTTTAAAAAATTGGCATAGATTTCTGAGATGCTGTTCATTTTCATAGTTTTTTTTCTACTTCAGATTGGGTGGTTTTTGTATTTCTATATTCAAGTTCACCAGTTCTTTTCTCTGTCACCCCTAAACTGCTATCAATTCCATCAGTTTTTTAATGCTGTTTTATTTTTCAATGCTAAAATGTCCTCTTAGATATTTTTTACATTCTCTATTTCTTTGCTCTGTGATTCCCCCCCCCCCTTCCATTGAACATATTTAAAAACAGCTGTTCTTCTCTGGTAATCCCAATGTGTGGTTCCTCTTGGGGTTGGTTCCTCTTGGAACCTTTCCTTGTAATGAATCACATTTTTCTGACTCTTCAAATGTCAGATCATCTTGTGGACTATTATCATGTTGTGAGACTCTGAATTCTATTATATTGCTCCAAAGAGAATTGATATCGTTGTTACAATAGCCAATGTACTTGGTCAGATTCAAACTGAGGAGAGAGTGAGACCAAGAGACTTGTTCTAAGGCCTGCCTCACATGGTTTGTAGGTTGAGAAGCCCCGTGGTCTGCCACCTTTTCCTTGGGAAAGGCAGCGGTGTGAATCCAAGTTCAGGTCTGAAGACCTGAGTCCCAGTCCACGGGCAGGAGTCTGATGTCCCGGCTCAGGCGGGCTGGCAGAGAGAGGGCCTTCTTTCCTCCACCTTTTGTTCCATCAAGACCTTCAAAGGATTGGACACAGCCCCCGCACTGGGGAGGGTGATCTGCTCTAGCCTGTCCATCAGTGCAGCTGCTGACCTCACACGGAAACACCCTCAGGTCTTAGCCGAATACCTGGGCACCCCAAGACCCAGTCAAGACGACCCGTCACCACCAGAGCCCGAATCGCAGTTCAAAAGGCTTTCCGTCTGCTCCTCCCCGGTGTGCCCCTGAGTGCAGCCCAGGTCCCAGACGGCTTCTGTACAGAATGTGGGGTTCCCCTCTGGGCCCCCTTCTTTCTGACCTTGCCCCCTTCCCTGCAGGCCCAGGCTCCTTCCCATGCCTCCCCAGCTGGAGGGGTGCGGGCTCCCCTCTGGAGCGCGGCCACCTGGGGCAGCCCTGTGACCACACGACCCCCCGCGTGAGCCGCGGAGACTTGAACTCACCTTACACACTCACCCTGCACGGCTCTGTTCCCGTTTCTGCCTCCCTGTGTTCGCTCCTTCAATCATCGTGTTTCTGCATTTCATGTAACATTCGTGGTTGGTTTTGGTGGGAGATTGGCTCATTCATCGCTACTTTAAGTCCACCCTGGAAGTCGCTCTGCCTTTGGGCTTGCTTACCGTCGGGACAGGCAGGCCCGCGGCGCGGTCGTCTTCAGGTGCAGCCAGACCCGGCGCTGCTGGGCGGGACGGCCTCTAGCTCCGCTCTCTCCTCTGCTGCGTTCCGTTGGCGGCTCAGCAGCGGCCGCTGGCTCTTTGAATGACCACGGGGACACTCCTGAGCTGGTCACCGCGCTCACCAGCCTAGCTCTCGTCTCCCGTGGCACTGTCAGCCCGTGGTACCAGACCTGCCGCGTGACACCAGGAGGTCCTGGTCCTCAGAGCCTCCAACAGCATTTCACGCCCCGCCAACCCCATCCCAGCTTCTCGTGACCTTCTGGGTGCCCAGCGGGCCCCCCAGTCCTCCTCGCCTGGACTGCGCGGTCTCCTCGATGCTCTCCCAGGGTCCTCCTGCCGCCTGGCGTCACAGCCGGGGTTCTGTGTTGGGTTTTGGTTGTAGGAGCTCTCCGCTCGCTCGAGAGCCACGCTCTGTCCCGTCCTGCACCTCTCGTGCGCCACCAGCGCCTCACACGGGTGGCTCCTCGACGTCTCTTCTGCTCACACGTCTGTGGCCGCAGAAGACCCTGGGGCTCGGTGTGCTCTGCTCACGGTGTCAGCCGAGGTGGCTAAAGATGGCGGCAGACCCCGTGGTCGCGGACTCCTCTGGAGGAGCAAGGCTCACACCCCTGGCTGCGGAGCTGGCTGTCAGCTGGGACCACGGCCAAGGCTCTGGCCACAAGAGCTGCACGTGGCATGTCCACGGGGCCGCCTGGCTGCTGCCCGGGGCTGCCGTGTGAGCAGGTGCTCTTCCTGTGACCAGCCCTTGGAGGCCACAGCACAGCACATCCTTCGAACTTCCAGGATCAAGGGGAGCAGACACAGGCCACCAGGAAGGCCACCATCACACTGCAGGGAGATCATGGGACACAACAGGTGGCCTGTCTGAAAGACCACTTGCTGCAGGTGACAAGTGGACATCACCATCATGCAGAGCAGCCACTCCTCTGTCCCCTGGTAAGAGCTCAGCGTGGCCTGCCCAGAGGGCGCTTCCCCGCCCGGTGTCGTCTCCCCTCTGCCAGGCCACCAGTGCTGGAGCTGTGGTGAACAATGGATCACATTTTTTAGAGGATGCCCAAAGAAGGCCGAGCTCTCGGCTGCCCCCAGCCCATGTCTGCCAAGCCGCTCGAGCCCGCTGCCCGGCCCGCGCCACTCCTGAGCACCGTGTGTCTGCGGCACTGCGCTCAGGTGGCTCGCGCCCCTCTTCTCCAGCTCAGGACAGCGGCCACCCTGGGGACCTGAGCCACACTCACTGGGCTCCGCCTCCAGGCCTCTGGGGCTGTGCAGGGGTCAGCTCGCAGAGTCCAGCACCTGCCCAGCCCCCCAGAGGACGAGGCCTTCTGTCAGGCACGAGGTCTGAGAAGTGTGACCCGGGTGACAGTGACGGGCCACATGGATCTAGAGGCTTGGTTGCTGCCACGCCCTCCTGCCCCCACGCCCTCCTGCCCCCCACGCCCTCCCACCCCACACCTTCCTGCCCCCCACGCCCTCCTGCCCCCCACGCCCTCCCACCCCACACCTTCCTGCCCCCCCTCGCCCTCCCACACCTGCCCCCCACGCCCTCCTCCCCCCCACCCCTCCCACCCCACACCTTCCTGCCCCCCACGCCCTCCTGCCCCCCACGCCCTCCCGCCCCACCCTTCCTGCCCCCCACGCCCTCCTGCCCCCCACGCCCTCCCACCCCACACCCTCCCGCCCCCCACGCCCTCCCGGCCCCCCCCCACACCTTCCCGCCCCCCACGCCCTCCCACCCCACACCTTCCCGCCCCCCACGCCCTCCCACCCCACACCTCCCGCCCCCCACGCCCTCCCGCCCCCACGCCCTCCTGCCCCCACGCCCTCCCGGCCCCCACGCCCTCCCGCCCCCATGCTTGATTCCCCCCAGTCTTGAGTGTCAGGTCCCCTGGTGCCTGATGACCCCAGGCGTCCAGGACCAGGAGGTGGGTCCGGAGGCGCCCAGGGCAGGGTGAGAGTCCAGGCCCGTCTTCAGTGTTAACAGAGCCTAGAGCGCCCAGGCTTGCAGAGCAGCTGGGGTGAGTCGGAGCAGGGCCACCTGCGGGTCACACAGCCGAGTCCTCTGCAGCTTGAAAAGGCTGCTTTGAATCAGAATGGCAGAGCAGGGGAGGGGCCAGGAGGCGCAGGCCCCTGAGCTCCGTGAGCTGGAGCACCCCAGGCTGCGGTGCCAACCCTTCCTGGCTGCCCTGTGGGCCCTGCACCTGGCCGGGGCCTCGGATCTGAGCAGGTGCGGGCAGGTGCTGTGGAGGCCACACACCTAGGTGGGCGGAGCAGAGCTGGACTGGGCTCCGCTGCCCCCAGGGCGGGAGGGGGTGCCGAGGACCGGAGGCACGGGCATGTCCTGTCTCCATCGTTCTGGGCATCCCTGTGACCAGGACCTGAGCCTGAGCCCCTGTCACTGTCTCCGGGACCACTGGAGTGCACTCTCCTTCCTGTCCCTGTCCCCACCCCACCTGCCAGTCTGTTCCCCGGAAGCGGCTTCCCACACTGGACATGACTGGACACTGCTCCGGGCTCCGAGGCCACCTCGTGCCCCTCACAGCTGGCCTCCTGTCCCGGAGCGAGCGGAGGCGTGGCCGCTCTGACTCTTGAGAGGCTCGTCTTGTTGGAGAGAGAAGGCCACGAGGCCTGGGCGGCCACCCCATGGCAGACGGCGCCCACCTCACCCTAGCCTGCGCGGCTGCTCCTCAGAGAGCTTCTTGGTTTCTGGTAATAGTTTTCTCACCTTTGCCCACGAACCAAGAAAGGAAGGCAGGCTGGCGTGGGCACCTAGGCAGGCTGCCCGTGTTTGGGGGGATGTAGAGGAGGGGCTTTAGCATGGGGTGGTCTTATTCCTGGGTATGGGGGTGGGGCCAGCTCAATGCCCCCTGGAATCTTGCGGCTTCGGGCTGAGCTGGGCTCAGGTGCGGGCGGCTTTACAAAGTGTTGCCGCCTGAAGCGCTTGGAGCAACGGAGCCGCGGGAAAAACTTCAGAAGCAAACTGGAGACAAACAGCTTTTTATTCTGATAACTTTTCTCTCTGGTTCTAATAACGACTAACACACGCCAAAAACACACCCCTAAAATGGCGCTGACCCGATCAGCAATCTCGGCCAAGTCACTCGAGATCCCGCAACAAATCCCGTGAGACTACGGGTGGCAACAATGGCCAAATCTCCACGACTCATAGTCAACTGCAATTAAAGTCAATCCCCAAACAGGGCTCCTACAACAAAGTGCCCTTCTAGAGCTGTGGCCAGACCCGCTTCTAGATAAGCGTCCCCCGGGATCCACTTTCCAGGCCGCAGTGCCCACATTCAGGGGAGCCATGGTGGCTTATGTAACCCGGCGTGCGTTGTCACGGCCCCGTGTCCTGGCAGGTGCGGGCACCTTTCCCCGGGTGCTGCGTGCGGCGTGGAGTCCTGGGCTCCTGGCAGACGGCGCTCTGCCCCTGGGCCCTGCACCTGGTCGGGTGGCTGTGGAAGACGCCGGGCACCTCGCACGCGGAGCGCCAGGGCGCTCGCCTTCCCTTACCCGATTGCAGGCACCTTGTTTCTCTAAGTGGCAGAAGAAAACAGCTCCTCTAATCGCCACGCGCAAGCCCGGGCGTGTGAGGGGCGGCACGGCAGCCGGCTACACTTAGCTGCATTTCTGTGGGGATTGATTTTTCAGCGTTTAGCAGAGTCTGTGCTGGGGGAATGTAGGGCGGCCGCGGTGTCCAGACCAGGAGGCTCGGGCCTCGAGCAGGCGTCTCTCCGTCCAGCGCGGCTGCCTCGGGGGCACCGTCCTTGGGTACGTGGGCGCTCATTGGGCACCTGCATCTTGTGCCTGCCTGTGAGCCCCTCTGTTGTTTTTGGCCACCTGGGCGACCCTGAATAGACAGACCCATGGTGCCACAGCAGCAATGTCATTTCCGCTGGGCTGTCTGTCCCCACCCAAGCACTCGCCAGCCTCCACCTGACTTCAACGCAGGCTTGCCCGTCCCTCTGCCCCTGCCAGCCTCGGCCACCAGCCCAGGGCCCGCTGAAGTCCTCACCAGAGGCCTCGCTCCTCCAATCTGCAGCAGGACAGAGGGCACTGGAGAGGTGGCTGGGGCTGCCCTGGCTCTGCCCTGGTGTCTGGCTGGTAGTCGTGGTGCCCGCTCTCCTCCACGCCGGTATCTTACCTGGCAGTGAAGGGGAGCGTCTGGGGGCCTCACTCCAGAGCCAGGCTTCCTGCTGCCCAGCCGGCTCCCCAGTGTGCCCCCTGCAGGTCTGGTCGCCCCACGCCCGGGAGAAGTGGCGTCCCTCCGCCTTAGCCCTCACACTTGGGAGGCCATGGGGTCAGCACAGGAGCAGGACAGCTGGCCTCCCAGGAGGTCGCAGGCTCTGCCTCCCCAGTTAGTGGCCAGGTCCCCCGAGAGGCACGGCTTACTCACTTCTTGATTTTGACTAGTGGTGCACAGGCGGGGATCGACTTCCAGCGGTGACGAGAGCCACGGAGCAAGTCTGCTTGTGTGCGTGCAGGCGTGTGTACGTGCACACCCAGCACACACGCACGCAGTCTCCCGTGTGCTCACACATGTGCGCGCACACACACGCACGCACAGTCTCCCATGTGCTCACACATGTGTGTACACACATGTGCAGTCTCCCATGAGCTCACACACGTGTGCACACATGCAGTCTCCCATGTGCTCACACACACGCAGTCTCCCGTGTGCTCACACATGTGTGTACACACATGCAGTCTCCCATGTGCTCACATACGTGTGCACACATGCAGTCTCCCATGTGCTCACACATGTATACACACATGCACGCAGTCTCCCATGTGCTCACACATGTGCGCGCACACACACGTGCAGTCTCCCATGTGCTCACACATGTGTGTACACACACGTGCAGTCTCCCATGTGCTCACACATGTGCGCGCACACACACGTGCAGTCTCCCATGTGCTCACACATGTGTGCGCACACACACGCACGCACAGTCTCCCATGTGCTCACACACGTGTGTATACACATGCATGCACAGTCTCCCATGAGCTCACACACGTGCATACACACAGTCTCCCATGTGCTCACGCGTGTGTACACACACGTGCACGCATAGGTACATGTGTCAGTTACCTTCCTTTAGGGACACAGGTGCACACACACCTTGCCCACTTGCCCCTTATTCCAGTGGCCCTGCCTCACTCTGTTGATGGCCGTGTGCTATTCCTCTGCGTGAGCTGCAGCGTGCTGGACTGACTGGCCACTGAGGGACATATGTCCTGATATTTTGCAGCTAAAATCACTTCAACCACTTGCTTGTGTCTTTGTGTACACAGGCAAGCGGTGGGGGGAGGGGGCTGAAGTGTCCAACCCAAGCCCTGCGTGTCTTCATCCTGTGGACGGCCCTGGACGGTCTCCCAGAGAGCTGGGTCAGCGCTCCCTCCACGACTTCACGAGCCTTTAACCACCACATGGGTCGAGTTGACGTGTCCAGTTCCCGGGCTCCCCGCATTGAAGAGCCGTCTGCGCTCCTCCCTGCCGGCGGCCTCGAGATTTTCTGTAAAAAGATCTCCTTCGTCTTCTCCTCTGTGCGTCCTGGTTCTAGGACTTTGCCACTCAAAGACCATCACCCGAGACCTCCCTTGGCTGCCCGGTGCTCTGCGCCTGCTGGGCCAGGGCTGTGGCCCGTTGGTTACTAGGCAACCGCTGCCCCTGTGTCACCCAGGTGGCTGGGCGGGGCCTGGGGTCCTGATCTTTCTGGGGGTATGTGGGCTGTTACCCCCGGTGGGCCGTCCAGGACCAGTCTTCAGGGATGTGAGGAGGCTGGCAGACGGCTGAGCGGCGTCCTCCGGTGCCCCCACTGTGGCAGCCTAGTCCAGGTGCTCGGACAGCAGGTGCCGGACGGCGGAGCTCCTGCCGCAGAGGTGCCCGAGCACAGGGGCTCGGCTGGCAAGGGCTCTGCCGAGCTGCGGCTCCCTCCTCTAGACGTGGCCTGTGGTCCCCAGACCTTGCCAGCCCTGTTCGCAGCCCTCCAGCGATGCGGAAAGTGGGCTGTGCTCGGAGGTCGAGGGAAAGGTGGGCCTGTCAGAAATGGCCGGTGGGGAGAATGTGAACCTCGGGGCAGACAGAGAGGGGCCACCTTTGGCTGGCAGTGCCTCTGGGTTCATGGGGCCTGCCCAGCCTCTACTACTGCCTTCTGGAGTCTCAGTGTCTCTCTCTCTTGCCCCTCACACTCCAGAACATTCCGAGGGTGAGAGGAGGGAGGGGCTGTGGGGTTGCCCCCTGGTTAGGGGGACACGGCCTCAGGACATGCCTTGCCCTCCCTGGTCCTGGAGGCCTGCCCCTCCCCAGCCTTCTGAGACAACCCAAGGCCCTGTCGGGGTCACCGTCCCTGCCCTCAGCCAGACTCCTCTAGCCACAACCCCAAGGACGGGCTGGTCTTGCCTGGCCCCATGTCCACTGCGGCCTCGTAGCCCATGAGCACCAGTGGCCACTAGGAGCTGAAAGGCCAAGGAGACGGGTGCCAGGGCTGTGGCCCGTCGGAGCCGCTCCGTGCTGTGGGGGTGCAGCTCCTCCGTCACCGCGTCTCCCCCCACACCGCTCCGCTTACCCCGAGTCACACAGAAGAAAGGAAAATGTGAAAACAAGTTTCCTTCCTTCTTTTAAAACGTACAGCCTGACCCTCTCGGGAGGAGGCACAGCGGTACCTGTCTCCCCGAGCCGCGTGCCCTGTGCCGTCTCCCGAGGGGCCGGCCTGAGACCCGGGAGATCCCGAGCGGCACCCAGAGGCGGTCCCGCAGCCAGGGGGACGTGGACTGGGGACCGGAGGCCAGAGCCACAGGGCGCCCGCTGTGGGCCCCTCTCCCGGCGTGGCACCAGGGACACCGTGAGTGGGTCGTGGTGACGCAGTGACCTGCAGGCCAGGAGGAAGGAGGCCCGTGTTTGTCCCTGTGGCCACGACGCTCAGGCAGACCTCTGAAGGAAGGTGCAGGAGTGGTGGTGTGGCCGTCTCCATTTCTGTGACACAGACGCAGTTTTTGCCCCCGCGTGGCCGGGCGGCGGGTGCTGTGGCTGCTGGGCGCGTACGTGTTCATAGCTCCCGTTGTAACATCGCCTCGTCAGACGGTGAGGTTCCAAAGCGAGCGGAATCCTCTGCCGCGTGTGAGAGGAAGCAAGCTGCTGTGCTGCTCCCCCGGAAGGCGGCGTGCGACTGCCGCCACGTGCTGGGGCCTTCCTGTTCACGCTGTGCCTCCTGGCACGCTTCCTGCGCCAAGCAGGTGCCGCGTGAAATCTGGGATATGGCTGGGTAGACTCGTAACCCGAGAAAATGCCACCGGGAGCCCCTGGAGCCTTGCTGTACGGGCTGTGCTCTCTGCCGTCCTCCCCTGTGGCTCCAGCCCCGGTGGCCAGAGAGACCCTCACGGCACAGCACCCGTGGGCTCCAGCAGGCAGGGCCTGGTGCCCTGCTCTGAGTGCTGGCTCAGCGTCTGTCCCTCGCCTCTCCTCGGTGGCTGGGCTGACAGAAGGTGCTTCACCCGCCCCAGGCGCGTCTGGAAGATGCGAGTCTGGAGCTGCTGGGCTCCGGGCGATGGGGTTGCCCCATCAGAGGGCGGGAGCCAGCACTGAATGTGAGCGCGTGGCCCACGTGACCGCAGCAGAACGTCCGTGAAGAGGTGGCCTGTCCCCTGTGTGTGCAGGGTCTTGGGGGCCCTGCTCGGCATTCTGCACACACAGCTTCTGCCCACCTGCCTCCAGCACTCGGAGGGGGCCCCCAGAAGGGCTTCACAGGTCCCCTTGGAGGGTCACCTCAGCCTGGCCAGCGGGGTGGCCAGGTATCATCAGAGGGATCAAGCCCCGGCTGAGCATGCATGCGCCTCTGCAGCCTGCGGTTCTGGGACCAGCCACTGGTGACCTCTGTGTGACACCCCGTGCCCTGCAGGGTGTAAGGGTGGGCGTGTCCGGAGGCCCCTAGACCCAGACATGCATTTCTGCAGCTGCAGCCTGGGACACCTGCACTCCCCTCTGCTGCCACTTTGGGGATCACAGAAGACAGGCACTCCCGGGCAGTGGCCTGCTTTGGGCCACCGTGGCTGACGGTGCACGTGCACCCCAGAGCAGCTGCGCCTCCCTTTCTGCCCGGGGCCAGGACAGAGAGGGAAGGCGGGGCCCAGGAAGGCCTGTCGAGAAAGCCACAGGCCTTGCGCCTGGGCCACAGTCTTCTCAAGCCACGGCAACGTCCGCCCAGCAGGAAGAGCAGAGGGCGTGAGCCGCTGGGCGCTGTGCCGGGGGCTTCTGAGCCCCCGAGAAGGCTCTCAGCCTCTTCCACGGCTGGCAGAGCCCCAGGGTGAAAATTGAAAAAGAACAAAAAGGTCCTCATTCAGAGCTGGCTGGACCTCACAGCCTCTCAGATGTAGGCCATGCTGGCCGAGGGCTGACGTCCTTCCTGCCCCTCCTGTGGCGCCCCGGGGCTGCGTCCCCAGGCTGGGCCCTTGAGATCATGGTAAAGACGGGGTCCCCTCAAAGGCCATGGGAGAAGGAGGACTCGGGAGCCAGGGACGTTGGAGGGCAGTGTCCACGGTTCTACCAGAGAAGCGGGCTAGATGGGGGTCACGAGGAGGTGACCTGGGTGTCCCCAGTGCAGACTGACTTTAGACAGGGCAAAGTTGACTTGTAGGAGAGTCATAGGGGTGTTGTGTTTTTTTAAATTTTAAAGCAAAACATGTTTAAAGAACCAGCTTGAGGAGGCCCTGCGAGCCAGTGAAGAGGCGGCGAGGGCGCAGAGGTGACGGAGACCGCAGCTCGCCGGGTGTTGGCACCACGTGCTCCCGAGCAAGCTGAAGAGCCGCGCTGGTCCCTGGGCAGGAGAGGGCACTGCAGACGGTCACCGCAGGGACAGAGCCAGGCTGGGGCCGGGGGGCTCCCTCCACCCCAGTCCTCCAGCTCAGGAGGGCAGAGCACGGAGGGTGACAGCAGAGCTCCCCTGCAGACCTTCCCAGGGACACAGGTGACAGGTGCTGCAGGGACCTTCGGAGGCTGAGGGGTGTGAAGCAGGGGTGAGGCTGACACCACCCACCACGTGCAAATGATGAGACGAGGGAACTCCTGTGCACCAGCACCCTCCCCCCACCACCACCAAGACTCCAGGCCTGCGGACACTCCTGGAGACACGCAGGACAGAGGAACACTCAGCGACAGCACAGGTGCAGGCTGCAGAGGGCGCTGGGGCCAATGACCCCGAGCCCTCAAGGGCAGACACGCCAGTGGGAGACCTGTTGGCCGGGCCTGGCGGTGCTGTGACGTCCTGGGGCGGCGTGTCGACATCGCACGCTTACTCCTCACGCTCGGGGGCCGGGGGCCGCGGTGCGGGCCCTGCCTGGTGCGCAGAGGCCGCCTTCTCACCGTGGCCACTCGCCGGTCCCTCTTACGAGGGCACAAGTCTCATCACAGGCCCGCCCTCAGGCCTTTGTCCGTCCCGGTCACCTCCCCAAGTCCCTCCCACCATCACACCGGGCGTCAATGTGTGACTCTGGGGGACACGGATGTCCCGTCCATAACAGTATTGAAGGAGCCCCTCGAAGCCCACCAGCGAGACACCATGAGTGGACCAGGACCCCCACTCAGACAAACCTGCCACAGAGACTCCCAGAAACAGCAGGGAGCTGACCCCTCTCCGTGGTGACGTGCGGGGACTGGCAGTGACCCCGGAGAGAGAACACCTGGAAGCATTTGCCAGCAGACGGAGGGGAAGTGGGGTTCGCCCTCGGTGGTCCCGAGTGGGTGGGAGGTGGGGGGTGGACACTGAGTGCCACTGGCCACCTGCGGGTAATGTCCTCGCCGGCCACAGGTGCACGTGGGCTCAGCAAGCCAGGCGTCCTCCTCCAGTGTTTAAACCATTTCATGAGCTTTTTAAAATCGCATTTTAAAATGAATAAATATTGATCTTAAGTAAATGAATTTATCCCTTTATTGTATTTTTCCACCTTCTGCCCGGCACCCAGGCACCACCCTGGCTGTACCCATCGTGTGCCCCAGGCAGGACCCAACGCCTGGCCAGTGCTCTCAGCGTCCAGGCCTGGCGGACAGCATGAGGCCCCTTCCCTCCCCGCCCCCAGCAGCCCCGGCTCAGGCCACCTGAGCTCACCTCCAACAGCTGACAGCTCTGTGACCTTGAGCAGTGACGTCATCCTGTGCTCCAGCCGCCCGTCAGCACAAGGGCACTGCCCGAGCACACAGGCCGCTGCGGTCAGCCCAGGATGTGAGGCGCCTGGAGGGCCACGCGGGCCATGAATGACCTCCACGGTCCTAGCAGAGCCCGTGCGGGAGGCCCACATGTACCTGTGCCCCTGCCCCACTGTCCCTCCTGGGCCTGCCAGCCACAGGCAGCTGCCATCTCTGTGGTGTCGCCAGGGGCAGGATGGGACCTGCTAGGCTAGTGCTGATGGCGGGCGGTGGTCGGAATCTAGATGAGGCTCTCAGACTCCTGGGGGCCGCGCCCGCTGGCAGCCCCCAGACCCCCTCCACACAGCTGCACCCCCCTGCATGTCCTGCCCGCCCGGGGCCAGCGCTCTGTTCTAAAGGGTCGCTCAGCTGTCCGGACGAGGACCTGAGCAGGGGAGTGACGGGGGTCTTCGCACGAGGCGCAGCTGGCCATCCGAGCTGTGGCCTGGTGCAGGAGCCCTGTTTGGGGAGATAGCTAAGATTGCGGTTGACTATTGGGCCATAGACATTTTTGGGCATTTCCGCTTTCCGTAGTCTCACGGGATCTCGCGGGACTTGGTCGAGGCTCTCGAGAGATTTGAACGGTGACTCGGCAGATCGAGCGAGCGCCATTGCTGCTCGGGAGCATGGGAAGAGACCAGAGGGAGAAAAGACAGGGTTATCGCTATTGTATAGATATATTGTAGTTTCTTGTAAGATTAAAGAATATTTTCGTCTCCATCCTGTCTCCGGACTCCTTCCCGCGGCGCTGCCGTTCCAGGCTGCAATCCTTTTCCGGCGGCAACAGCCTGGGAAGGCACAGGAGCCTTCTCCAGGGCTCTGCGGAGGCCGCCCCGCCTGGGCTGCAGAGCAGACTTGGAAATGCTGTGTGTGCGTGCGCGTGCTGATCCCGTGCACGGGCTTGCACACGTGTCTGTGCACACATGGAGGAAGGCAGGGTGGGGGAGGGTCTTCCCCATCAGACCTCCCCAGAAACTCACACCTGGTGTGTTTAGGAAGAGGTTTAAGCCGGCCTGTCCAGGCATGTGGCCCGACCGTGGAAGAAAGGAAGGAAGCTGGCTCCCCATCCCCGAGGAGGGAGGCAGGTATGCGTGGCTCGGGTGCAACCACTGTAGAGACAGGCGCTCCCTGCCTTCCCCCACGACGGCTTCTCTCCCTCCACCCCACCCTGGTCCCTGCAACTAAATGTGGCTGAGCAAGGGCAGGTGGGCGGTGACGCTGATTAATTCTGGACACTGCGGCGTGGCGGGGTAATGTATGCCAGGCAAGGGGAGCTGTGGCTCGCAAACCAAGGTCAGCATATCCGTATATTGATCAAAGAGCCTTTTACCTCCCTCCTCTCCAAGAGCCTTCCAGTCCTGGGCCCTGAAGTCGGCCAGGGCCTCTGGGGAAGGGGAGGTCCACCCTGCAGGCTGTCCTGCCCTCTACCCCTGGCCCTGGTCCCCTTGCTCTGGCCCTGCTAGGCAGCAGAGAGCCCCAGAGGCCAGCTGCCCCTTCTCTGCAGGATGGAGCCTCCTTGCCTCCTCCCCGGGGTTCCAGCCCTGTGTCCTCCAGGCCATGCTGCCTGGATGCCAGCCCGTGGCCGCCCCATGCTCCTGGCTGGAGCCTCATCTGGAGGAGCCGCAGCACCGCCCCCGGCGCCCTCTAGCCGGTCCCCGGCACACGCAGTTCACTTACTCATTCAGTCCTGGGCAGCTCGGCTCTGGACAGGACTGGGGATGAGGCCTCCCCACTTGGCCAGAAGCTGAGCAGCGGAGAGGCTGGGCTCGGCCTCAGACCGGTCAGTCGCTGCCCGGCCAGGTGGCGCAGGACACCTCACTCAGGCTCTCTGTCCCAGGCCTCCTTCCCTTGGGTGACCTCATTTTAGGGAAGAAACAGTCGATGAGATAATGTGCAAATGCCCTGGATAGCCCTGATCAATTAAAGCAGAAAACGAACGTTGGTGAGGACGTGAACTTGAGCCCCGCGTGCTGCCGGGGGCGTGCCGGGGAGCAGCTGCTGTGGAAGGCCGCAGGGCGCTTCCTGGGAAGCGTGAAGACTGTGAGCTCACGGCCAGCACTCCCACGTCTGGGGACAAACCGGAGGGACTGGCTTGCCCAGCTGTCACACAGCGAAGACTGAGGCGCGGCCCGTGGGCCGAGACTGGACGGCTGGTGACGCGGTGGGGGCCCTGCACTGCGGGCCGCTCCTGGGGCTCAGGCAGGAAGGGCCGCGCCTCCGGCGAGCCTGGCAGACGCCTGGTGAGTGAAATCCGCCACTCACGGAAGAACACGCCTTTGCGTGAGGCGGAGTCGTCGAGTCCCCAGCGACAGGAAGTAGGGGGCAGCTGCGGCTGGATGGAGAGCGACCGGCAGCGTTTCGGGGGCCAGGGTGGGGGGGAGGATGCAGTCGGAGACGGACGGTGGTGATGGCCACACAGTGGTGGGAGGCCCTCAGAGCTGCTGGACAGGGCACTTGGAACGGTGAGGGGCCAATATTTCACAACGAAAGGGGCCACGGCACAGGCCTGGAGAGGCAGGTGCCCAGCAGTGGTTGTCCGTCCAGCCTGGGCAGCTCTTACGAGACAAGGACTTGGGGCTTGTGCCCACAGAAGCCCTCAGGACACCAAGCAGGACACCAGTCCCAGGTGGGTGCAGCTGGCAGAGCAGGGTAGGCACTGAGTCAGGTGGCATCTGGGCGACCTCGGGAAGTCGCCTCCTGAAGGAGCCTATAATCAAGGAGATAGCTAAAGATTGCGGTTAGCTGAGAGCCATAAAAGATGTTCAGTTTCCACCTGATGTTGATACATTATTCAAAGAATCTTTGTATGCCCGTGAACACTGCGTGACGCAACTCGAGCTGTAAGCACGTGTCCTTGTTAAAGCTATATGTATATAACTGGGTGAGGTTCGTTAGTGTGTGTGGGGAAGAAGAAGGTGGTGGTTGGAGTTAGAGCATTTGGAGTGCCCTTGAGAGGAGAAGAATAAAAGAAATTTTCATCCTGCCTCCGAATTTTCCTGTGGCGTTCCTTCCAAGCGACAGAGCGCTTGGCCCGTACGGGGAATTCGGCGGCACGAAAATTTAAAAAGATGGGAGCAAATCAAAAAGTCGAACAACATAGAGAAAAGTGAACAAGCAGACTCAGAGCACCAAAAGTAAGATCTGCAAAAGCCAGTATATTACAGAAATGAAACAGGGACAAAGATAACAAGGAGCCAAACCATGAAAGTCACAGTCTCCTCTACTGAGTTATGAAGCTAGTAGTGAAGAGGAATCCTAGACTTTAAAAAGAACAAAAAAGAAATTAAAAAAGAGAATTTTCATGGATAGAATCCCTAACAGAAACAATAAAGAGTATGGAAAGAGGCGGTAATGACCTATGGGCCTCAAGCTCCTATTCAAGCACATTAAGTATGATAGAGTCACTTAACACCCTAACCTTAGCCCCCTCAGATTGGAAAAGTCTATGCAGAGCGGTACTAAGTGGGGGACAATACCTAATCTGGAAAACTCAATTCCAGGAACTTTGTTCAGAAATAGCAAAGAGAAATGCTGCAGCAGGTTTCCCTCAACGCAATATAGATATGCTCACAGGGGAGGGTGAGTTCGCCGAACTACAAAATCAGCTACAATACGATCCAGGTGTGTATGCCCAGGTACACACTGCAGCTGTGAAAGCCTGGAAGACAATCTCAGGCACAGGGGATCTGCAAGGCAGCCTATCAAAAGTTATACAAGGGCCTAACGAACCTTACGCTGATTTTGTAGATAGGCTCTTAAAAACAACATCTAGAGTTTTTGGAGAAGTCGAGCAAGCTATGCCCCTAGTTATCCAATTAGCATACGAGAACGCTAATAAATATTGCCAGGATGCAATAAGGCCATGGAGAAGTAAAAAAGACTTATCAATTTATATCAGACTGTGCAAAGACATTAACGAGGCTGTTATCACAGGCAACGTAATTGCTGCAGTGATGAAAAATTCCTCCCCTCAAAATTCCCAAAGGTTTCAACCTAGAACAGGATATTCCAGACAAAATTATTATAATCAACCAAGATATGCTAAGCAATATCCCCCAAGGGTAATAAAATCAAATTCATACCGTGCTCCAGGCCGATGCCCCAGATGCAAAAAAGGTATACATTGGGCCAATCAATGCCATTCTAGATATGATATATATGGAAATGATTTATCAAGGATTTCAAAAAACGGGGCACGGGGCCCAATGCCCCGGGGCCCACAAATGTACGAGGCACTAGAGGAGGAAGGCCCTCAGATTCAAATGATTCCTCGTCACAGTCCCTCCTACCCATTAACTCCCTTATCAGAGGGACAAGAGGAAGTGCAGGATTAGATCTCTGTTCTACTGCCCGGATGGTCCTGACACCTGAAATGGGGGTTCAGCTGATTCCTACGGGAATCAGGGGACCTCTCCCTTCAGGAACTGTGGGACTAATCCTTGGGCGTAGTTCCAAAAGTTTATTAGGCTTTAATGTTATACCAGGGGTTATTGATTCAGATTATAATGGAGAGATTAAAATAATGCTAAGTACACACAGGGGCATCATCTCCGTAAATCAAGGAGACAGAATCGCACAGCTGCTCCTCATTCCCAGTCTCCATAATTCTTTTAAAAGCATGCCACAAAATAGAAATAGCAGAGCATTCGGTTCCACTGGTTCAGGACCTATGGCTTTCTGGGTCCAGGACTGTTCACGGAGGCCTATGTGCAAATTAAAAATTCAAGGTATAGAGATGGAGGGGCTGATTGATACAGGAGCTGACTCTTCCATCATAAATCTACAACAATGGCCTAAGCACTGGCCTCTACAGAAAGCCTCAACCAGTTTAAGAGGCTTGGGATACAGTAATACCCCAGCTCAAAGTGCTGTAATCTTAAATTGGCAAGACAATGAAGGCCATACAGGAACATTCAAACCCTATGTTTTAAACAGCTTGCCAGTTACCCTATGGGGAAGAGATATTTTACATCAAATGGGGCTACACCTAGCGACCAAGCCTGCAGGTGTTAAGAATAAAAATCCTACTCATAATAAAAAAGGCAAAGGACATTTTTTTAGGGGCCACTGAGAAAACAATTTTAAAAATACCATGGCTCTCTAATAAGCCAGTTTGGGTCCCTCAGTGGCCCCTATCCAAAGAAAAATTGCAAGCGGCCCATCAATTAATTAAAGAACAATTAGAAGCAGGACACATAGAGCCTTCCACCTCTCCCTGGAATTCTCCCATATTTGTAATTAAGAAAAAATCAGGTAAAATGGAGACTATTACAAGATCTAAGACAAATTAACAAAACAATGCAAATTATGGGCCCTACTCAACCTGGACTTCCTAATCCTGTAGCTATTCCAAAAAACTATTACCTTATAACCCTTGATATAAAGGACTGTTTCTTTTCCATTCCCCTACATCCTCTGGATGCCCCCAGGTTTGCTTTTTCAATTCCTTCTATTAATAATAATGGCCCTGATAAAAGATATCAATGGAAAGTATTGCCGCAGGGAATGGCAAATAGCCCTACACTGTGCCAACTATATGTGGACAGAGCTATACAGCCCATTAAAAACAAATATCAAGACCTTATGTGTCTACACTACATGGACGATGTTTTATTAGCTCACCCTAATCAACAAATCTTATTTAATATATTTAGTGAAATAACAAAAAATCTAAAAAAAATATGGATTATATATAGCAGAAGAAAAAGTTCAAAGCAGATCACCTATACTATATTTAGGCTTTAAAATCATGGATACTTTTGTTAAACCCCAAAAAAATTCTAATAAGTAAAGAACATTTGACCACCCTCAATGATTTCCAAAAATTACTGGGTGACATTAATTGGCTTCGCCCTACACTAAGCCTCACTACTGGACAATTAAAACCCTTATTTGACATCCTTCGTGGGAACCCTGACCCATCCTCACCTCGAACATTAACTCCTGAGGCCAGGAGAGCTCTAAAATTAGTAGAACAGGCCATTGAAAGATCCCATTGCGATAGATTTGATTTTGCACAACCACTAATATTGATTATTATTCCTTCACAATATACTCCAACAGGAGTATTTTGGCAACAGGGACCTATATTATGGATACATTTGCCTGTCTCTCCTAAAAGTACAATTGAGTCTTATACCTCCATGGTAGCTAAACTTATTCTTCAAGGACTTAAAACCTCTACTAAAATATTTGGAATTCATCCCGCTACTATTATTACTCCTTATTCATCGTCACAGGTTGAATATTTGTGCTTCAATGATAATGATTGGGCTATAGCTAGATGCTCTACTTCTGCAAATTTTGACAATCATATTCCTAAATCTCCTATACTGTCCTTTTGTATCAATCATCCTATCATATTCCCACAGGTAATAAAAAATCAACCCATTCCTAAAGCATTTAATGTATTTACAGATGGATCCTCTAACGGTACTGCTGCAGTAGTCACTCAAAATGAAAAAATGATTCATATCACTAATCAAAAATCAGCTCAATTAGTGGAACTCGAAGCTATAATAATAGCTCTGGAAAATTTTAAAGAACAGCCTATGAATATTTTTTCAGACAGCCATTATATTGTACATGCTGTCCCAAAATTGGAGCTAGCAGGTCCAATAGCACCACATACTCCAGCTTTTAAATTGTTTTCTCAAATCCAAAATCTCCTATGGCAACGAAAAGAACCTTTATTTATAGGTCACATAAGAGCTCACACTAATCTGCCTGGTCCTCTCCATGAAGGTAATCAAAAAGCTGACGCCCTCACTAAAACAATATTTATATTTTACTACAGTACAACAAGCTACTTTATTTCATTCCCAGTTCCACGTTAACAGCACTACCTTAAGACAAAAATTTAAAATCACAAAAGAACAAGCTCGTAGAATTGTAAAAGAATGTCCATCTTGTGTAACACTCTTGCCCAATCCACATTATGGGGTTAACCCACGAGGTTTGATGCCCAATCATTTGTGGCAGATGGATGTCACACATGAGCCAAGTTTTGGAAAATTACGATTTATTCATGTCACCATAGATACATGCTCAGGCATGATTTTTGCTTCTTTACATTCCGGAGAAAAAGTTAAAGATACTATATCTCATTGTCTGCAAGCTTTTGCTGCATTGGGCATCCCCAAAATGCTTAAAACAGATAATGGCCCTGCATATACATCCACATCCTTCAAACAATTTTGTACAAAGTTCAATATTATCCACAAAACAGGTATCGCTTATAATCCTCAGGGACAAGGAATAATTGAAAGAGCAAATCGGACACTTAAAAATATGTTACTAAAGCAAAAAGATGGAAACTGGAAAAATCCTAAGGACAGATTGGCAGTTGCCCTGTTTACCCTAAATTTCTTAACTTTAGATTCTAATGGACATTCGGCTGGAGATAGACACTGGAACCCACACCAACAACATAAACCTTTGGTTTACTGGAAGGATGTTCTCTCTCAGGTACATGGAAGGGTCCAGACCCAGTATTAATTTGGGGGAGAGGATCTGTTTGTGTTTTTCCAAAGCACGAATCCTCTCCAATATGGATACCATCTAGATTGATAAAGCAGGTACAAAGTCAAAGGGATCAAGACGAAGTTATTGAGGAGTCTAGATTGAATAAACAAGTGCAAGGTCAAGAGGACCAAAATGAAGGTATGGAGTGATTCCCTTAAAAGAGTTCTCCATTAAATTTACAACTTAAATTTCATTCTTCCCGGCCGGGACAAGAAGATCTCTCTTCAGTGTATACACAATTGTAATTTTTTTTTTTCTCTTTTATATATGTCTTTATGTCTGTGCATTTGTCTAAATTTCATGTTAATGTGATGTCACAAATATGTTTATATGTGCGTCTGTCTAGTGTGACGTCACAAATAATTAAGCGCTTAAAAAAAAAAAAAAAAAAAAAAAAGTAGATAGATATAGATCCAAATAACAAATAACGTTAATTCATTTAAGCTTAGAATATTCTAATTTGATAATCAATAGATAGATAGATAAATAGATATTTATATAAGTTCAGAATATTTTTAGATAATCAATTATAATGATAATCAATTTTGATTTATAGTTGTCTCCGGGACTTCTCTTCAGCTGTGAATATGTTTAATGTTATATAACCTGATATTTTGGTGTTCCGACAGAGGATCATTTATTTGTTATTGACTTCATTTGTTTAGTAGCTGATTAATTTGAATTATTTCAACAGGTATAGGATTGCTGTGTATATAGAGACTCGAGGATTCCAGCTAACAAATTATTTTTCCAAAATGCCTTTAGCTTTTCTTTATCTTTAATGCAGTAAACACCCTCAGTTTCTCTTTGATTATTTCTGAATGTGATATTTTGCCAGCTTATGTTTGTGGGAGCTTAAGCAGCAATGTGTGTGAGCAGAGATCAACTTTTATTTTCTACTCTAATAATTCTTTTTTTAGTTTGACAGCTCACCTTTTGATCTCAGTGCTGGAATAGCACTGCCTTTCCCTTAATAATGGATGCTTGAGTTTTTAGGTAGCGGGGCCCTGAAGATTTGCCGGTAGAAATGTCTAGACATAAAAAAGACGGCTGCTGCTACAACTGCAGGGACCGCGGTCGCTGCAAGCATCCCTGCTGCTCAAGCATCAACAACCTCACCAGCAGTGTGGCCTCTGCTCTGCATGCATGGGGCCTCCTGAATCTATGTGTTATAACTTATGGACATTTTGATTTTCCATTATTTTGGGACATTGCGGGACAATGCCTTGCGGGTATTTGTCTAAGAGAACTCAGTGCGTTACTTGATGAAACTAAGGGCAGCTGATTGGCTTAAAGAACTTGATACGCTATGGAAACTTGGCTCGTCAGCAGTAGGCTTGCCGCCTTAAAGCCGCAGCATCTCCTAAAAATTGGACGGCTGTTAGTCAACACACAGTCGATCCTGAAGGGCTCTATTGGATGGCTGGTTTAGCCTATGACGGGTAAGATCCCCAGAGGGGGACAACCTAAGACACGGCACAGTCGCACGGGACAGTCTAATGTGGCCGGCATGTCAACCTAAGCCAGGAGTCAGGACAGCTAGACTCCCATGACGGGTAAGAATGTCGGTTGCACATGGACGTCACAGCCTCCTTCCTGGCCTCAGGCTCATCTCAGGGCTGACAGGTGCCATGAGACTGGAGGGCCCACAGGACGCCCTGTCAGCCGCCTCTGATGGGCGACCTCGGTGCCAGGCAGACTGGAGGAGCTGGGCGTGCTTGTCACCGGCCGTGGGGAACCCTGAAAAGCGGATCCAGCTGACTGTTGCTGAATAAAGAAGCTGATGTGTCGTGACCCAGTTCCAGGTGGCCTGTCCTTCTTCCCCAGGGCCCGGCTTGCTGTGACCAGCGGCACGCCCCCTGAAGTCCTCAGGACACACCTTGTGCCAGGCCCCACTCCGCAGAGCTCAAGGGCTGCCTGGGCAGCTCGGGCAGGGCAGCTGGCTCTCTGGCCCCCTGGCTCAGCCCTGCTGGTCTTTGTGCTCGCAGGGGCTGCACGGCCCCCCCAGCTCTTCAGAGCTGCACAGCCTCGGGGCTGCAGCCCGAGCCTCCTGCGTGGTCCTCCTGTAGCCAGCGCTCCACTCTCACAGGGGACAGAGGCAGCTCAGGGGCTCCCTGGAGAGTGGCCATGGACGCCGGAGGTGAGGAGTGGGGTCAGCCTCGGGAGCACTGGAGGGCCCGGGCAGCGAAGGAGTCACCCTCGAGCCGAGATGGTGGGTGCAGGGGAGCCCCGCTGGACGGCACCTGGCTGTCCAGTAACGCTGGGATGTGGAGTGTGAGGCAGGAAGAGGCCACGGAGACCCGGCCTGGCTGGGGGACAGCACAGCTCCCACAGGCTCAGGAAGTCCCCCTCTAGCAGGTGGCTGGAGGAGGGGCCTCAGGACTGGGAGAGTCGGGGGGGGGGGGGCTTCGGTAGCTGTGGGACCTTCCCAGGAGGGACCGGGTGAGGCTGAGGCTGCTCTGTGAGGTCAGGGCACGGAGCCAGATGCAGCAGAGCAGCCTGAGGGCAGGCCCTGCCTCTGACCGTGGCCAACGGTCGGTCGGTCGGTCGCCAGGGCATGTTGCGGCCACCAAAGCCACACAAGCCAGCCTTCCTCCCAAGAGCTCCCTGCAGCCAGCCCCGCCTCCCCACGGCGCCTCCCCAGGAGCAGGAGGGTCAGGAGCAGGGTCGGCTGTGTCACCTTTCACAGGTAGAGCCAGACCGCGTGTCGACACCCAGAGGCCCCTCTGCAGGGGCAGTGGGATCTGGGCAGACCGAGGAGCAGGGCCAGGCGGGCACCTTCATCCTCCAGGGTGGCGGTGGCCGGGCAGAGCTTCTCCTTCGGTGCTGGCACGTGGCGCTCCACGAGGGACCTTCTGGAGACAGGGTGTGGCCCAGGCGTGGCTGAAGAGTGGAATTTCAGGCATCTTCCAGGTCTGGAGAGAAGAGACATTCTTTACCTGGAAAAGACCTTGTAGTGCCTTTCAAAGCACAGCCAGCTCCACCTGCCACGCTGTCTGCCAGGGCAAAGCTGCTCCCGGCTGACCTTGTCCCCAGGGACAGCACTGTGGGGAACATCTCGTTTCTGCTGCCCCGGGCTCCGCAGGGAGGACCAGGCGGCTCCGGCAAAAGATCACATTCAAAAATAGTCTTGTTTGTTCCGATCCTGTCCAGGCGGGAGGTGCAGGCCGGGGCTGGCGGATGCCCACCGCCCTCCTTCCACACGCACAGAGGCCCTTGGGAACCTGGGAGGGACACAGAGACGCTGGACAGGCAGAGGGAGGACATGAGGCCATCACTGTGCACCTCCAGGCAGGACTCACCGAATCCTGCCCAGCTCACCAGGGTGGGAGTGTCCAGAAAGCCTCAGGAGGAGGCCAAGGCTGGTGCCAGACGCCACCCAGTCCCTCCTGGCCGCCCGGGGTGGACTCAGCATGCTGGCTCACCATGTGGGCACAGCTCATGACTGAGGGTCACTTGCCAAGCACCGACCCAGAGTTCACCGAGGCCCCTGCTCTGGCCTTCAACCCTAAGAGGTGGGCTCTGCCCTGTCCCCCACCCTGGGATCCCGGGGCTATGGGGTAGCCGCAGCAGCAGCCCTGGGGATGGGGCCAGTCCTGGGGCCCCAGGTCAGGGACAGGCCCTCTTCTCTGAAGGAAGTTGCTCTGGTCAGCCCACCCTGGGGGTGGGCAGTGCTCTGTGCACCTTGAGGGCGTGGGCCATTTGGAAGTCCTCTGTGCAGGACGCGGCTCCTCTTCCCTGGGGGGGGTCCCGTCTTGTGCGTGTAGGGGACGCCTCCTGGGTCTCATTCCTTGCCCCAAGGTAGGATGGGACCTGCTCCGCGGTGGGGCTGTGATCCGTCCGCCGCTCGGGCCGCGGGGAGCTCTTCCGTCGGCTCCTGTGCCCGGGACGTGTCTCATCACTGTGGGGTGCTGTGGGGGTTTCGCGCCCCTCAGCACTCGAGGGTGTTGGACACCAAGATCTTGCCCCGGGCACTGGTGGTGATGGGGAGCTGCTGCTAGGCCGTCTCAGCGGACACAGCGAGAGACAGCGCGTGCGCTGACCCGCCCCACGCGCACTCTCCAGGCCCCGCTCCGTGCGGACCCTGGGTCTGTGCTGAGCCGCCCTGCACCAGTCCCCAGGCTGACCCCCACCTGCAGGTCCCCAGCAGCTTTGCACTCAGGAGCCTGAAGACAAAGGAGGCCCAGGGTGGGGGGCTCCCTGCAGTGGGGGAGCAGGGGGGCCTGGCTCCACCCGCCCTCCCTTTGCCCCCCAACTCCCGTCTCCAGGGAAACAGAACCAACAGCATGCGTGTGCGGATGGTCCCTCTCCGGGGTCACCTCGCAGGTGTCTGACGTCTCGTTGGTGCAGGGTTAGTAGGAACCATACTTAGAATTTTGAACCTCTGTCTTTCCCCAGCCTGGTGACATGGGCACCGTCCTCTCTCACCACACTGCGGGCAGCAGCAACAGCAGCTCCTGGCCAGCTCCGAGCCCGCGAGCGCAGCCACACGCCCTCTGAGCTGCGACAGCCTCTCTGTTGTCCCTGTACCGTTGCCTCTCCTGCAGTCTCACGCACCCGAGGTGGTCTCTCCACCTTAGGTCATCTGGCGGTTTCCAGTGTGGGGTGTTCATGAATAAAATTGCCACAATAATTCGCGTGTAGTTTTCGTGAGCACACGGGCTTTCAGTTCAATTAGGTGGACGTCCAAGAGTGGGTTGCTGGCCACGCGATGCCCAGCAAGCTTAACTGCCGACCTGTCTTCCAAGGTGGCACAGTCACCCCTGTTGGTGCCCCAGGCCATTGGGCTGGGACGGGTCTTTATTTTCCTGGCTTTCTATTAAATGTGGGAGGGCAGCCGCGGGGCTTCAGCCTTCATTCCCTAAGGGCTCGTGACACTGAGGCCTTTCAGGTGCTCCTTTGCCACCTACTTATCTTCTTTGGTAAAAGGTCTATTCAGAGCTTTTGTTGGAATTCTTGCTGGTTTTTTTTTTTTTTTTTTTTTTTTTTTTTTTTTTTTTTTAGTGTTGATTTTTAAAATTCTTTGATATTTCAGACACGAGGTCATGTTCCTGCGTTCCCGCGGTTGGCAGGGGTTTGGGGAGAAACTGGTCTTTCACCACGGAGTTAGCTGTAGGTTTCAGTAAGTGGCCTTGATCAGATTAAAGAAGTTTTTTCTACCCTTAGTGGACTGAGATTTCTTATCATAAGTGCACTTGGAGCTTTGCAAAATGCCTTTTTTTAGGTATCTATTCAGCCATCTTGCTTGTTCTTTTGTAACGTGTGAATATGGTGAATTGCGTTGATTGACTGTTTTCAAATACTGAACTGCCCCAGTCAGTCACGATGTATTATTATCTTTAGATGTTGCTCAATATTTTTGTTGAGAATTTTTGCATCTATGTTGATAAGGCGTATTGGGCTCTAGTTTCCTTCTCTGGTAATGACTGTGTCTTGCTTTGTGGCTGGGTACAATGGCCCTGTAATCGGAGCTGGGAAGGGTTCTGCCCTCTGTACATGGTGCAGTTGGTATTGTGTCTCCACGACATGTTGCTAGAGTCCACCCACGAACATTTGGCCCACAGGTTTTATTGTTTGGAATATTTTAAACTCTTAATTCCATTGCTTTGTTAGATTTGTGACTATTTGGGTTATCTGTTTATTCTTGAATAAGTTTAGTAATATTTTTCTTTCAAGGACTCGATGCACTGCACGGATGTCATTGAACCCTGAGCAAGGCATTGTTCCTAGCCCTGCTGTGTCCTTGGCAATAAACACCCATGCTTTCGTTCCTAGTGTTCACATCCATAATGTCTTCATGTGTTCTCTCTCTCTCTCTCTCTCTCTCTCTCTCTCTCTCTCTTTCATTGTGGCTAAAGGTTTATTAGTTTTATTAATGTTTCAAAAAATTAGATTTTGGCTTTATTGATTTTTCTCTTTAATATATTACTTTCTTCTTTTGCCACTATTGTTTCCTTTGTCTGCTTAATTTGAGTTTAGTTTGAACATTTTTCCCAAGCCTGTCAAGGTTGCTTACAAGACTGATTTGAGGCTTCCTTTTTTTCTTGTAGAGGCACCAAAAACTATGAATTAAAAAAAAAAAAGCTATGAATTTCCCTGTGAGCCGTGTTAGCTGCATTCCCCAAATTTTGGCATCATGTATTTTGTTTTTATCGTGTTGAAAACATTTTTAAATTTAAATTTGCCTTGATATTTCCTCTTTGACTAAAGATTATTTATTCAGTTTTTTGTTGTCCAGGGGATCACACCCATGGCCCCATGCCTGCTCAGCAGGCTTTCTAGCCCTGCGCTATACCCCTAGCCTCTTCACAGGTTATTTAGAAGGGTGTGGTTTGATTTCTTAATACTTGAGGATTTCCCACACATCTTTCTGCTATTGATTTCTACTTTAAGACTAGTATGGTACAATAACATACTTCACATGATTTCTACTCTAAATTTGCTAAGACTTGTTCTATGGCCTATAATACGATCTTAGTGAAGTTTCCTGTGCCCTTGAGAACTCATACTGGGCTGTTATGGCTGGAGCGCTTTCCACCAATTAGGCCAAGATTTCAGATGGTGCTTTTAGGTCATCCATTACCTTACTGATTTTCTGTCCGATAACGAGAGAAGATTGATGAATTCCCAACTAAAATTGTGAATTTGTAAGTCTCGCTTTTCAGTTCTATCAGTTTTTGCTTTTGTTGGAGCTATGTTATCAGGGGCATGTATGTACAGTATTTAAGATTTTTGTGTCCTATTGGAAAAGTTACTTTTATTGTTTTGTAATGTTCCCTTTATGTCTGATAACTTTCTTCCCCAAGTCTACTTTGTCTGATATTAATAGAGCTACTCCTCCTTTCCTTCATTAGTGTTTTTATGGTATATATCTTCTTTCATTCTTTAACTCTCTACCTATATATGTCCTTGTGATTGAAGTGAGTTTCTTGTAGATAGCATAGAGTTGTACCTTACTTTAAGAAATACAATCTGAGACTGTGTGTAGCTCAGTGGCAGAGCATGTGCTTAGCAAGAGTGAGGCCTGGGCTCAATCCCCAAGGTGCATGCTCACACTCACACACACACACACACACACACCAAGAACCAGAAAACTATCCCATCTGTCAGCCTTTGGTTTTCTAAATGGCATAGTTGAACCAGTCACATTTAGTGTGAGTATGGATAGAATCATGACTAAAATCTATTATTTTGACATTTGTTTACCATTTATTTCATTTTTTTTCCTTTTCCCCTCACTTTTTGCCTTCTTTTGGAATGAGTGGGCATTTTAATATCCACTTTATTTCTTCTGTTGACATTAATTGCATATACTTCAGAATGTTGGAGATTGTCACGTGGTTCACAACACACCTGAGTAACAATCACTCTACCTTCCAATGGTGTCCTGCTGCTCACAGGGAGCCTGGAAGCCACATGACACTGTTCCCAGGTCACCCTCCCTGCCAAGAGCCCTTGATGGCTTCATTGCCACCCACTCATTCGGAAAGCTCAGGTGGAATCCCCACTAGGTGCCTGATGCCTCACTTGGGGGTCTTCCTTCCTCTGCCGTTAGCTCCTTGGGGTGAGGCCCAGGCACGTCTATGTCCGTTCAGAGCAGTGCCCTGGGACACAGCTGGCTGCTGACCAGGGACCTGGGCTCACCTGATGGCTCCTAGGAAAGACAGATGGGTCTCATCACTCTGGACAGAACCAACCCAACTAGCAGGACCTTCCTCCAGGCTGCTGTTTCCCAGAGTGTGGCCCGAGGAGCCCCTGGCACCAGCTCTGCAGCGGGCTTGCCTAGATGGAGAACCTCCCGACCCCTAACCCAGGAGTGTCAACGTCACACTCCTACGTGACTTCCATGCACTTTTTACGTTTGAGGACAGAGGCTAGAGGCATCACAAGCTGTCCACGGGTCGCCTGTCTTCTTTGTTGAGCTATGCAGGAGGTCCAGTGCAAGCCAGAGTGCCGGGCTCTGGAGTTCTCCTGAGGATGCCCGCACCCACCGTGAGTCCTGGGGCTCTCCTGCCTCCGTCCACAAGGCGCCAGGCCTGGCCTCCCTCTGCATCCTCTCTCACTCCTGCCTTTGCTCTCACACCTGGGAGTTTTCCTTCTGGTCCACGGAGATCAGCTCGCAGCACCGTGAGCCTCTGCGTGTTCTTCCTGCCTGGACGTGTGGCGTCCCCCCAGCCCACCCCTGCAGGTCAGACCCTCTTTTCCCAGCTTTCTCGGGCCCTCTGGGAGCCCCTTCCCTTGGTGTGTCCCTGCCAGGTGGTTCAGGTCCTTGATCCCCCGTTGTCCCAAGGAGAGCTAAGATGAGGCAGTGGCATCCACGTGCCAGAAATCCAGGGACACGCACCCTTCGTGACTCCTCAGAGAGGCAGAGCTGGGGAGGTGCCGGGCTGGCCTTGAGCTTGCTGTGAAGCATGTAGGTCAGTGTTTCCATTTCAAGGAGGAGGCTGTGGGGCTCTGCCTGTTGCTAAGTGAGGGCTGGGGACAGCAGATTGCAGGCCAGCCACGGCCAGCTGGGAGAGCCCACGTGGGCGGCTCCGCTCTGAAGAGGGGCGCTTTCTTCAATACACAGGCCTGAGGCGGACAGGGAAGCCTTGGTCTCTCAAAGAGGCACCCACACCCCACAGAGTGGGGCCAGATGGGACCCCCACAGAGTGGGGCCAGATGGGACCCCACTAGCTTGAACCTGATCATTGTTTTCTTGGTTAAGAAAGCCATCTGCGACCATGACAGAAAGTTCAGGAAATACAGACGTGGGGTAAGAAGAAGCCAGGGCAGGGGTCTTGCCAAGCAGGGATGGCGGGGTGGCTGTTGGGGTGGAGGGTGTGGCCCTCGGTGGGCAGGCTCCGCATCGGCTCCTCTGTCCTCCTGAGAACCGGGCTGGGCTTCCACAGCCTCTGAGCCTCGCTCTGCAGCCGAGACCCTGAGACCCAGAGAGGTGAGCTTCCGCGGCCCCAGTGGTGCCACCTGGCCGGTTTGCAGCGGCCTACTGGTCCTCCGGGCTCTGCGGCCCCCCGGTCTCTGCGCGGCAGCTCCGCGTGCGCCTCCCACCGCCTCTCTCCAGCGTCGCCCTTTTCCAGAGCTGAGGTCTCGCTGGCACTGAGGCCCTCGCAGTGGCTGGACGGCACGTGTGAAGGCGTGCCTGTGGATTCCCAGGTCCTCTCCTGCAGGAGCCCTGCTTGGGGAGATGGCTTGGATTGCGGTTGACTATGGGCCACGGAGATTTGGGCATTGTCGCCTTCCGTAGTCTCACGGGACTTGGCCGGGGATCTCGAGTGACTTGGCCGAGATTGCTGATCGGGTCAGCGCCATTTTGGTGGTGTGTGTGCGGCGCGTGTTAGTCGTTGTTAGAGCCAGAGAGAAAAGTTATCAGAATAAAAAGCTGTTTGTCTCCAGTTCGCCTCTGCACTTCTTCCCGCGGCTCCGTTGCTCCAAGCGGCCATCACTTCAGGCAGCAACACTCTCCTGCTGTCCGTGGACCCTCAGAAAACGCCTGACGATGATGTCTGGGCACAGCCTCTGCCCAGGCGGTGAGCCCAGCCGGGGACGATCCCCAGCCCAGCGTGACTGGTGCTGGTGGGGCTCTGGGATCTCCGCCTGGGTCAGGCCCCTCGGCCCTCAGTCTCCCCAAACCCGAGAGGGGGCGAGTTGGCTTTCAGCTCTGCTCTCAGCCTGACCAGGGGCAGTGCCCTGAACAGCTTGTGTCCAGGACAGTCACTGTGGCTCCTGCCTCAAAGCTAGCAGTGAGACGGTCAGCGCCTGAGAGTGGCGCTGGGCTCCAGGACCCTGAGCCACACCCGGCCGTCGTCTTCCTGCTCGGCCGCCCTTGCCGGGCCCGGCCCCCACTGAGGCCTCAGCCTGCCACCCTCTAGGTGTGCAGTGTGCCCTCCCTGCCCCGGCCCTCTGCCTCACGGACCTCCAAGCCCAGGGCAGCACTGTGACCGGAGGCCCTGGCCTTCCCACCTCCACAGACAAACCAGGTAAGAGGGCACGGCCACGCCCCAGGCCCTCACGTCACTCGGGGGACTTGTGCTCTCTCAGCAGCTGCGTGACGCCTGCTCTCCACGGGGCAGAGGGGACCACACAGGACGGCGTCAGCTGGACAGAGGTAACGTTGGGCTCTCCTCCGCCCCTGGAAAGGACAGTGGCTGGGAAAGCACCTAAAGCCGCTGGCACTGAGGCCCTCGCAGTGGCTGGACGGCACGTGTGAAGGCGTGCCTGTGGATTCCCAGGTCCTCTCCTGCAGGAGCCCTGCTTGGGGAGATGGCTTGGATTGCGGTTGACTATGGGCCACGGAGATTTGGGCATTGTCGCCTTCCGTAGTCTCACGGGACTTGGCCGGGGATCTCGAGTGACTTGGCCGAGATTGCTGATCGGGTCAGCGCCATTTTGGTGGTGTGTGCGGCGCGTGTTAGTCGTTGTTAGAGCCAGAGAGAAAAGTTATCAGAATAAAAAGCTGTTTGTCTCCAGTTCGCCTCTGCACTTCTTCCCGCGGCTCCGTTGCTCCAAGCGGCCATCACTTCAGGCAGCAACACTCTCCTGCTGTCCGTGGACCCTCAGAAAACGCCTGACGATGATGTCTGGGCACAGCCTCTGCCCAGGCGGTGAGCCCAGCCGGGGACGATCCCCAGCCCAGCGTGACTGGTGCTGGTGGGGCTCTGGGATCTCCCTGGGTCAGGCCCCTCGGCCCTCAGTCTCCCCAAACCCGAGAGGGGGCGAGTTGGCTTTCAGCTCTGCTCTCAGCCTGACCAGGGGCAGTGCCCTGAACAGCTTGTGTCCAGGACAGTCACTGTGGCTCCTGCCTCAAAGCTAGCAGTGAGACGGTCAGCGCCTGAGAGTGGCGCTGGGCTCCAGGACCCTGAGCCACGCCCGGCCGTCGTCTTCCTGCTCGGCCGCCCTTGCCGGCCCGGCCCCCACTGAGGCCTCAGCCTGCCACCCTCTAGGTGTGCAGTGTGCCCTCCCTGCCCCGGCCCTCTGCCTCACGGACCTCCAAGCCCAGGGCAGCACTGTGACCGGAGGCCCTGGCCTTCCCACCTCCACAGACAAACCAGGTAAGAGGGCACGGCCACGCCCCAGGCCCTCACGTCACTCGGGGGACTTGTGCTCTCTCAGCAGCCGCGTGACGCCTGCTCTCCACGGGGCAGAGGGGACCACACAGGACGGCGTCAGCTGGACAGAGGTAACGTTGGGCTCTCCTCCGCCCCTGGAAAGGACAGTGGCTGGGAAAGCACCTAAAGCCGCTGGCACTGAGGCCCTCGCAGTAGCTGAACCGCAGTGGCTGACCCAGCCCTTCTTTGTCCTCTGCGGAGCCTGGTCTTGGGGCGGTCTCCCCCCCTCGCCCTGTGTGTGTCCCCTCCCTTGGCCTGCTCTTGCATTCCTCCTGTCACGGAAGGACACCGGCTGCCACTCTGCAGGGTGTTTTGGGAAGGGCTCAGCGAAGGGGTGGGAAAGGAAAGGAACAGGCAGGACAGGTGGGGAGGCCCAGCAGGCCAGAGGGGCCAGGTGTCGGGCCTCTGGAGGGGGAGGCCCTCTCTGCCAGGGGCCCACAGACCGGTCACAGGCGGGCCCTCCGGAGGCTGTCTCCTCTGTGGTCAGCGTGCCTCTTCTGTGGCCTGAGCTCGAATCCCCCCATCCGTCTCTGGGGATGAAATGGGATGAAAGGTTGGGGGAGCACGGCCGTGAGCCGGGACGCGTCCCACGAGTGCAGCTGGTATTGTCATTGCTGTAATTGTTGTCATTCAAGTGCACAAGGATGACGGAAAGCCAGCCGGGAGAGTCTAGTCCGCCAAGAAAGCCTTATATTTCAGCAAGAAAAATGCTCAGAAACGTGCCGAGGAAAGAGGCTTAGAGCCAAAGGCATTTGATTATCATCACATTTGAGCAAACTCTGTGAGACCTGAGTCCATGCAGAAAGGAGTCCTCCATGCAGATTAAGCCTGCCTCCCCCCACCCCCCCCAGTCCTTCCTGCAGTCACAAAACTCTGGGGCTTAAGAGATAAACGTGCAGAATCCAATCGAGAAGAGGCTTTCTGGAAAGTCTGGCCCAGCAGGCAGCTGGTAAGCCCTCTTCTCCCCTAATCAAATTGAGCTTAGAGGAGAAGTGACAATTATGACTTAATGCCCTTCCAAGCCGGCTCTAGCAGCCACTCAGTGACTCCCAGCCAAGGCCAGCTTGAAGGCCAGGCGCGGGGGGCCCTGTGGCTGCTGGGGCCTCAGGGGGGCCCGCAGGGGCGGGAGCAGGAACCCCAGGCCCCGCCGTGTGGTGGAGCTTGGGCCGCGGCTCAGAGCCCAGAGCAGAGCAGAGGCCGCAGCCCTGGGCGCTCGTGGCTGTGTGACCAGCCAGGGCCCACTCCAGGGTGTAGGAGACCCAGCGTCACACGAGAAACAGGCAGCGGTCCTCAAGAGGGCACCTGGGCTGCATGAAATGCCCTTGGTCCAGGCGCCTGTTCACGAAGGCCACCCACCTCCAGAGTCCTGAGCATGGGACGCCTGTGACCAGAGCCAGCCTGCACCACGGAGTGCTTGGCCCTGAATTCAGCCAGTGCTCCGCCAGCCTCCACAGTCCAGCCCTGGTCCTGCAAGGCACTGGGCCTTGCTCTAGGTCCAGCGCTGGGCTCCCTCCCTCTCTCTGTCTGCAGGCCGTGGCCACCTTGCCCATGCTCCTGGGGCTGGTGGCTCAAGGGCCAGCCCGGCCAGGGCTCAGGGTCTGGGCAGGGTGGTGCCGTGCAGGACAGCAAGGGCAGGGGCAGCCACAGGCCCATCCCTTAACGAGACCCCCGGCGCCTCCACTGAAGTCACCCAGCCCAGGCATTTTGGCAAAATGGGACATTGGCCCCTGAGGGTGGAGCAGCTGTGCAGGTCTCGCCGAATCCCTGAGGGTGGAGGCAGGGCTGGAACCGCTGGAGAGGACACTTCAGGGCCGTTCCCGACGCCGGGCTTCGCCGAGCCTTATTTTTGGAGCTAGCCTCCTAGCCCAGAGGTGGGTCAACACCTCTTTTTTGTGTCCCAGAAATTTTGAGGAAGCAGGCTCAGATGAGCTCTCCCACAGTGTGGGGAGTCTGCAGGTGGGGCAGAGGAGACCCCGCCAACAGGAGCCCCAGCCCAGGCCGGCCCAGGCCAGCCCGGGAGAGGGACTGCCCGGGCCACAGTGTGCGGCTCAGTGCTGCCCGGCCCTCGCTCCATGCGCCTGCGGGCTGGGCGTCCACACCCAGAGACCTCCTCTCAGAGTCCTGGAGGCCAGGAGGTGAGGCAAGAGAAGGGCAGGGCACGCCGCTCCTGGGGCTCTGCAGGAGGCTCTTCCTGCCTCTTCCAGACCGTGGAGGCCCGGGGGTCTTGAGCCTGTGGCCACATCCCCCCACATCCGCCGAGGCCACGTGTCCCTCCTGTGTCAGACCCTCCTCTGCCCCCTCTCAAGGACCCCCAGAGCCATTGGTCTGTCCAGACGACCCAGCACTGTGCCCCCTGCCACCTCCTGTCCCGTGGGTGACGTCCACGGTCCCAGGGACGACACCCTGATGCTTTGGGGGTCGACGTCCGGCGGACCCAGGAGGGCCAGCAGCCCCAGGAGGGCCCACGAAAGCGGCACCCGGAAGCCCTGGTGTGACGGCCGCGGGTTCCAGGTGCGCCCCTCTGCAGCCATTCTTCAGTTTAATTGATTTGAAACGGGTTTGGCTGGAAGGGACTTTCCAGGTAATAAATTGATTTAATAACACTTCCCATTAGTGTGCGCAGCCTGGCTCCCAGAACCTGTGCACATCTGTTACTTTATCAGCTCCTCACGGGGCTGGGGCGGGGGCTGGCCACAGCTGTTGGCCCACCTGACGGGTGTGCACTCCCCACGCGGGGCCAGTGGCGCTCTCTGCTGGGGCCGGGCCTGCCCCAGGCCAGTTCCTCCGTGGGTCCTCTTCCCCTCGCCCAGGTGTGTGTGGTCCCATCTCTTCACCCGTGGTGCCCAGCTGGACCCTGGACAGAGGACTCCAAGGCAGGTGTGGGTGCTCCAGTCACCTGCTGTCCTCTGTGTGGAAGTGGCACCTGGTCCTCTCTAGACCAGACCCTGGGAACTCAGGACTTGGAGACACGAGGCCCCCCGGGACAGCTCTAGAAGGTCCAGCTGCAGGACCAATGGGCCATCATTGCCAGCTGCAGGCCCCAGGGGATGCTGCCTCCCTCTGACTGGCCTATGCCCCTGGCTGGGAGGAAGGGCCCAGGTGTGTGTGTGTGTGTGTGTGTATGTGTGTGTATGTGTGTGTGTGTGCGTGTGCACATGTGCCGGCTCCCCCACGGCCCCCCCACAGCTCCCCCACGCTCCCCACGGCTCCACATGCAGGGACTGCCCACCCTCTGGCCACGCCGCGCCTCCGACCTACTTAAGCAGAGACGTGCTCTCCACTTCCCTGATGTAGCCAAGAGACATCTTTGGCTTTTTAAGGGAAGAGGGGGTGTGCTGCGAGCGTCCCCAGTAGTTTCACGGCTGAGCTTCTGAACATGCCGCTCCAGAAGGTCATTTAAAGTGCTGTTCTCACCTTCCTCTGTCCCCCGGAGAGTGGCCTGGCCCCAAGGGCCCCAGCATACAGACCAAGGGCACCGCTTCATCCCTGTCCACGCTCGGTCACTCTGGGCTGAAGGTGACTGGGCCTGCCCAGGGACCTCCAGACAGCAGGAGCTTCGGCTGCCGGAGCAGGTGGAGAGTGCTGTGGGCGCTGCCCGTTCTCCGTGAGACGCAGTTAACCGGGAATGACAGGCAGGCGGAACGCGTGGCCCGGTGCCTTGATGACCCCCAAGTCCAGCAGACTGAGAGTCAAGGGAGGGAGGCTGCAGCCCCAGGTGCGACGGAAGGCGAGCCCTGGCACAGCTGGGGCCAGCAGGTGGTCCTGATGACCTGGTGCACCCTCTAGCTGCCCAGCCTTGTCCTGGGGAGACCTGGTGTTGCTCCCCAGGAATTTGTATCCAAGTCTCACAGGTGAACTGGCTGCAGCTTCTGCCGGCAGCCCGGCCCTCTGCCGTCCACCCCAGGGCTGCCTCCAGCTCAGCCTGAAACCCATTTGATTCTGGAATCCCAACGTGTCTGGTGACTGGTTTTCCCTGGGGGCTCTGCTGGGTCTCCAGGACTTGGGGATTCAGCGTGGCCTGCAAAGGCTGAAGAAGGACTGCGACACTGCTGGGGCCCGCAGGCCGGCTCCGCGCCTGGCTCCTGTTGCTCCCTAAGGTCATGAAGAGGGCTGAGTCTTGCCCTCGGGCTGTGCCCCAGCAGGTGCAGATTCCCAGCTGCGTGGGAAACTCTAGGCTGACGGGCCTTCCTTGTCCTGCTGTGACCAGGGGTCTCCTGGTATTTCCTTGTCCTGCTGTGTCCTAGGCTGTCCTGCTGTGCCTGCTGTGCCTGCTGTGGCCTGCTGTGGCCTGCTGTGCCTGCTGTGGCCTGCTGTGGCCTGCTGTGGCCTGCTGTGCCTGTGGCCTGCTGTGGCCTGCTGTGGCCTGCTGTGGCCTGCTGTGCCTGCTGTGGCCTGCTGTGGCCTGCTGTGCCTGCTGTGGACTGCTGTGCCTGCTGTGCCTGCTGTGGCCTGCTGTGCCTGCTGTGCCTGTGTCTGTGTGCCTGCTGTGGCCTGCTGTGGCCTGCTGTGGCCTGCTGTGGCCTGCTGTGCCTGCTGTGCTGCTGTGCTGTGCCTGCTGTGGCCTGCTGTGCCTGCTGTGGCCTGCTGTGCCTGCTGTGGCCTGCTGTGCCTGCTGTGCCTGCTGTGCCTGCTGTGCCTGCTGTGCCTGCTGTGGCCTGCTGTGCCTGCTGTGCCTGCTGTGCCTGCTGTGCCTGCTGTGGCCTGCTGTGCCTGCTGTGCCTGCTGCTGCTGTGCCTGCTGTGCCTGCTGTGCCTGCTGTGGCCTGCTGTGGCCTGCTGTGCCTGCTGTGCCTGCTGTGGCCTGCTGTGCCTGCTGTGCCTGCTGTGCCTGCTGTGCCTGCTGTGGCCTGCTGTGTCCTGCTGTGCCTGCTGTGCCTGCTGTGCCTGCTGTGGCCTGCTGTGGCCTGCTGTGCCTGCTGTGCCTGCTGTGCCTGCTGTGCCTGCTGTGCCTGCTGGCTGCCTGCTGTGCCTGCTCTGCCTGCTGTGCCTGCTGTGCCTGCTGTGCCCTGCTGCCTGCTGCCTGCTGTGCCTGCTGTGCCTGCTGTGGCCTGCTGTGCCTGCTGTGCCTGCTGTGGCCTGCTGTGGCCTGCTGTGCCTGCTGTGCCTGCTGTGGCCTGCTGTGCCTGCTGTGCCTGATGTGCTGTGGCCTGCTGTGCCTGCTGTGCCTGCTGTGCCTGCTGTGCCTGCTGTGCCTGCTGTGCCTGCTGTGCCTGCTGTGCCTGCTGTGCCTGCTGTGGCCTGCTGTGGCCTGTGCCTGCTGTGCCTGCTGTGGCCTGCTGTGCCTGCTGTGCCTGCTGTGCCTGCTGTGGCCTGCTGTGGCCTGCTGTGGCCTGCTGTGGCCTGCTGTGCCTGCTGTGCCTGCTGTGGCTGCTGTGCCTGCTGTGCCTGCTGTGCCTGCTGTGGCCTGCTGTGGCCTGCTGTGGCCTGCTGTGTCCTGCTGTGGCCTGCTGTGCCTGCTGTGCCTGCTGTGCCTGCTGTGCCCTGCTGTGGCCTGCTGTGCCTGCTGTGGCTGTGCTGCTGGTGGCCTGCTGTGCCTGCTGTGCCTGCTGTGGCCTGCTGTGCCTGCTGTGGCTGCTGTGGCCTGCTGTGGCCTGCTGTGCCTGCTGTGCCTGCTGTGGCCTGCTGTGGCCTGCTGTGCCTGCTGTGGCCTGCTGTGCCTGCTGTGCCTGCTGTGCCTGCTGTGCCTGCTGTGGCCTGCTGTGCCTGCTGTGCCTGCTGTGGCTGTGTGCCTGCTGTGGCCTGCTGTGCCTGCTGTGGCTGTGCTGTGGCTGCTGTGCCTGCTGTGGCCTGCTGTGCCTGCTGTGGCCTGCTGTGGCCTGCTGTGCCTGCTGTGGCCTGCTGTGCCTGCTGTGCCTGCTGTGCCTGCTGTGCCTGCTGTGCCTGCTGTGGCCTGCTGTGCCTGCTGTGCCTGCTGTGCCTGCTGTGGCCTGCTGTGGCTGCTGTGCTGCTGTGCCTGCTGTGGCCTGCTGTGCCTGCTGTGCCTGCTGTGCCTGCTGTGCCTGCTGTGCCTGCTGTGGCCTGCTGTGCCTGCTGTGCCTGCTGTGGCCTGCTGTGCCTGCTGTGCCTGCTGTGCCTGCTGTGGCCTGCTGTGGCCTGCTGTGCCTGCTGTGCCTGCTGTGGCCTGCTGTGCCTGCTGTGCTGCTGTGCCTGCTGTGGCCTGCTGTGGCTGCTGTGCCTGCTGTGCCTGCTGTGGCCTGCTGTGGCCTGCTGTGCCTGCTGTGCCTGCTGTGCCTGCTGTGCCTGCTGTGGCCTGCTGTGGCCTGCTGTGCCTGCTGTGGCCTGCTGTGCCTGCTGTGGCCTGCTGTGCCTGCTGTGCCTGCTGTGTGCCTGCTGTGGCCTGCTGTGCCTGCTGTGCCTGCTGTGGCCTGCTGTGCCTGCTGTGCCTGCTGTGCCTGCTGTGGCCTGCTGTGGCCTGCTGTGTGCCTGCTGTGCCTGCTGTGCCTGCTGTGCTGCTGTGCCTGCTGTGGCCTGCTGTGGCCTGCTGTGCCTGCTGTGCCTGCTGTGCCTGCTGTGCCTGCTGTGCCTGCTGTGCCTGCTGTGGCCTGCTGTGGCCTGCTGTGCCTGCTGTGCCTGCTGCTGTGGCTGTGCCTGCTGTGCCTGCTGTGCCTGCTGTGCCTGCTGTGTGCTGTGCCTGCTGTGCCTGCTGTGCCTGCTGTGCCTGCTGTGCCTGCTGTGGCCTGCTGCCTGCTGCTGTGCCTGCTGTGCCTGCTGTGCCTGCTGTGCCTGCTGTGGCCTGCTGTGCCTGCTGTGCCTGCTGTGCCTGCTGTGCCTGCTGTGCCTGCTGTGCCTGCTGTGCCTGCTGTGCCTGCTGTGGCCTGCTGTGTGCCTGCTGTGCTGTGCCTGCTGTGCCTGCTGTGCCTGCTGTGCCTGCTGTGCCTGCTGTGGCCTGCTGTGCCTGCTGTGCTGCTGTGCCTGCTGTGCCTGCTGTGGCCTGCTGTGCTGCTGTGCCTGCTGTGCCTGCTGTGTCCTGCTGTGCCTGCTGTGCCTGCTGTGGCCTGCTGTGCCTGCTGTGCCTGCTGTGCCTGCTGTGCCTGCTGTGGCCTGCTGTGCCTGCTGTGCCTGCTGTGGCCTGCTGTGCCTGCTGTGCCTGCTGTGGCCTGCTGTGCCTGCTGTGGCCTGCTGTGCTGCTGTGCCTGCTGTGGCCTGCTGTGCCTGCTGTGCCTGCTGTGCCTGCTGTGGCCTGCTGTGCCTGCTGTGCCTGCTGTGGCCTGCTGTGGCCTGCTGTGGCCTGCTGTGCCTGCTGTGCCTGCTGTGGCCTGCTGTGCCTGCTGTGCCTGCCTGCTGTGCCTGCTGTGGCCTGCTGTGCCTGCTGCTGTGCTGTGGCCTGCTGTGGCCTGCTGTGGCCTGCTGTGGCCTGCTGTGGCCTGCTGTGGCCTGCTGTGGCCTGCTGTGCCTGCTGTGCCTGCTGTGTGGCCTGCTGTGGCCTGCTGTGCCTGCTGTGGCTGCCTGCTGTGCCTGCTGTGGCTGCTGGCTGCTGCCTGCTGCTGTGTGCCTGCTGTGGCCTGCTGTGCCTGCTGTGGCCTGCTGTGGCCTGCTGTGCCTGCTGTACCTGCTGTGGCCTGCTGTGCCTGCTGTGGCCTGCTGTGCCTGTGGCTGCTGTGCCTGCTGCTGTGCCTGCTGTGCCTGCTGTGTACCTGCTGTGGCCTGCTGTGCCTGCTGTGGCCTGCTGTGGCCTGCTGTGCCTGCTGTGCCTGCTGTGGCCTGCTGTGGCCTGCTGTGGCCTGCTGTGTGCCTGCTGTGCCTGCTGTGCCTGCTGTGCCTGCTGTGCCTGCTGTGCCTGCTGTGCCTGCTGTGCCTGCTGTGCCTGCTGTGGCCTGCCTGCTGTGCCTGCTGTGCCTGCTGTGGCCTGCTGTGCCTGCTGTGCCTGCTGTGCCTGCTGTGCCTGCTGTACCTGCTGTGCCTGCTGTGGCCTGCTGTGCCTGCTGTGCCTGCTGTGGCCTGCTGTGCCTGCTGTACCTGCTGTGCCTGCTGTGGCTGCTGTGCCTGCTGTGGCCTGCTGTGCCTGCTGTGCCTGCTGTGCCCTGCTGTGCCCTGCAGTGTCCTGGCCCCTTCTCGGGTGCAGAGCATGCTGTGGTCTCTCCCACAGCTCTTTCGGAAGTGGCTTTGTGGAGGCACAGTCACAACCATGCCATGGCCCTGAGCCCAGTGGCCTGGCACATTCAGGGCAGTGCAGCTAGTTCAGGACGTCTCCACCCCTCAAACAGAGGCGCTGTGCCACCCACGCCCTCCGTGCCAGGCAGCCATGCCCTGCTGTCTCTGTGGCTCCCCCTGGGGATGATCTGTGGGGTCGGGTCACTTCACAGGGCTCTTCCCGGCGCCTGGCCAGGGCAGGCCTCAGCTCCTCTCTCCTTTCCACAGCCGAAGACCCCCGCCGTGAGCCCACCGTGCTCTGCATGTCCAGTCACCCGTGGATGGTGACAGGGACGTGGTCCTTGGTGGAGCTCTGGTCAGGCCCTCTTAGCCTCTTTTCCAACATGTCCTGACACTGGCCTCCTGCCCTGCCCCTGGTCTGCCAATCCCAGTGGTGGCAAAGTCCTGCCAAGCCAGTGTATGGAGAGCCCGACCTTTAACCCTGACCCTGGATATCAGAATCCTTGAGGCCTTTGTCGGGACTCCCCCTGCCCTTGATGGCCGACCATGAGCCTCCTGGCCACGGCTCACGCGCCGACCCCCCGCCCGCCCAACCGGCTGTGTTTGGAGGGGATTGCTGTCTGTGCGGGCGGGCCTCTCCCCTGCCGCGGCAGCCGGAAGAACAGCTGTGCGTGGGTCCTCCCCAGGACAGGCACCTGGGCACCTGCCTCTGGTCTAGGACGAGTCCTCTGCTGGGGACACCGTGTCCCGGCTTCACGTGACCTCTGCTCCTGTCCTCCTGGGCATGTCCCAGGACTGCATCACGTGCTGCGATCCAGTTCCCCGGGGTGCTGCGCGTCAGCTGGAACCCACAGCACATCGGGGAGGCCCTTCGGCCAGGCCCAGTGGGCTTCTCGGGACCAGGAGGGTTCTCCTTGGAAGGAGTGATGGGCCGGGGAGGCGCCCTCGCCGCCGGGCCTGGGCCCAGGCTTCCCGGCAGCTCCCGTGGCATCCGCTGAGAGGCCACCTTGGTCCTGGCGTCCCACAGACCCCGCTGGACCCCATCACAGCCCAGCAAGAGCAGCAGCAGGTGCTCAAGTGCACAGGCCTTCGCACGAGCTGGCGGCAGGTGAGCAGGGAACGGGGCCGCTCGGGGGCCAGGAGCTGGGGCCTGCAGGCGGCCCAGCAGCCCACGCCTCTCAATCCCGGGCCTGGCGGCCGGTCCAGACATGGCGCGGCAGGGCAGCCCCTCCGGAGGCCCTCTCCCGGCCAGCCTGCCCTCCCCAGCTCCGTCCCTGCGTCCGGGCGGCTCCTCCCCAGGGCCCTCTGCCCGTTCCCTCTCCTGAAGACACCAGCCCTACTGGGTCGGGCTCTCCCCAAGACCTCCTCAAGTGCTTGTTCCTGGCCATGGTCGCCTTCTGGGCTGGGAGGGAGCGAGGACCCCAACCTCTGGATTTGGGGAGGCGCGAGTCAGCCCACAAGGTGGACCAAAGCCAAGGAGCAGCAGAGGCTTTCCTCTGCGGGGGGCAGTGTTTCTGAAAGGGGGTCTGGAGAGGACCCAGCCCGCCACAGAAGGTGCAAGGCGGGACAGACACCAGGGGGAGGGAGAGGCCTCGGGCAGGCGCCTGTCCCGGAGAGGTGACTGCAGGGCCTGGGGCTCCCTGGGGGGGGGACCACAGCGCCTGCTCCCTGGGCCTGGAGCAGGCCCTGAGGGCGAGGAGGCAGGCAGCAGCTCCACCCCACTCCCCTCGCATCCTGGGCTCTAGGAAAACAGTCCCCATGACTCAGCCCCCGCCTGCCCTTCTTGTCATCTTAATTAAAGTCAGGACTCGCCTTGGTTTAGACAGTCGCCATTATTAGCACTAAATCAAGCTCCCGTTTTAAGGTGTAGGCCCTGGAAGCAAAGCACGGCAGGACCAGGAGATAAATACCACCAAGGGCAGAGGCTGCGTGGCCGCGTCCTGTCCTTAGCATGGATTCTGGCCCGCTCAGCTCCGTCCTCACCCCACACACTCCCAGGACACAGCCGGCTGTGGGGCTGGGGCCCATGACAGGGAGGCCAAGAGCCCGAGGGACAGACGCGCTGTTCCTGAAGGCCTTCCTTTCCAGGCCTGTGTCCTGCAGGGAGAAGGACCAAGGCTCAGGGGAACAGGCAGCTTCCCTGGGTCCAGGAGGCTCTGGAACAACCGAACCACGGAGCCCTGGTTTTGGAAATTTTGGGGGGAAGGGGGTCATGGGCCTTCCTAGGATCCTTTGATGTTGGCGGCCTCTGCACCCTCACCACCCCTCATGAACCGGTGACAAATGCTCCGCTGGTGGCTTTTCCGGAGGTCCTCAGGCCTTCCCGGAAGGCTTTGTGCCCACAGGAAACACTGATAGTGAAGTGCGCCCTCCTGGGAAAGTCGGCCTCCACAGCCCTGGGGTAGAGGCCGCGATCTGCCACCACGCCACCACGGCCCTGCCGAGGGCGTGCACCTGACTGGACGGGACAGAGGGATCCCACCTGGGACCTCCTCAGCCACCCCCACCAAGGCCAGCCTCCCAGAGGGGCCTTGCACACTGGCCACACGCCCCACCGCGGGAGGCCCTAGAAGCTGCACAGCCTGGAGAAGCCAGGGACACGGAGAGGGCCGGGACAGGACAAGGGCACCACGGAGAAGGAGCACGTCTGGAGGGCGCGGCTGGGGCGGGGGACTGTGCCCTGGCAGCAGGGCGGGGCTGGGGGCACCTGCGCCACGCCACACTCTTTCCTTGAACCCAGTCAGAGAACGATGACCGATGACCGGCTTCCCTCCCTTCTTCCCAAGGGCAAGGGGACAGGCCGGCTGGAGAGGTGACCTGGGCGCCTTGTCCTGGGCGCAGCGAGCGCTCTGCAGGGCGTCGGACACGACCGCTTGTCCCTGCCATCTCCAGCTTCCCTGCTCTTCCTCGAGGGCCTCCCTCTGCCGGCCCTCAGCCCTCCTGCAGCCCGGGCGCGCCTCACCCGCGGGACCTGCCGGCAAGCGTGACTGACCTAGAAGCTTTCTCTCCGCCCCGCCACACCAGGGGACCGTCTCGTCTGGTTCAGGGCCGGAGAGTGGAGAAGGCGCGTCTGGCCCGACAGGCAGAGCGGGCACACGCCAGCCCCCGGGAGGCGGGCAGCAGGGCTACCCTCAGACGCAGAGCCCAGCTCTCAGCCGCTCCCCGCCAGGGATCCCACTCTCAGGGACGCACGGTCCCCATGGCTGGACCCCTTGGCCTGTCCTCACTGCAGCACGCCTGGCTCGGCAGCCCAGCGAGCCCCCAGGGACCCACCATCTGTCCTCCCAGGTCACACCAGCCTTGCCTTCCTCTCCGCCTCCTGCTGGCCCGTTCCTAAGAACACAGGGGACAGCGCCTGGTTCGTCCCGCTTGGAGCAGAGGCTACCCTGGGTCTGATCATCAAAGCCAGAAGGCCCTGCCTGGGGGTGAGGCAGACCCTGCAAGGAGCCGTGGGCAGGGGCGTCGGTGGGGGGTGTCGGTGGGGCTCCTGCTCACACCCCAGGACTCTTGACTGGGGCCTCTGTGAAGGTCTCTAAGAGGCTAAACCTTCAAGGCGGTCGCTCAGGAAGACACGCTCTGGAGGGAGCCTGGGACGTTGCCAGCAATGCGAAACGCTCGTCTTTCGTCATCTGTGTTTGCTGGATTTAACTTATTGACACACGGAGCATCTACCCTGGTAGGCTGAGGCCACTGTCCAGCCCCTGGCAGGGCACCACTGACCTTGGCCATGCAGATGGAGCTGCAGCTCTGTGGGCCCACAGGGAGGGGCCCCTGGACCCCCCTGGGCGGACAGACTTCTGGGATCCCTGGCGCGGAACCTGACAGCCGTGCCAGACTACTCACTAAGTGCACCGTTTAGTTGACCCCTCAGGAGGCCTGGCAGGGCAGGGACGGTCATCCCAGAGCAGATCAAGCTCTGGCAGCTGCTTTTCTGCTCACGGGCACAAAGTTGGAGCCACGGTGGCTGGATTTGAACGCAGGCCCCGCTGTCTCCAGAGGCATGACTCCACCACCGCCACGCCCTGGCCGCCTGCCTCGCCAGCCCTCTGGGCGGGACGGCTTGATCCATCTGTTCTCTGCACAGTTCAGCCCCAGGACCATGGGACGCCTGACCTTGGACCTTTGGTGGTGGCCAGTAGCTGATCAGCTGTGGAGCTGTGGTTCCCCCCACGGTCCAGCTACCCAGGAGGCCGTGAGGCTGAGGGCCACCCGGTGTTGCTGCCTGAAGCGGAAACCGTTTGGAGCAACGAACGCTGCAGGAAAATTCGGAGGCAGGATAAAAATGAAAAAAGGTCTTTTATTCTTCTTCTCTCTCCGGCTCCAGCAATCACTCCAAACGCTCTAACTCCAACCACCACCTTCTTCTTCTTCCCACCCACACTAACCAAACTCACCCAGTTATATACATACAGCTTTAACAAGGACACGTGCTCACAGCTCGAGCTTACAGGTGCGTCACGCAGTGTTCACGGGCATACAGAGATTCTTGGGATAATGTATTCCTATCAGGTGGAAACTAGAACATCTTTTATGGCTCTCAGCTAACCGCAATCTTTAGCTATCTCCTTGATTATAGGCTCCTTCAACCCAGGTTCAGTTTTCACTCCAGGGGTCCCTCTGCCTGTGGTCCCCATGTCCAGGACCCTGGCTGGAGCTGCAGACCTGGGCTCCTGGGGCCTGCGCTGCTGAGCTGCCCTCCAGGCTAATGCGGGCTGCCTTTGGGACAGTCCTGGAAGAGGGAAGGACGTCACCACGAAGCTGCGGCACACAGCACAGGGAGCAAAAGGGTTCAAGTCCCGACAGGCACCAGAAGCACCGAGAGCTGCTCAACGGTGCCACTTGGCCCCCAGGTCTGCCCTGCGTGGAGGTGGGGCTGCTGCCGGTGGCCCACGGAGCCCTGGACGCTCACTGCCTTCTCCACCTGAACTTCAGCCACATACACCGGGTCCCCTGCTATGTGGCAGGTGGGCCACCGAGGAGGGGAAGCTTTGTCCTCTTCTTCACTTCATTTTTGCAGTGCTGGGGACGAACCCAGGGCCTCACACGTGCCAGGCAAGCGCTGCACCACTGGCTGCTCCCTGCCACCCTTTTCCAAATAATTTTGGCCTGTGGTTGGTTAACTCTGAAGGATAAGAAGCCCAGAGGACCCACTGAAGCCCCGAGTCACCTGTCACTTCTCAAGAAATGTGCCCGCCCACCACCCTGGGGTGACACAGAGCCGACCCCTTCCTTCCTGGAGTCAGGCTGTGGCAAGGCGGCTCTGGCAGGTGGGAGGAGGACCCCCACGCTGACCCCAGAACTGGGGCTCCCTCCAGCCGCAGAGTCCACGCCCCAGGCAGAGGCTCTGCTGTGGCAGCTGGTGGCCGGCCCAGCTCCTACTGACACCGCTGGGCCCCTACCCCAAGGCCCAGGAGAGGGAGCCATTCAGCCTGCAGGTGGAGCTGGGGGGCCCCGATCGCCAGGGACAAGGTCGGCACTGAAAAGGCCACCTCGGGCTGGGAGGGGGAGGGGGTCCTTGCGGGGAAGGGAGAGTGGCAAGAGTGTGGGTCACGGTGGCTTCCTGGGCCCGACGGAGCTGAGGCCTAGAGACCTGCACGTTTCCAGTGCTCCCAAGGGACCCTCCCCCCCACCCGCCCCAGGACGCGAGCCACCAGCTGACCCTGTCCCAGCCGGGGACCCTGGCAGCCGGGGACCAGGAATTCCCTGCCCAGGTTTGGTGCGGCTGTGGGGTTTGGTGAAGAGGGCGTCGTCCTCCCTGTCCCTGCCCAGCCCTTCTCCAGTTAAAGCAAGGCAAGAAGCCTGTGGTCGTGAGGAACCTCCCCGGCACCGCCGTCAGTATGCACGGGTGACACCCGGAGGACAGGCTGGGCAGCCGACGGGCGTGATCCACGGGTGCACACGGCCACTGCGCTGAAGCTGCTCCTCCCAGCATCGTCCTGGTGACACCCCAGAGCCACCTGCCTGGAGGGACCGTGGCTGGCAGGCTGTCACCAGGGCTCCCAGGAGGCATTGCTGCCACCCTGGCCTCTTTCCTGCACTGTCTTTCCCCAGCCCCCAACTTCAGATGCAGCAGTCACCAGCAGGGAACCCAGGATGTCCTGGGGACTCAGCCGTGAGGGGCCTCTTGATGACAGTGCCCGAGGGCAGCGACTTTCCTCGGATCAGCCACAGGCACAGGGCAAAGCCCCTCCTCCCACCACATCCTTGAACTCCTTGAGCCCCGCCCATCACGGTGCACGTCACAGATGAAGAGGCTGCAGCTCAGAGAGGCTGCAGGACGAGGCTGCAGCTCAGAGAGGCTGCAGGACCTGCCGGTCCTGCTTTCACTGCCAACAAAAATACCACAAGAAACATGGGGTTGCCGGTTAGTGACCCCAGGGCACAGCCAGAGGCCCAGGGAGGAGAAGCCCGGGCGTGTGCTGGGGCAGAGTGCCACAAACTGGGCAGCTCACACGCAGAAGAGTCCCCCCACGGCTCTGGGACCGAGGGTCCTAGACAGATGTCAGGTGGCCTGCCCCAGGCCCCACCCTCTCTGCTGCTGGTGACCTCGACGCCACTGCACTCCCACGCCACCTCCATCGTCACGTGGCCGCCTCCGCCCCCCCACCCCCCGCATCTGTCTCTTAGCAGGACGCCGGTCCCATTGGATTGGGCCACCCCACCCGGCGTGGCCTCTTCTTAACCAGTGACATCTGCAAAGACCCCCCTCTCCAAGGAAGGGCACACCCCCAGGTCCCGGTAGGACTTCAGAGGGTCTTTCTACGGGATCCCCCACGTCCGAACCCCACAGGCGCGGAAGACCCTGCAGCCCGTAGTCTCTCCTTCCCCGGCAGCTGCCGGGGCGCTGACGCTAATTTCCTTTGTTTCTCTGGCTTTCTGTGGGGAGAGGAGTTGGGGGGGGCACATGAGGGGAACCCCTCCCCTCCAAGCCACCCTCGGCCCGCACGGCTCCCACCCGCCTGTCCAGGCTGCCAGGCCCCGTCTCCTTAATGCAAGCAGGTCTTGGTGCTTGGTGAAGGATATTTTCAGCCAAGCAAAAAATATCTTTGTAAGAAGGAATTTTTAAGATCCCAAAGAAAAATAATGATCACGCCCTGCAGCTGTTATTAAGTCTATTTTTGGAGAACTTCGCTGGTGCTGCTGGTCCCCCCGTACCTCTCGGCTGCGGGAAGTGGCGTGGACGTGCACCTGGCGGGGCTCCGGGTCTGCTGCGTCTGTGCGGGCCAAGCCAGGCCCAGGGTCCAGCTCACTGCCCGGCACCGCAACTCAGCAGAGAAAGGCCGTTAAGTCCCACGACTGGAGAGAGGAGTCCAGCGCACACTGAGTGACAGCTGCCTTCAGCGTAACTGCCAGGCAGCCAGCAGAGAGTTGTCAGGGGACCTGGACCCTGCTGCCCTGGGTTAAGGTCACCGTGGCTACCCTTGGCTTGTGCAGACCACAGCCAAGAGGGGCCTGGGCCTTACCAGGAGGAGAAGCAGGGGGCACTGGCTGTGTCCTCTGTCCGGGCTGTTTGACTGGCCTCTGTCAGCCCTGGTCAGCTCTAGCTGGGCCCACGTGGTCCCTGCCGCAGCTTCCCCTCAGAATCCCCAGGAGCCCTGAGAGCTGCCATCGCCTTGGTCCCACTCGACTCCTGGTGGCCTGGTGGCCAGCTCTGAGTTGCCAGGTGACTCTCACTGGGTCAGGTTGACAGGTGGGGGCGGGGTGACCCCACTCCCTGGGTGGGTCCCTCTGGAAGCTCTGCCTGGACAGGCCCCCGTGGGTAGACGACTTCTCTAGAGTGCTGGCTCCCAGACCCCGTGTCCTGTTCAGCGGCTGAGCCCTCCTGCGCCTGCCTCACCCCACACCAGGGCTCCTGCAGGCTGGAGTCTCCTCACTGGCCAGCTCCCAGCCTCCTCCAGGCCTTCCTGCTCCCTGCTGGAACCCCCTTTCCTCCTCGACTTATGAGTTTCTCCTTGTTTTTCAGAACGCCGTGGCTAAGAAACCCCCTTCTCAGGAAAATCTCCCTGACCCTCCCAAGTGCGTGCCCAGCTCACCCAGGGTCAAGGGCACTTCCTAGCACAGCTCCCTGCATAGGGCAGGCCTCTGGGGATATTTGTTAGGTGGGGGACCTGTGACAGGCCTTTGGTCTCTGAAACCCAGGGGCTGCCAGAGGGGACACATGCCCCCAGGCACCAGCCCCAAGCCTCTGGGCAGCTATGCCGGCTGGGCGGACAGGCAGGGAGGCTCTGTCCCTGTCTGTGGCCACAGATGCCATCTGTCTGCTCTGCCTCCGGCTGTTCCCCACCCCCAGCCTTCCAGCTGGACCTCTTAGGGGGGCAGTGATTTGTCCAGCCCCTCAGTCGTCGGCTCCCTGAGGCGGGCAGAGATCCACAGGCACCGCCGACGCACCCTGGCCTCTTGCTGCTGGCCCTGGCTGCTGACCGTCTCACGCAGAGCTGGGCACAGGGGCTCAGCGTTGTCCTGGGAAGCTCCACAAAGCCCGCTTCTGCCCACGGAGGCCTGTGAACTGGCCGAAAGGGCTGGGGACCTGGGGGGACAGGGACAGGAGCCTGCAATAGGGCTGGGTGGGCGGTGGCCCGAGTGCCCGCCAGCTCCTTGGGCTCGCCTGCTCTCTCGGGCACTGGCCGGCTTCACATGCCCCAGGGCCACGGGGCGCCCGGGCCTGGAGAGCTGCCCGCCTGCAGATTTTAAACGGTCCGTCAGAGCGTCACTGGGGTATAAGGAGAAACCGGGAAACCCATCCTTCCCCCTGCAGGCCTCTCGGGCAAGGCCACCAGATTTAGCAAATGAAGTTGCAGGAAGCCCAGCTAAATTTGAATTTCAGATAAACAACAAATAATTTTGAGGACACGCATGTCTCACGCTTTATTTAAGATACAGTTATACTAAAAAATCAGGGTGTCCTTGTGGAATCCAGGTTCTCCTCAGAGTCCTGCAGTTTATCTAACCCCCTTTCTCTCGGGCTCCCAACGTGCCCCCTGTGGCAGCCCTGGGGACCCCAGGAGCCTCCCAACACTGAGAACAAACTATTGTCCTCTTGGGACCACCCCCAAGTGGGGAAGTGATCCCACAGGGCCAGACTGACTCCCGGAGAGTCTCACAGCTAGTAGCGGCAGACAAAAGAGTGTAGTCAGGGCTCCTGGCTTACCCATCTGTCTGTCTATCAATATATCCAACCTCCATCCATCCATCCATCCACTTACCTATCTATCCATCCATCAATCCATTGATCCATTCATCCACCAATCCACCCACTACCAATTCATCTATCAAACTATTTACTCTCCTACTCTCCCATCTATCCAGCCAGCCAGCCAGCCACTCACCTATCCATCCATCCATCCATCCATCCATCCGTTTATCCATCCATCCACTACCTACCTATTCATCCAACAATCCATTGATCCATCCATCTACCCATCAACCCACAATTCATTCATCTATCAAATATTTACTCTCCCACTCTCCCAATCATCCATCACCCACCCATCATCCACCCATCCACCCCTCTACCCATCCACGCCCATATCCTTCCATCCCTGCATCCAGCCGGCAGCCAAAGAACAAACATGTCTCCAGAACCAATCAGGCTCTGGGCCTTGTACAAGCATCTGAGAAAACAGAAATGAACAAGGTGGGTTCGAGTCACCTGTGGTCTTCACAAGCTGCTGGGGGAGCAGGTCCTAGCCCAGTGGCCTTTCCCAGCAAGTGTCCCATGGGTATGGAGCCTGTGCGGAGGGCACAAGCCCCAGTGTGGGGAGGGCTGTCCCCGAGGGCATGCCTAGGCTGCGTCCTATAGAGGAAAAACATCTGCAGAGGTGCGTGTGGCCCCGGGAAGTGCTGACTCCGGGGGTCGGGTTCCGTCCTCCCGCGTGCCCCAGTCTACACTCACACAGCACCGCACGGGGCCAGGTCTCTGATGAGCACCACTGGTGTTTCTGGGTCACAGAATTCTTTGTTTAGCAGCCTCCCCAGCCCTCTACCCCAGATACCTACAGAGAAACAAAAGGCACTCTGCACATCACCAAGTGCCCCCTGGGGAATCCCGCCCGTCGAAAGCCCCTGTCTCAGAGACAAAGACCAAAGCGAGTGTGGGCTTCTCTTTCCAGAAGGTTCTAGAAGTTTCTTCCCAGAAACTCAGTGATGCCGGAGTGAGTGTGCAAGTGATTAAACAAAAATCTGTTTCAACACTGCCAGACAGGAACAGAAGCCAACAACCGACAGTGTGTAACTGTCGCACAAAGGGTTAACCCCGCGGACGAGACGGCTGCTCTTAAATGTATCTCAATCACAGATTTGCATGTGCATTTCAGCAGTCAATAGCATATTGAATTTTTTTCACACTGTTTACCTAGCATAATTTGCAGTTGGTCTGTATTTGATTAAACACCATCATCTTTTATGTACGAGTTACATAAGTAAATAGAAAAATCATTTACAGTCCGATGCCCCACGAAAAATTAATCTCTGGTCTGTCTGGCACCACGCACAGGGAGTTGCCAGGCCGTGTGGCTAATTGGATGTGGGAGGGGAGAGGTGGCGCCTGGGCCGGGAGCCTGTTTCCTCGTCTTCCTGGGGTGGCAGCTGCAGAAGTCCCTGCGACCGCGCAGAGTAAGAACTACAGTCAGCAGCCGTCCAGTCAGGTGGACCCGGAAGTTCAAAGTCACCAGCCGTTCATCCCACTGTGAGACGGACACATCCTCTGGAAAGTCATTCCCTAGTGACAGTGATCTCAGGTCCTCCGCTGATTGGGGCAACCCAAAGGCTGCTGTCCTCACACCAGGGGGAGGGGCGCTGTGGGGGCCTCTGTCTTGGGAAGAGGGCAGGGGGTGGCTTCTCAGGTGGGCAGCACCTCCTGTGGGTGGGCACGCCCTCTCGGCTGGCGTGCCCCCAAGCCTGCCCACTGTTCAGCAGAGCCGGTGCCCGAGTCGCAGGGCAGAGGGACCCAGCCAAGGGCAGACGTGGTGGTGGACGCAGAGGCGAGCTCACGCTGGTCCTCTTCCTGGGACCTTCCAGAGAGCCCAGATTCTAGAAAAGTTGGGCAGCTCCCCTGGGGAGCGCTGTGGGACCGGCCTCAACCTCCCCTCCCCCACACGAGTGCCCTGGGGCTGCCACAGCAAAGTGCCACCAAGGGAGGGACTTCCAACAGTGGAGATTGATTCCCTCCCAGTTCTCGAGTCCGGAAGTCCAAGATCAACTTGTGGCAGGCTGTGCTCCCTGCTGAGCCCCAGGGGACCGTCCTCCTGCCCCTCCAGCTCCTCCCTGGGCCTCTGTCCCACCGTCACCTGGCCTCTCCTTTACTCACCTCTCTTGTCTCTTACAGGGACGCTTATCATCAGATTTAGGACCTCCCAGGAGATCGGGGATGATCTCTTCTTCAGACCCTTAACTTAATCACATCTGCAAAGACCAAATAAGGTCACCATCACAGCTTCTAGCTCACAGAACTTCCTTTGAGCCCCCCTCAGCTCTCTGGCCTGTGCTGACCCAGGGAGGCCTGGGTATCCTGGGTCTCTACTGTTGGAAGTCCCTCCCTTGGTGGCACTTTGCTGTGGCAGCCCCAGGGCACTCGTGTGGGGGAGGGGAGGTTGAGGACGGTCCCACAGTGCTCCAGACCCCGGGCTCTTCCTCCCCAGCCTGCAGAGTCTCGCAGGCTCCACGGCGGTCGGTCCTTAGAGGATCCTGCACCGTCTCCTCACCTCTGCTCGGCGGCGAGCTCCTTGTCCCCCCGCTAGTGCGCGTCGGTGCCCGCGAGGAACCAGTCAGCAGAGGAGCAGGAGAGCCGCGGCTCCCAAGTGCCCCCTGCCCTCCTCACCTTGCAGGAGGGGCGCGGCCCTGTGCTGGCCACACTGGGAGTTGGAGGTGGTGGAGAGCTTCTCCAGGGCAGGCTCTCCTCCCCCCCAAGAGGCCCTCGAGGAAGCCTGGGTGAGGGCGCAGGGTGAGAGCCAGGCACCTGGCATCTGTGACTTGGTCCTTTATCCCCTACTAGCCAGTGGTTCCGAGCCGGCCCTGGGCTCTTGCCGCGAGCTGCTGGAGTCCCCAGGTTGGGGTGCGGTGAGCCGGTGTCCTTCTGCAGGGTAGTTAGAGTGACCGCTCCTTTGCTTTAAAAACCTGGGAACAAGGAGAAGCGTAGGGAGGAGATGGTGCCGCTGATGCGGAAGGAACTCTGTGACAAAGTCCAGCAAAACCGCAGGACAGGGGTGGGCTGGGCTCAAGGACTCACAACTGGTAGCTGGTGAGATTGCTCAGGACCCCACGTCTGATTTGGGTGCCTGTGGTTTCCTGCTGTAGTTATAACAAATTGTCACAAGTACAGTGGCTGAAAAGACACGAACATGTTCTCTTTGAGATTTGGGGTCAGAAGCTGATGGGCACTGTCAGCGGGGCTGGTTCGCCTGGGTCTCCTGGGCTCCGTGTCCATCCCTCCTCTAGCTTCTGGAAGCTTCCGAGTCCTTGGCCTATGGCGACTCCCTCCTCCGGCAAAGCCCATCAGCCAACCTCTGCCTCCCTTGCCAGTCCTCCAGCTTAGCCAGACCCTCCGCCTCCTAGTGAGAGGGCTCAGGTGGAAGAGTGGACAGCTGGGGACAGGCTCCATCTCCAGGTCCTTGACTTAACCACACCTGCTAACTCCTTTACCAAGAGAGGGGCACTCCCAGGTCCGAGAGTCACAGGCTCTGGGGACCGTGACATGGACATCTTCCAGGGTGGCATTATTCATAGCTGTGCTTTGGTGACCATGCCCGCCCCCAGCACCAGCCCCCTAGCTGGGCAGACAGCACAGTTAGAAGCAGAGCTTTCTGTTCCCAGTGCCTCCCGCAGGCTCCTGCACTGAAGAAGCCACATTCCCTACGGAGACCCCAGCCACCCCGGCTGTCCTGCTCCTGCTGCTGACCAGCCCCGTCAACACGATGCCCAGGCTGTCCTCCTGCCTGCCCCAGCCTTCTGCTGACTAGTGCTCACACAGACCCCTCCGGTGGCCCCGTCCACAGCCCCCAGGCCATTGTCATGCCAACCAGACACTTGGTCTCCCACTGCCTCGGGAACTGACCGTCCCCACTCTCCTGTCCATTTGTCATCATCTCCATCCCCTCCCGCCCTTCCTAACCCCTCCCCACCAGAATGAGTCTCCTTCACCACAGGGTCCCCGACCTGGCACCTCCTAGGAACAGGAAAACGAGGGCAAGAAGGTGCTGAGTGCCAGGCGTGCCCCGGAGCTGGCCACGCAGCTGGGCAAGGCCACCAGGACCCTGTGGCCTGGCTCGGGACATCTTATGCCTGCCTGTGAAGGTGGCTCGGCCCTGACCCAGTGCTGCCCCGGGTGGCGCACGGCTCGTCCGCTCCCCGCTGCCCAGCTGCCCAGAGGAGAGGACTCCAGGGAGCTGGGACCTGCAGGTGGCCTCAGTCCGCGGCACCCGAGGGTCTCAGCACCACCCTGCAGTGGTGACCGTGCCAACGCCAGCAGCTCCGTGTTTTCCCTTCAAGTTCAATGCAACAGCGCCGTGAGACAGGCCCGGCGAGGACCCCTGGGCTCCCCCGCAGCTGCCCACCCAGCCGAGCGCCCTGTGCTGAGGGAGGTGGGCCTCGCGTCAGGCTCACCCTCCGGGGCCTGGAGAGTCGCCACCCTGATGGCAGCCCACCACCTGGCTCTGCCGACGCTGCCCCTCCAGCCCCGGGCTCGGGTGGGCGAGTCCATCGTCAGCAGCCCACAGCGTGGACTCTGGTTCCCGGCCCACAGTGGCCTGGGGTGTCAGTGGCGTGACCTCACACCTGCAAGCTGGACCACACTGGGGCTGGAGGGCTTAGGCTCAAAGCCAGCGTCCCCCCATCCTAAGGGCTCCTCCCAAAGGAGGGCTGGACATTCTGCTGCCCCCTCCCTGCGAGGCCGTGCCAGTCTGTTTAGCCGATGCCCCGTGACCCAGATCTCCTCGCACAACCGAGCCGAGTGTGATCGAGGGGCGGGGCCGTGTCTGCTGCAGCCACTGGCCAGGGCCATGAGGAAACCCTGGGGGTCCAAGGGAAAACGGCCACCCCTCTGCCGCCGTCGTCAGAGCTGAGTCCAGTCGGGGCGCTCCCTGAGGGGCAGCCCACCCTTGGCAGGCTTCAGTGTCCCTGTGGGCATCCACTCTGCCCGGCCGTGGCCAGACGGGCAGGCAGATCTGGCCGCTGGGCCCAGATCCAGCCGCGACACCCAGGCACGGCCTTGGCACCGCTCCTGTCGGCTGTGCCTGTCTCTTCCGTCCGCCTCTTTCTGGGAACATCAGCCGCAGGAGAGAGAGCAGGCCCCTGTGTCCGCGGGGACCCGGAGGCGTCTGTCATACCCAGGGGAGCAGCTTGATCCCTGAGCGTCCTGAGGGTCGAGGCTGCTGTGGTGACGCACCCCTTGGAGCCAGGACCGCACCTGGCGCGGACTCAGCAAGGGGGAGCGAGGCGGGGGAGGAAGGGTCCGCCCAGGCCGTCACCCCCATCTGTGGCACCCCACGGAGCCCCTGCAGCCTCACGCCAAGGCTTCAGAGGGCCAGTTAAGCCCCGGAGACGGAGGCAGGCCTCTTCTCCCAAGCCACGCTGCAAGCCCTGGAGAGGTCTCCGCTGGCCCGCCCCTGCCGTCCACTAGGCCTTGCTAAATCTGGAGCCTCTGGGGCCGCTTGCCCGGCTGTCAGACAGGGCTAAGCCCTCCTGGGGGCCACGAGAGCGAGGAGCAGCCCCTCTCCACGTCCCTGTCCTCCCTCGACGTCCCCGCCCACAGAGCAGGGCCAGAGCACCCATGTCCTCTGGTGCGCGCGAGGGCCAGCCGAGGAAGGCCTCCCAGAGCCCAGCGCAGGCTCCCCGTGGAGGCCCCAGGGTGACTCGCAGCCCCGCAGGCCCCGCCCTCCCCTGGCCACATCCTCCGTCCCCACTGGCTGTCAGGGCGACCGGCGAAGGGGCTGGGCAGACAGGCCTTCCCCGGGACGGATCTACGAAGGTCACCCAGGGGCACGCCGAAGATCTAGATCTTCCTAAAGCCAGGCTGGGTGGACGGTGTGCAAAATGGAACTTCTGGCCTCTGGTGAGGCTGCCAGGACCGGGGACTGCCCCGTAGCTGGGGACTGGGGAGCTTGCTTCAGGCCAGCGGCCACGTGAGAGCCACGGCAAGTCGGGCAGCAGCCTTGCCTGGCAGCCGTCAGGAGGAGGGGGCACCGGCTGCAGCTTGCAGGGCTCTCCCCACTCTCGCTGGCCTCGAGGTGACTCTAAAACAGCAGCTGCTTGTTGGGTGCTTAGCAGGAGCCAGCTGTGGGCAAGCACGCCGGGCATCCGGTGTCTTATCCAACTGCTGTGAGGGAATTCTCGGTGTGGTGGTTTTGCCAACAAGGGACTGAGGTCCAGAGGGGTTAACGCACCTGTCAGGTTGCACAGGGAAGAGGCAGAGGCACCAGCCTGCTGTGCTCCCAGAGCCACACCCATAGGCCCTCAGCCACGCTCCTCCCCAACCTCAGACTGCTGTGACAATGACCAACACCGAACTTCTCCACAAGAAGTGAGTTACAGACAAAATGTAGAAACGCCCCAGCGATTGGGTGGGGGGCGGTGCTGAGGCAGGAGGGTCACAAGTCCCAGGCCAGACTTAGCAACTAAACAAGGCCCTGTCTCAAAATAAAAACTGAAAAGGACTGGGGATGCCGCTCAGCGGGAGCACCCAGGGTTAAATTCCCTGGAAGGGAGGGTGGGAGGAAGGGGGGAGGGAGGGGGAGGGAGAAAAGGAGGGAGGGGACAAGGGAGGGGGAGGGGGTAAGGGGGGTGGTGAAGGGAGGGGGTGAGGGAGGGAGGGAGTGAGGGGGGAGGGGAGGGAAGAAGGGAGGGAGGGGACAAGAGGGAGGGAGGGAGTGAAGGAAGAGGGGAGGGAAAGAAGGGAGGGTGGAAGGAAGGAAGGGGAGGGGGAGGGGGAGGGGAGGGGAGGAAGGGGGGGAGGGGGGACAAGGCAGGGAAGGAGGGGAGGGGGAAGGGAGGGTGGAAGGAAGTGGGGAGGGGGAGGGGAGGGAGGAAAGGGAGGGTGGAAGGAAGGGGAGAGGGGAGGGAGGAAGGGGCCTTGGAGAGACAGGGCCCAGCCAGCGCAGCCAAGGTCCAGCCCCAGAGCTCAGTGTCCTCTGTCTTTGGGGCCCACAGGGCTTGTGTCTCACCAACACCCGAAGCTGTGGTGGCACTGCACCGGGCACGGGGCCCTGCAGACCCGGGAGGCCAAGAGGAGCTGGAGGAGGCCGCCAGCTGCTTCCTGCACTGCATGGGGGTGGCCTCAGCTGTCACCTGGTGCGCCAGCGTGTGCCCCCTCCTCCCTGCTGCCCAGCTCCCCAGGGCCCCCTGCTGAACTCTGCCTACCCTCGCACTGCAGGGGGCTGTGGCCTCACCCACGGGGACCCATGTCGCCCTTGCACTGTGCCTGTGGTCAGACTCCCCCCCAGTCCGGGAGCCGCCACGTCCCCCTCCTCCCCTCACAGCCCCGGCCTGGGCATGTCCCCTGTGTGGCCGGGAGCTGCCTCCCTGTATAACTATATTTTCTCCAGTCCTGCTAAAGATCTAGCCCCTCACACCCATCCCAATTTTAAAAGCACCCCCATTAGTGCCTGAAGAGACAAAGGCTGCAGTAGTAAGTGCCGGGTTAGGAGATGGCGGCCAGGGCCCCTCACAGCAGGATGGACAGAGGGAGGGGACCAAGCCTCTGATCTCTGAGCCCAGTGAAACTGACCCCAGCTCTGGGGGAGAGGGGCCTGCACGGGTGCCAGTGGGCAGCCAGGGGCCAGGAAAGCAGCCCCTGGGGCCGGGGTGTAGCCCTCCTGCTGGGGCACATGGGTGCTGGGATTGGGTGCTGCCCCCCTCCCAGTGGGCAGGGGACTGGCCCCGTTTCAACTCCCTGTGCTCTAGGGATGGCTAAGCCCTGAGCAGGGAGCCAACCACGGGGACCCCAATCTCCATGCCAGGGTGGCTCGGTTCTGCACAGGCGGCCCAGCCTCTGTGAGGCCAAGAGGGACCTCCGCTGCCCGCGGCCCGTGGAGATGCAGACAGCTGGGCCTCTGCAGGAGCGGGCAGGGCCACAGCTCAGGCCAGGCAGTGATGGTCAGCTAACACCACCCCAGGCCAGGACCAGAAGGTACCACGGGGGCTGCTGCCCCTCGTGCCCACCACCCTCCCCACCGGCCTCTGCTCTCCTTGACCTCCTCTTGGGACAGAGGCAGTGGCCCTTGGTTTGCCACCCCTGGAGTGGGAGGCCGGGGATCACACTGCTCTTGTGGACGTCGCACGTAGAGGAGATGACCCCCGCCGGCTTCAGCGAAGCCGGGACTCTGCGGGGACCCCGTCTCTAGGCCAGGCACCCTCTGCACCAGGGCCCTGGGACTCTGCGGGGACCCCGTCTCTAGGCCAGGCACCCTCTGCACCAGGGCCCTGGGACCTGCGGGGAACTACCCCCCGTCTCTACGGGGGGACCTGCCGTCTCTAGGCCAGGCACCCTCTGCACCAGGGCCCTGCTCCTTCTCCGGGAGCCTCGTTTGGTCATTTCCCTCCTGAAGCGTGGCAGCTGCTCCGCCGTCAAGGCCTCATCCCCAGAAGCCCCTGGGCATCACTTGGCTGAGCCGCTGGAGGCCAGCCTCTCCGGGCAAGGGCCCGGGACCCTCCGTGCTGACGGCTGGGAGAAAAACACCAACGGGGGTCCCTTGGTGGCCAGAAGCTGGACGCAAAGCACGACTCCACCCACATCTCAGCACACACAGGGGTCCCTCCGTGCTGGCCTGGGGGCACCTGCTGAGCTGCTCTTCAGTGCTGAAGCAGGGCCCGGGGCGCCCCTACACTGATTGTCCAACCCTTGGCCTTTGCGGGCAGCGTCTCCCAGACAAGAGCCAGCAGCTGGCTACGGCTCCAGGCCACACCACAGGCCTGGCCGTCCTGACCTCGCTGAGGATAAAACGAGCCTGCCTAGCCAGTGAGGAGGAGGGCACCAGCGAAGGGTGAGGTGCTCATGGGCTGGTGGCCACGGCTGCGACACCAGCTCCTTGGGAGGCTGAGGCAGGAGCGTCACGAGTCCCAAGCCAGCCTGGGCAACTTGGTGACAGCCTGTCTCAAAACAAAGTCTTAAAGAGGGGCCGGGCGTAGCTCAGTGGAGAGTGCCTGGCTGGAATGCAGGAGGCCCTGGTGCACCCCAGGGCTGTGAAAGTCCCCTGTCACCATGAGAAAAGATGAGCCCAGCACAGTGACAATGACGGGAACACAGGGACTTCACTCTCAAGTCGGGTGTTGCCATACCTGTGAGATCCTCTACACTCCCCACTCGTGGGAGTTACCAAGCCCCCCAGGCCACACGCCTGCCACCTCCCCTGCCGTGTGGCTCACCAAGGAGCCCACCAGGGCCAGGCCGCTGCATCCCAGCTACAGGCAGTGTTTGATGACAGTGTTTTTAGCGCACGGGGCTTGCGCCCCGCCCTGTGTGGTTTGTGCAGGGAATTTAAAGCTGAGTTCTGGAGAGGCCTCCACGGTGGCGCCCGATGCTGTCACAAGCCCCTGGCCCAGGCCTGAGGTCCTCTGAGGACAGAGCCATTCCTGGGGCCTGGCAGACTGACCCAGGCATGGAGGAGGCTGGACAGATTCTTGGAGAATGGAGAGCTGGGTGACCATAAAGGCCAGCTTCCCCGCAGTCCTCGAAGGCGGCGAGCGGATTCGCAGGGCACCTACTGTGTGCCCCACTCCTCGCCAGCCCTCCTGAGGCGTGCGGAGGCGACACGCACTGCGCCCGTTCAGCTGCGTTACTGGGTGAGTCCCGCCACAGCGTCCGCTCAGGACGCCATCACCTGTACCTCCACGGTGAACACCCCACTCCCCAGAGACCCCCGCCCCAGAGGTGCCCGCCCACTGCCCCCTATCCACCTGCCTTCCAGGAAGGCCTGGACCTGCCCGGGCCCCTAGAGAGAGGTCTGCCCTCCCAGTGGCTCGCTGTAAACAGCCCCCCACCCCCAGCTCGGCCAGGCCGACGCTCGCCGGCTCCTCCACTCCTGGCTGCTGTGCGGAGCTCCGTGGCCTGGGTCCCACCGCTGGCTCATTCACCTACTGCTGTCCCCCAGGCGCCCCTCAGATCCTGACTATTGCAGATGGAGCTACTGTGGAGACCACTGCCCGCCTCTGCATGGCGCGTGACCGTGCACTTGTGTAAGCACGTGCAGGTGGAGTGGCTGGGCGTCTGGTAGGCGAATGCTCGGCTGCGTAAGGAACTCCAAGGAGTGTCCAAACTGCTACAGTGTGAAGAGTAGAGAGTCCTGTGTGCCTTTCCAGAATACAGCATCTGGCTTTAAATGTGAAATGCTGGGGGTGAAGGAAAGGCGGGGTGGGGAGGCAGGATGGACGTTACAGACAGGTAACACGGAGGGTAAAGATTCGCGGCCCCAGCTGGGCGCGGGTGGCGCACGCCTGTAATCCCAGCACCTGGGAGGCTGAGGCAGGAGGATCGCGAGTTCAAAGCTAGCCTCAGCCATGGCGAGGCACTTAGCAACTCAGTGAGACCCTGTCTCTAATAACATACACAAAAGGGCTGGGATGTGGCCCAGTGGCCAAGTGCCCCTGAGTTCGATCCCTGGCACCACACACACACACACACACACACACACACACACACAAAGATACACGGCCCCTTGACAGACAGGGGAGGGGAGGGGCCCTCACCAACAGAGATGACCGCCTATGTGCCAAAATGCACTCCACCCAAGGGGACTCCCCTGCCACAGAGGACAAATGTGTGACTCACAATTATCTTCCCACGGTGACTTGTCCTTCCATTCCCTTCATGCTGCGTCCTGAAGAGCAGATTTCTCACTCTCAGTGAAATCTAGTTTACCCAAATTTCTCCTTTCACGCTCTTAGGGTCGTAACTACGAAATTGTCCCCTACCCCAAGATCACAGATGTTGTTGTCTGAAGCGATGGCCGTTTGGAGCCCTGTTTACTTGATCCAAGTGTCAGCTTCCACAGCGGGGCGGGACCCGCCAGTCGCTCCCTGCACATGGTGCCCGCTGTGGACAGAAGTCCGTTTGTGTCGTTTACTGGATGTCCGCGTGTTGGCGCTGGTGGGGTGGCGATGTCTCACCATTTCTCCACAAATCTGACCTTGGATCTTTGTTGACACACGCGTCCCCTTCTAGCCTGTCTGGTCTGTTCTGTTGCTGCACTGGGGAGTCCATCCTTGGTTGTCTTGACCACTGTAGCTTCTGATGGTGTGGGGAAAGTCCTGTGCACGGTCCCCTCTTGCCAGCTCGTTTGGGCTATTCTAGCTACTTTGAATTCCCATATATATACATTTTAGGATTACTTTGTTGTTATCTTAAAAAAAGCTCCTGGGCTTTTAGTCACCGTTGCACTGGCTCTGTGGATCCGATTGGGAAGACTGGCATATCCACGTGAAGTCTTGGAATCTATGAATGCGGCTGTCACTACATTTACCTTGTTCTTTAATTTTCCTCAGCAACACTTTCGTGGTATGTGGTGTATAGATCTTAGACCATTCTGTCCAAATTATCTCAGCGTGAGTGTTTCATGGTGTTTGATGCTAGTATAAATGGTTTTGCATTTTGAATTTCAATTTCCAACAGTCTGTTAATAATATATACAGATAGAATAGTTTCTCAAATATTTATCTTGTGTCCTGCATCTTTGTTTAACCCACTCCGTTCTGGTAGGTTGTTTGTTTGATTTAGAGAGCTTGTACTATTTTCTGCGTAGCCGATCATATCTTCTGTGAATACAATTTTACTTCTTCCTGTGCAACCAGGGTGCTTTTTTTTTTACTTCTTTTTCTTGTCTTATTGTAAGGTCTAGGACTCCAATATAATGCTGAATAGGAACAGTGAGAGCCAACATCTTTATTTATTTATTTATTTATTTATTTATTTATTTATTTATTTTAAATTTGAATTTATTTGCTTTAGTTGTACACAATACGTTTTATTCAATGCATTTTATTTGTACGTGGTGCTGAGGATCGAACCCGGGTCGCCCACGCGCTAGGCGAGTGCTCTACCGCTGAGCCACAATCCCAGCCCCCAATATCCTTATTTATTTATTTTTATCTCAGGGAGCATCTAGGTTTGTACTGGCTGTGGTTTTCATGGACATCCTGGACTAGATGAGTGAGTTTCCTTTTGCTCCTAATTTGCTGAGAGCTTTTATCAGGAAGCAGGCTGAATTTTGTCAAATAGCTGTTCTGCATCTATTGAGAGTTACTTGTTTCTATTTTTTATTTGTTAATACAAATTACACTATTCTTTAAAATCTTTGGTATTTGATAATAGTATTTTAGTGCACGTGGCTTATTTTGCTATCTTAGGTATCTTTTTTAAAAAAAATATTTATTTATTTGCTTTAGTTGTACACACTGCGTTTATTTCTACGTGGTGCTGAGGATCGAACCCCCGGGCCGTGCACGTGCTAGGCGAGCGCTCTACTGCTGAGCCACAACCCCAGCCCAACCGTAGGTATCTTATGTTAAGAATTTCTGAACTGTGTTCTGGAAAGGGTTTCCCCAGGGATAAGGTTTACCCTTTTTGAGCAATTTTGGAGTCCACTTGCTAATATGTTGTCCAGATTGCTTGTATCCATGCTTATAAGGGATGTTACTCTTTGGTTTTATTTTCTTGTACTATCTTTGCTTACCTTTGGTTTCAGAGTAATTCTGACCTCATGGAATGACTTGGGAAATAGTACCTCCTTTTCAAGGTTTTAGAAGAAATGATGAAAAATGTCTATTTTTCATTTTGTGGAATTCACTAGTGAAGTCCTATGGGGCTTTGTAGGAGAGCTTTAACTAAAAATCAAACATCTTTCATAGATACAGGATAATAAATGGTATCTATTCATTCTCAGGTAATTTGGGTGGTTTGTGTCTTTCACATGTTCATTTCACTCAAGTTTTTTTAATTTAGTGACAAAATTGTTCATGGTGTTTTGTTGGAATTATTTTTGTATCTGGGAAATCTGTAGGGATGTCACCTAAGTTGTGATGTCACCTGAGTCTTCAATATCCTTGCTGGTTTTCTGATACTTGTTCTATTAGTTACCAAGAGAAAAGGATTAATGTTTCTGACTACAGTTGTAGGTAGATTTTTCTCCTTGAATTTCTCTAAGCTTTTGCTGTGTGTGTGTGTGTGTGTGTGTGTGTGTGTGTGTGTGTGTTGTTTTCATTATGCTCATGCAACCTCATTCCATTAGCTCTTTTTAAAAATACTTTTTATTTTATTTATTTATTTCCATGTGGTGCCAAGGATTGAATCCAGTGCTTCACATGTGCTATTGGAGCGTGCTCCCACTGAGCTACAACTGTAACCCCAGCTTTGTGTTTTTGAAGCACAAATACTGATGATTATTATGCTCTTTTGTTAGTATTTATCCCTTTTCATTAGGAAAAGACCATCTTTCTCCTTGATGATATCATTGCTATGAAATCTTCTTTGTCATATAGTGATATGACCACACTAGCTTTATTTGTACTGGTGTTAGTATGATATATCTTTTTTATCAATTAACTTTTAACCTATTCATGTCTGTATATTTAAAATGAATTTCTTATAGTTGAGTCTTGCTTGTTTACCCAATTTGTCAGTCTCTGTCTTTTAATTGGGATGTTTAGGCCATTTACATTTAGTATATTATTATTGATAGGTTGCTTTTTTCCACTACTTATTCCATATATTCTTTGTTTCTTTTAATTTCATTTCCACCTTTATTGGCTGATTGTTATAACGCTTTGTCATGACATTTTGTTGATTGATTTGGGGTTTATGGTATACGTCTTCAGCTTATCAAAGTCCACCTTCAAGTAATATATACATTCACCTACATTACAGGAACCTTACAACTTAAAGGAAGAAAGATTTATTTTGGTTCACAGTCTCTAGCTTTCAATCTATGGTTGGCTGACTCTGAGGCAGAATCATCATGGCAGAAGGCTGTGGTGAAGGAAAGCTACTCAGCTCATGACAGTCAAGAATAAGAAGGAGGAGAAGGAAGAGAAAGGGGAGGGAGAAAGAGAGAGAGAGAGAGAGAGAGAGAGAGAGATGAGATATGCTGGGCATAAGAAATAGTTCCTAAGGGCATGACCCCAGTGACCTACCCAACCATGCCCCACTTGCCTACGGTTTCTACCTCCTCTGAGTATTCCATTCAAACTATTAATGGATTAATCCAGTGATGAGGTCAGAGCTCTCATGTTCCAGTCACTTCCCCAAAACCCTAACTCTGAACACTGTCTTTAGCACATGAGATTTGGGAGTCATTCCAGATTGAGAGCACCACGGTCCCTGGCTTCCTCTCCCAGCCTCTGAGCTATTGTTGTCATAGATCTTACTTCTGTCACAGACCCCACAGTGCATTCTTTTCTGAAAGCAGCATCCTCTTGGCCTTAGTCTGCTTCTGCTGGTCAGGCTTCCTTCTTCCTCCCCATGACTCGGGTCTGTTGGCGATGACTTGTTTTGGGTTTTGCATATCTGAAAAATTCTTTATTTCAGCCTCATTTTCCAGAGATGATTTTGCTGGTAGGAGAATTCCAGTTTGACAATTTTGCTTTTCTTTCAGACTTTAAAAGTGCTGCTCGTTCTCCTTTGCCTGTTCTCCTGTCTGCATCGCCACCATTTGTTCTTCTCTATGTCATGTATCTTTCTCTCTCTGGTTGCCTTTAAGATTTTTATCTCCTTGTTACCCATTTAAAGATGTTTTTATTATTTTGTTCCTTGATGTAGTTGTTTTGTGTGTTTTGTTCTTGAATTTCATGGAGCTTCATACATCAGTGAATTTATGGCTTTTTAAAGTCAAATTTAGAAAATATTTGTGATTTATTTCTTCAAATGTGTTTTCTCTTCTCCTTCCCCTTCTTCTTGAGAGATTCCAGTTACATGTCTATTAAGCTGTTGAAGTTGTCCCATGACACACTGGTGCTCTGTTAATTTTTTCCCATCTTTTTTCTTTCTCTGCTCTGTTTAGTAAAATTTCCACTGCCATGTCTTAAATACTGTTAATCTTTTATTATTTAAAGCACCACTAATCCCACCCAGTGCATAATTCATCTTAAACATTTTATGTCTAGAATTTTTTATTTGATTATTTTAAAAACATATCTTATGCCTCTACTTAATATCTTCATTATTCTCTGTACTTTTTGAACAAATGGAATTAGTTATACTAACTGCAGAATGTTCTTGTCTACAAATGATATTATCTGTGCCATTTTTGTGTCAATTTCAATTGATGATTTTTCTTCTTAGTATGGGATGTATGTTCTTGTCTTTTGTATGCCTGGTAAGTTTTGGTTAAATGCTAGACATTGGCAGACATCATGAATTTTACACTGTTGGGTGGTGGCAATATCCCTGAGCTTGTTCTGGCACAGTTTGTCCTCTTCAGCCTTGCCCATCAGCCTTTTCAGATGGAAACAGTGTGGCATTTAGTCTGGAGCCAACTCCCCTCTCAGCTGTAGCAGCGATTCTCTGAGTGTGCACTCGGTGCTGTGACAGTGGCACATGGTCCCACAGGCTGGCTCGTGGGAAGAGGCACTGTTCCCAGTCCTGCCTGAGCTCCCAGGATTGTTCCCTATAATCCTTCTGCACGAGTCCCCTGGCCCCAGGCAGTTTCTTCACACATAACGGTGGATTCCCTGGGAACTCGAGGGTCCCTCTGTGGGTCACTAGAGCTCTCTCTGCAGCTGCCTCCTTTGTGCTGTTGTGCTGGGGACCCCAGCTGCCTTGTCCCCCCAGAGCTCTTGGTTCTGCCTCCTCTGCCTCAGGGGCCTCTGGGCTTCCCCTTGCTGTGCTGCAGCCTGAAACTCTCTCTAGGCAGTAAGGTAGAGCAGTGGCAGGACTCACCTCTTTGGTTTCACATCTTTCAGAGTGAGTTGTTTTGTCGTCTGATTTACAGAACATTAGCTAGCCAGCCTTTCATCACCGTGACAAATACCTGAGGAAAGACTGACCTTGGCTCACGGTTTCAGAGGTCTCCGTCCATGGTGGGCCGGCTCCACTGCCTTGGGTAGAAGGACATGCTGCCAACTCATGGCAGCCGGGAAGCAGAGAGCGAGTGGAGAAGGGTCAGGGGGAAGGTGAGCCCTCCCAGGGACCTGCTCCCTCCTACTGGGTCCTGCCTCCCAGTAGCAGCGGGCTCGTCACTGTTGAGGGCGGAGCGTCACCATCCAATCCCCTCCTAAAGCCCCAGCTCTGGACATCGCTTTGTTGGGGGGTGCATGACTCTAAGTACAGGAGCTCTGGGGACAGAGTCCAGATTCAGGCCGAGACACACGTCCCAGGAGGGCGAGTCCCTGGCCCACTGTTCCGTCTTGGCCAGAACCTGCGTCATTACTGTGTTTTAATTTGCCTCAACTGAGGGAAGGTTGGACTAGAGATATTTCTTCTCCAAATACTCATTTGCTGACTGTCAGCACGCCTGGTGCCACGTGGGGTGAGATGGGGCTGTGACAAAGGCAGGTGGGATCCCTGCCCTCAGAGGCGAGAGACACCGAGTGACTCTCGCAACTGGAGAGTGGTTACTGCTGTCGTGAGGGGCACGGACCAGAGCTGGCACCGCCGTGCAGATGTGGTGAGGTCCCCGCGGCTATGTATGAAAGGTACGTCTTGGGAAGTGGCCTGTGATGAGGCCATTTGTGGAGCCGGGCAGAGGGGACCGGGGTCCTCAAGGCCGCTGGACGTAGCAGGCGGGAGGCGGGGGTCCTGGAGGAAGGGGCACAGGAAGGAGGGGTTAGGACACCCCTGGGGGTTTGGCACCTGCTGGTAAGCACAGCTCTGAGTCCCAAGAGCCACAGAGCCAGGCACACAGGTGCCCGCCAGGTGGCAGGGAGTCTAGGCAGACGCCCTGCAGCCGGCCGGTCCCCTTGGGCTCCCTCCTCCCTGTGCAGCCCAGATACTCAGAACACCAGCAGCACGTGGGGTCCAGCCTCCCTTCCCCTGCCCTTTGGTGGGGACAGTGAGGTGGTGGGGTCTCCGTCCCATGGGGAGATGCGGATGTGGCTGGGACGGGACTCCCCAGTGCCCTGGGGCTCAGTCCCAGTGGCTCCTCGCTCGCCACAGGGTGTCCGTCTGGAGGGGGCTCTGGCCCCTTCGTGACACTGCGGGGGTGGGCGGGGTGGCGGTGGTCCTGGCGGGGACACGTCACTGGCCCTTCCTTCCCCAGCACCACTGGTGTTCCCCAGCTTCGGCCCTTGCCGGTGACACCGCTGCATTTACCACTCACCGGGGAAGGGCTCGGGAGCTGGCGCTCGGCGGCTGGGAGGCACAATTATCGTTTCATTAAAGATTGATTACACACGGGCTGGGCATTTAAACAACGCCTCTGCTGACACCGGTAATTGAATGATGGACGACCCGCCCTCGCTCCTCCGAGGCGACCCCAGCTCTGCTCCAGAAGCGGCCTCTCTGCCACCTGAGGTCAGGGCCGACGCAGGACAGGGCCGGCCCGTCCCCAGCCTGGCGGTCAGGCAGTGTCACCGGGCTGGGACACTCTGCCTAATGGCGTGCTCAGGGCCCAGCTGGCTCTAAGTGTGTCCACGAGGAACGCGAGGGCAGCTTGGCAGGACGGGCGCTGTGTGGGCTTCACGTCCCTTCAGCATCACGGGGGAATGGAGGGCGCCCAGGGATCGGGTCCCCCGGGAACTGGGCGGCATGTGTCCCCCGGAACTGAATGGCCACCCAGACAGGGCCAAGGGCCGTCCCGGGAGCTCCTCTCCTTCCCGCACCCACACTCACGTGCCCCTCGCCACGTGCCAGGAGTGCAGGACGGGCACAGACGCCCGTCATCGCGCCCGGTCAGGGAGCCGCGGGCTTCTGGGGAGGAGGCCTTGGCGTGGGCCTGTTGGAGGGACAGCGCCGCGGAGCCTCCCTCCCTCATGGGCCACCGTCGCTCCGCCTGGGCCGGCTGTCCGCCCACTCCCTCGCTGTCCCTGGGGGGGTTTCCTCCCAGACACGAGACTCCACCTGTGAGCCCCAGCCCTGAGCCCTGGAGGCCGCTCCTGCCCCAGCTGAGCCCAGGCCTCAGGGAGGCCCTGGGAGCCTTTCCTCTTTGCCCTGGCTCCTGCGCATCCTTTAGGCTCAACCAGACCCGGAGGCCATTACAGGGACTGGGCAACTGGCCTTCCCGCAGCAGCCTGTCTTGGCAGCCCTGGGATGTGGTGGGGGTCCCCCGTGGTGCGGGCTTTTCCTCTGCTAATCATCTGCTGTGTGACCTTGAGCAGCTCCTATAACCTCTCTGAGCCATGCTGGGAGCCACCATTGAGACACTGAGTGCTGAATATTTAGTTCCCTCCCTGGCATAGAGCAGACTCCCCCGATGCCCATTTTCTTCTGCCTTCCTAGACCCACATTGCCCTGGCCAGACGTATCCCAGCCCTAGGAGGTCCCCACGGAGGCAGTTTTAAAGTGCACCTGGTGGTGGGGGGACCAGTGACCCCCAGGTTTCCTGGCGGTATCACCCCCTGCAGCTGCTGCACCTGGCCTTGCTCCTTTCCTCGCCCAAAGCCAGCGTCCCGCCCCGCTCCGTGCAGTCAGCGGTGGCCCGGCGGAGGGCACGGCACGTTCTGCACCATCAGGATCCTGCTGGGTCTCAGGCTGCACAAGCAAGCCCAGCCTCCTGCAGGTCAGGACCCGGGGCTGGGGAGGCGGGCACCACCCTGGACTAGGGTGGAGGCTGGGCCCTGAGGGCGCTGGAGGCCAGGAGGGGAGGAGAGGAGGCTGGAATCTCAGCTTGCTCTTTTCACCTCTATCGCTGCGCTCCCTCCATTAAGCAGCCAACGAGGGCTTTGTTAAAAGCAGGCGTTGGGGTGGCGTAGGAGAGGGGTGCAGAGCAGAGAGTCGTCCCAATTATGTCTGCTTTTTTTAAAAAAGGGAGAAGGAAGCAGAATCTAGCCCTGCGTAAAATTAAAATACCGAGGAAGCGGCTGTGGAGAAGATGAGCTCGCCTCCCGGCAGCCCTTCCTCCCTTGATTAATCAAATGATAAGCTAATCCGCGCCGCCTGGTTCTGCTGAGGCTGCAGTTTGGGGTGGCGGTGTGGTGAGCGCGGAGTGCGGGGTCTGAGCCGCAGGCGCGGGCTGCGTGGGCCTCCGCAGCTGGCAGAGCGCCCGGGCCGCGCGACCCCGGGCAGGCGCACGCTGTAACGCTCCTGTCTTGGTGGCCAGGGCCGTGCAGGGGTGGTGACAGCACAGAGGCCAGCGGGTGTTTCCGGGTGGGATGGCGTGAGGCTGCGCAGGGGCTCGGCCACCCCTCAAGGTCCGGGGCCAGGCCGTGCGGCCGGGCAGCATTGTGATCTGCCTTTATAAAAGGCCGACCAACGGGAAGCACGCAGGGACAGAGGAGGACAAACCGCGTGTCCAGTGACCAGCCCAGACCCGCGGCGCTCAGGGGGGCCTTTCACCCCCCGGTACCTGGCAGTAGCTCTGGGGCAGTGGCCTTGTCCCCTGTGGCAGGTGGGGACCTGGGCTTGGGCTGTCTCCAGGGACCCGCGGGCAGCCCCTCCTGCCCGGCTCGCGGGGAAGCACGTGGGGTGCCCTTACTGCTTTCACATCAGGGGCACCCTCTCCAAAGTCGCTCCCTGAACCGATGCTCACGGGTCCGCAGGGCCCAGGAGGCCGCGCCCGCTTCTCAGAGACAGGGCCAGCCTGGCCCGCTGTCCTGCCCGCCCCGCCTGCACGGCCACTGTGCCACGCAGCCGGACTCCTGCTCTGACCCCAGAGCAGGCTGTGGACAGGGCGGGCACACACGGCCCCCAGGTGCCACTCAGGGGCCTCGCTGTCACTGTTAAGACAGGCCTTGGGAAAGCAGTTCTTACTAGGCTTCACCTCAGGCCCCCAGGTGCCTGCCCAGCCTTGGGGAGCACCAGGACCCACGCTGCGGGGCGGGTTCTGGGAAGGCCCATTAGCTGGCAGGAAAGGCCCTCCCTGCCGGCCATTAGCCTCCTTCTCTGGCTCCCTGGCCCGCTCAGACCAGCTCTTCTCAGCAAGTGCGCATTCCACCTCCACTAAGTGGCTCTGGGAAATGACCTCGCATCCGGCCTCCGCAGAGGGGAGAGGCCGGGCGGGGCGCCGGGCCGAGGGTGGGGAGGCTCGGCTCTGGGCCTGGCCCGCGTTGGCTGGTCCTGCTCTGGGACCAGGCACGGCCCGGTGGCCAACACTGGAGCTCAGCGCTCCTCCCCGGGACTCGGTGTGTATGAAGGAACGTCCCCACAGGACCTTCACTTGTCCTGTAGCCCTGGGTGCCTGGGGCCGCCCTGCCCACCAGGCAGGGGCAATCCACCCCTGCTGTGGCCTGGCCAGCCTCGTGCCCTCAGTCACAGTCCCCCTCCCCGAATGGACGCTGGGCTCCTGGAGGGCAGCACTGTCGTGGCCAGCTGAGCCCTGTGGGTGCTCATGAGAGGCACGAGAGCTAGGCACACAGGAACTACCAAGTGCAAGCCTGGCCCAGGGACACAGCGAGGTGGGTGGTGTCCCCAGATTCATACGTAGGAGGCCTAACCTAGTGCCTTAGGGGTGGCTGTGTTTGGAGATAGGTCTTCCTGGAGGTTAAAATGAGACCATTAGGTGGGCCTGGTCCACCCTGCTCGGCCATGACTGGTGTCCTCTTCAAAGGGGACATCTGGACACAGACGTATCTGGAGGGGGATGGTGTGAACACCAGGGAGAAGCAGCTGTCCGCAGGCCAAGGAGAGGGGCCTCGGAGAGACCTGGCCTGGCCTGCGGCCCCTTGACCTTGGACCCCAACCCTGCAGGTCTGGGAGAAGTAAGTGTCTGCTGTCCCAGCCGCCCCCGTGGGGCTCTGCTCTGTCCACCCTGCACACGGAGGCTCTGCGGAGCGTCGGCTTGTGGCGTGCTGGTAGGGTGCCCCAGGCCGAGCCAGGTGCCCGAGGACCCCAGGGTCCTGTTACAAGATCGGGCAGGCCCCCTGCACAGCGTCCCCCCGCTCAGGTGGCCCCAGAGATGCCCCTCTGCCCCCCGTGCAGGGCCCTTGCTGCCACCTGCCCCTGCCGTCCCCACCGTCTCTGAAGCCGCCCAGTTGCCCTTGTTAGCGGCTCCGGATCCCATTTTTAGTCGTTTTATTTCCGCACTGCTGAAACGTCAGCAGATTTCACTTCACAGCGAGTGTGGAGCCCTGGAAGCCCACTTATCCGCGTTTGCAAGGAGCCCTCTTCAGCAGAAGCCGCGCACGTGGGAAGCCGCTGTTCTGTCTCAGGCGTCCTGGAGGGAGTCACGGCCGGGACGGGTTCCAGGGAGGCTGAGCAGGCGTGCGTGCCTCTGCGTGTGGCATGTGGACGCGCACGGGAGGCCCAGAGGCTTCAAGCCGCCAACACACCTGGACATCGAGGAGACTGCAGGCCGGGCCAGGCTCGGCCAGTCTCTGGGTGGAGGGAAGTCACTTAGCCCTCTGGGCCTCAGATGCAGACAGCGCCACACGCCATCACTACCACCATGTCCGGTGGCCCGTGAGGGCGGAAGAGACCTAGCTATCACCCCTCACCAGAGGGGGAGAGCACGGCTGGGGGCCTGGGGCCGAGCCCAGCCCAGGCCGGGCGGGAGGACCTGGACCAGGGCCCCGACGGCAGCCATCAGGCCCAGTGACTGTGGAGTCCCAGGGCATCATGAAGTTTGTAGAAGTACAAGTGAAGTACAAGAAGTGCAAGAAGTACTTGGGCCGATGGGCCACCTCCCCCATGGAAATTTCCATGAGAAGCAACCTGGTTTCATTTTCCCCAGGCGGGAGCCAATCAGCTTAAAGGTCGCTCTGTTCCCTGGGTAAAGAGCCAATAGCGTTAAAGGTTGCTCTGGTACACCCCCCACCCGCCCCCAAAATCCTACTTAGAGCTCCTGCCTGCCCGGAGCTCAGACACAACAGCTCGTCCCTGCTGAGAGAAAGCAGCTGCTGCAACAGCTCCAGACTCACCGTCTCCAGCCCAACGGCAGCTGCCCCAGCTGACAGCTCCAGAGACCACAGCCGGAATGACCAGGCACCCACCTTCCATTCAGAGCTTGCACACTCCCCTCTCCCTGACTCCTCTCTCCCACCAGAGCTCGCACACTCCCCTCTCCCTGACTCCTCTCTCTCCCACCAGAGCTCGCACACTCCCCTCTCCCTGACTCCCCTCTCCCACCAGAGCTCGCACACTCCCCTCTCCCTGACTCCCCTCTCCCACCAGAGCTCGCACACTCCCCTCTCCCTGACTCCCCTCTCCCACCAGAGCTCGCACACTCCCCTCTCCCTGACTCCCCTCTCCCACCAGAGCTCGCACACTCCCCTCTCCCTGACTCCCCTCTCCCACCAGAGCTCGCACACTCCCCTCTCCCTGACTCCCCTCTCCCACCAGAGCTCGCACACTCCCCTCTCCCTGACTCCCCTCTCCCACCAGAGCTCGCACACTCCCCTCTCCCTGACTCCCCTCTCCCACCAGAGCTCGCACACTCCCCTCTCCCTGACTCCTCTCTCCCACCAGAGCTCGCACACTCCCCTCTCCCTGACTCCCCTCTCCCACCAGAGCTCGCACACTCCCCTCTCCCTGACTCCCCTCTCCCACCAGAGCTCGCACACTCCCCTCTCCCTGACTCCCCTCTCCCACCAGAGCTCGCACACTCCCCTCTCCCTGACTCCCCTCTCCCACCAGAGCTCGCACACTCCCCTCTCCCTGACTCCCTCTCTCCCACCAGAGCTCGCACACTCCCCTCTCCCTGACTCCTCTCTCCCACCAGAGCTCGCACACTCCCCTCTCCCTGACTCCTCTCTCCCACCAGAGCTCGCACACTCCCCTCTCCCTGACTCCTCTCTCCCACCAGAGCTCGCACACTCCCCTCTCCCTGACTCCTCTCTCCCACCAGAGCTCGCACACTCCCCTCTCCTTGACTCCTCTCTCCCCGTACTTCTTCCACTTCCGACCAGCCATAAAGGCTGATGAATAAATCTCTTGGCTGCACGGTTGTCTCCGGTGTGATTTTTGCTCTTCAGAAGAGACTGTCCCCAAAGACAGAGCGAGCTGTTTGTGCCTCCTCCGGGCAGAGGGCCGGGGGTGGGGTGGGGGGGTGTTCAGTTGTCTGGAGGGTAGTGCGACACGTCAGGCACGAGCAGGGCCTTCGCTCTTGTCTTTATTTGGGCAAAATGTGTTGAGGGAGCCACATGTGGATGCCAGGTTGGCGGGGGGCACGGGGGCAGGTTTGTATCGTGCCAACCGGCCCAAGAGCCCAGAACCCCATGCCCTTCAGAGCCCCAGCCTAAGCTCCTGTGCCCAGGGTCTGGCTGCCCTGAGGAGGGGCTCTGGGGGCAGAGCACATGTGTGCACACGCTGGTACACACACAGAGGCCGACTCAGAGCCATGTGAAATCGTGACCTCATGCCAGGAGACGCGTCACCCCGGAGAACCTCGCACAGACTGGCCTTTCTTGATGATTCTTAGAAACCTTAAGAGGAGAAAAGAGCCTCAGAAAAACACGTCATCCCACCTTCCGGGTGGTGCAGGGCTCCGGTGTGCCCGGGGCCAGGGGCCTCTGCAGGGCACCACAGCGTCCTTAGTGTGGGCCTTTCCTCAGGCGCCGTGGGCGGGCAGCGCCTCTCCCTGCCAGTCTGGGCTGCCTCCTTGCTCTCCGCCCAGAGACATCCTGGTGCAGGCCACCACGCCTCCCAGGAGCTCCTTCCCGGCAAAAGCGGAGCAGAGGGGTCCCTGTGCACACAGGCGTGTGGCCACCCACCAGCCTGGCCCTGGAGACCACAGGGGCTGCAGCGCTGTGCTGCGGGCGGCACTGTGGAGGGGGCTCACGCTTGGCCCTCCAGCGCCCCCAAGAGCAGGAAGGAATCACTGTGCAGAGCCACCTGTCAGCGGAGCCTGCCTCCTGCAAGGACACAGGGCAGAGCAAGGCCAGAGAACCTCATTCCTGAGAGGCCAGGCTGTGGGCACCATCACTGGCACCCACATGAGATCCCTGTATTAACAGGCCAGGAATCCCAGAGGTCAGGACAAAAGTCATGGTGAAAGTGCTTTTGTACATTGATGGTCACCTTCCCCAGACACAGCTGCTCCTGGGTGACAGCACCATCCTCAGGGCTCCGGCACGCACCAGCCGAGGCCCCAGTGAAGCTCTTGCTCCAGCCCCAGGTCCAGGGCCACGCAGAAGACAGATGGCAGAGCGAGGGCCTCTCCTCTCTCCATCCTGCCGCCGCCTTGCCCCTGGTCCCCAGGCCACCCGCAGGGCTGGGTCCCTCCGGATGCAGTTCTCTGTGCACCCTTGCTCAGCCAGGGAGAAGTCTGCCCTGCTCTGGCCCAGATGGCTGGCCCAGAAGGCGCAGCCTCCGCAGACCCCGACCCGGGGGGGGGGGGGGCACTGCTCTCACTCTGAACCCCAGGCGTAGGTGCGGAAGGCAGGCTTCTCCTGCCTCCGTTCTCTTTTCCCCAGGGCAAGGTGCATAATAACAGCTGTGTAAATATCGTTGAATAAATGAATTTGTAAGAGTTTTAGGGAAAGCTCTGCTAGAGTCTGTATTGCTCCCCGTCTTCATTTCTGCCCCTAATGCTTGACGGTAGTTGAATGAGAAAGTGCGCTATCTTCGACCTCCATCCACCCCCTGACGGGGCTCTCCTAAAGGACCTCTGACAGCTGCAAGTCTAACAGGAGGTGACATCTGGGCGCATGTTCCAGCGTTTGCATATTGCTCCTTCTCTGCCTCCAGGTCCCACCCAACCACCGTGCCGAGATTATTCTGCCTATGAGACACGGCACAAAGCACCAGGTTTTGGGCCTGAGGTTCCAGCTGCAGCTGAGGGATTGCCAGTGGCCTTGGAAGTGGTCGGCAGGTTGGGGGGGTGCCCCTGGAGGAGGCAGAGAAAGAGTAAAGGGTTCTGGGGGTTCACAGTCAAGATTCGCAGAGAGGGCGCAGGAGAATGGCTTTGGCACCATTTAAAAATGATCAAGCGCCCACAGCTAACTTCACAGTTAACGCGTAAGGACGGAAATCTCCCCACCTGAGAACAAGAACAAGACAAGAAGGTCCTCTCTCGTCACTTCTGTTCACGATTGCTCTGGAGGGTCTATCCAGAGCCATTAGGCACGAGAAAGAAACAAAAGCTACCCTGACAGGAAAGGGAAAGGGGCGACTCCCTCAATCTGCAGGTGGTGGGACTTCCCAGAGTCCACTGCAAACCTCTTAGAGCAGGTAAACAGGTCCTGCACTGTGGCAGGACACAGACCACCCTACGGGGTCCTCTCTACCACACTCACAATGAACAGGCAGAAGTGAGACTGTGGAAAGGATTCCACTTCAACAACATTGAAGAGTGAAGTGCCGAGGGTGAATTGAGCTGAAGGTGCCCAAGGTGTGGACACCGAAAACCACAGAGCACTCCAACAGCTGCGAGAGGAGATGCAGATGGGAGGAGGCACACCCCGCAGTCCCGAGGGGAGACGGGCCATCACACGGCAGTGCCTCCCCAGTCCCGCCACAGGCTCAACCTAACCCCTGTCAAAGTCCTGCCTAGCTCTTGTTTTTAGAGCTAGATAAGCTGATGCTAAAATTCACACAAAAACTCAGGGACACAGCAGACCTGGCCTTCTGGGACAGAAGAAAGAATGAGGCTGAAGGCTTCAGATGTCCTGTGGCAAGACCCACTGCTGTGCAGCTTCCCTGGGGACAGCACCACACAGACCAGGTGAAGGGCGAAAATCACACTGGGGCCGGCCGTGCAGCCAAGGGGTTTATTCACCAGCCTTTATGGCTAGTTAAGGGTAGAAAAGCAATGGGGAGAGAGGGGAGTCAGGGAGAGGGAAGTGTGCAAGCTCAATCAATAAGTGTGCAAGCTCAGGAACAGAAGGTGGGAGTCTGGTCGCTGTCTCTGGAGCTATCGGCTAGGGCAGCTGCCATCGGGCTGGAGACGGTGGGTAAGTGTGCAGTGGCTGCTTCTCCATCTCCGTCGTCTCTCTTCTCGTCACCTCTCTGGCTCATCACCTCTCTCCTCGTCGGCTCTTCATCTCACTGGCTCTCTGTGTGTTGCTCTCTTCGGTGTCTGGCTCACTGGCTGGCTCTCGGCTCCTCTGTCTGGCTCTCCAACTTCGAATGGACAGGAGTTTATATAAGGCTTACTGGTGGGGGGGTACCAGAGTGAACTTTAAGCCTATTGGCTCCTGCTCGTGGTGTGAGGGCAGGCTTCAAGCCTATTGGCTCCTGCGCAGGGATGATGAAACATCCTGCCCAGAGAGCAGAGCGCACTTTTAACCCTCTGTCTGTGGAACAATGTGAACTTTTGATGACCTGAAAGCCTATTGGCTCCTGCCCATGGGGTGAGGGCAGCCTTGGAACCTATTGGCTCCTGCCTGGGGATGATGAAAACCTCCTGTCCAGAGAGCAGAGCAACCGTTTAGCCCTCTGCCTGTGGAACAGGGTGAACTTTTGACCCTTTACTGTGGAACAGGGTGAACTTTTGACCCTTTACTGTGGAACAGGGTGAACTTTTGGCGATCTTTAAGCCTATTGGTTCCTGCCAATCTATCACCCGGCACAAGACGCAAGGAAGGGATCCAGGCACTGGAGTCTGGAGAGCGCAACCGGATCGTCCATAAGCTCGCCAGGCAACACCACAGGGAAATCCAGTCTCCCCAGCAGAAGGACATTCACAGGCAGACGCGAGGTCATCTGGGTAAAATTAGTTCACAGCAGACGGGGAGGTGAACCTGAGGGCTTACACGATGGCCTCCGGGGACAGGCAGGCAGGCCCTGGATCAGGCACTGTTTTCTTTAATTTGACACCCAAAGCCACAAGCAAAAGAAGAAGGAGAAGGAGAAGAGGAGGAGGAGAAGAGGAAAAATAGATAAGTTGGACTTCATTACAACCAAGAACTTCTGCTGTTTAAGAAATAAGAAGGGACAGGACAATGGGCAGAGTGGGGGAAAGTGGCCACGAGTCCTGTCCTGATGAGGGACCTGGGTCTAGAACACTGGGACCACTCCTTCTGCTCAATGATTCAAAGATAACCCAGGCTGTCTATAAAGGCAAAGGACGTGATCACAGACTCCTCCAAAGGTCCAGGATGGCCGGTTGTTGATGGACAGACACTCGGGGGCTCTGGCTGTCGGGGAACGCCAGTCGGAACCACAGAACAGACCTCTCTCACCCACGCGGTCGGCTGTGGCCACAAGACCAGCGATAAAGAGCATGGCGGGGGACACGGGGTTGGCCTGTCCCGCAGCAGGCTGGAGGCTCATCGCGAGAGGGAAGACAGAATCGTCCCAGGGCCCCGCAGTTGCCCCTGGGTGTAGACCAAATCAAACGGAAAACACGCTCACGTAACAACCTGCACACGCGTGTTCATGGGGGCTTCCGGGGGACTGAGGCAACCCAAAGACCCCCGCTTCAAGCCCCTGTTCCTGCGATCAACCAGAAAGATTTCAGACATGTCACTCAGAGTAACAGGGTAAGTTTGTTGCAGGGACAGGGATCAGGGAAAGGGGACACTCTCAAGGGAGAGAGGGGTCCTCTCAGAGAGGACAGGGACAATGTGCCTCTCTTGCACTCCGGTTTTATTGGGGATCCCAGAGACGTTTCCAGAGAGTCCAGCCCAGGTCCCCCTCTCTCTTGACTTTTGACTGACAGTAGGGTGACATCAGACTCCCAAGTCCCCACTGTCATGGCAACTCTAGGCCACTTTGGTCCATGCTGACCAGTTCTAACTGGATTCTTAAACATAAATTCTTGCAGATTTTATGGGTAGGAAGAACTATCCCTATCCCCCTGAGCTTCGGGAGCTGATCTATGAAAAAGATCATCAAAGTCTCCCCTCATGAAGGGTGACTCGGTCCTCCTATCAGGTTATCTGGGCCTGCGTTTTCTCCTGCAGATAACAGCATGTAGTTTGCTGAGGAATGTGACATGTCCTGTCCACTCAGGCCAAAGAGGCTGCAGGGCAAGTTGCTTCTTAAAAAAGAAAGCCTGTGGGGGTCGGCACAGTGGCCCATCGTCTAGGATCACTCCAGCCTCGCGTTCCCACCGTTCCCATCTGTCTGTCCCCTGACAGTGGCAGCAACATTGAACAGCCACAAAGTAGCCTCAACCCCCAGGACCATCAACAGGGAAACCATGTGGCAACAAAGAATGCAGCATGACCACCCCCCGTGACAGGGATGCGACAGCTGGCTGAGAGATGACCAGGCCCAGCCTGAGAGTCCAGCTGCGCGGAGTGCTAGAGAAGCAAGGGAGACCAGCGGCCAAGGCAAGGGAGACCAGCGGCCAAGGCGGTGGGAAGGGTGGGACTGCCAATGACCAGATGACACCTGGCTTCCCGTGGGGATCTGGGGGAGTGTTCTCAAGTTGGCTGGTGTCCCTGGTGGCACCGACGGGTAGGGTCACCCAGACTGTTGTGTTCCAGGCTCACCTTGGTCCTCGCCACTGGCTGGCTCCAGCCTCTGCAGGGACATGGCCCCTGGAGAGGTTGACACTTGCTGCATGCAGAGTCCTCAGGGCATGTCCCTGCGCATTTCCGGGGCCCTTTGGAGAGACAGAGCTTCTGCGGTCGCTGCTCCTTTCCCCAGTGCAGCTTGGTCGGGGCCTTCACGAGGCTGCTCCAGGGGCTGCCAGAGCAGCTGTGCCCCAGGGAGGGGATAGAGCAAGGGGCCCCTGGCAGAAGGGCCCAGGCCTCCATCCACCTCGTCCTGCAGGGTGGCCTGGACCACTCTTCCTCCTCCCTTCCTGGGAACTCCCCGTTTGTGCGGGGAGGGTCTCCATGTCCTTTGAGGTACAGGCTCAGATCTCTAAGTGCAGAGTGACCTCGGGTGGGCGGTGACTGTAGTTGACCCACTGACCTTTCCCGTCCTGTCCCCCCATAGGAGTCCCTGCTCACTGCCCCTGCCCACCCACCACGTGCACAGAAGTCCCCGCAGCCTTCGAGGGAGCCCTGTGACCTGGCCACTCGCGCTCAGAGGGGCTCTGAGTCCCTTCAGAGTGGCCTGTGGGGACACTGCTGTACAGGGAGAGGTCACTGAGGGTGGGATTTGAGGCTGGGGGAGGCCTGTGTCAGGTGCCAGACTCAGGGAGGGGTCGGGGAGGCGGGCACGGCCGCCAACCTCCACCACGCGGCTGGCAGCTCTGCCGCCAGCTGGCGCCACCACCCCCGTTTGTCCCTCCGTGTCGTGTCTCTGGGCCTCGCGTCCTCACCTCTAGAGGGCGTGGCGACCACAGGGCGGGGCTGACCCTAGGGCTTGGGGCCTCACCCCTCCCGTCCTCGCACACCCCCAGACGGGGCAGGGGAGCGGGCAGGGGTCAGCCCCGGCCAGAGGCAGGGACGGCAGCGCGAGGGCGTCTCTGGGTCAGGCACTCCTGGCAGAGCGGAGTGTGAGCCGCAGCTGCCGCCCTCGCCACGGCCACGCTGGCTCGTGCCCAGCTCTGCCCAGCGGCCTGCGAGAGCAGCGGGGGGCGGCGAGGCCAGGTGTGGGCCCAGCTGCCCCAGACCGGGAGAGGCGACGCTCAGCAAGCTGGACTTACCCCTTTATTGGCTCGGACCTGTCCCCCCACCCCTCTGCCCACCAGCTCCATGCTGCTACAGAAACGGGGTGTCCCTGGGGCATTGCGCCCCCACAACTACCTGAAAGGTTGGGGGCCTGGAAGATGGGGGAAGGAGAGCCCCCACCCGGGCCTGGCCCTGGAGCTGGCCGGGAACCTGCAGGCCTCTCTGGTCTCCCACCCAGGCCCGGGGGCCACAGACCCTCACTTGCCACATTTGGAAGGGTGGCCCGGGGACCGTGGCTCAGTTAGAATCAAAAAAGGAAGCAGATTCCCTCTGGGCGGCCTGGGAGGGGACAGCAGGAGGGCCTGCCACCTCCCGGGCCTTCGTCCACCCGAGCCTGGGCACAGGTAGGACAGACCCGGGTGTGACTCTGCCGCCAGCGCTGTGCTGTCCACCACGAGCTTCCAGATGGACACGTGGAGGTCTTCCGCAGAGAAGCACCTACGAGGGCTGGGCGTCCCGGCCCCAGCGTGTCCTCACCGCTGTTTGTGGCGTCCATCGCTCTGGACAGGTCTGTGTCCCTCCGTCGCTGAGGTCTCCCCAGGCCTGAGGAGGGCTGTGTGTCCGGTCTCACTCTATATCGAGAGGAGGAAACCCAGATGCCCAGAAGCTGCCCGGGGCCAGGCAAGGGCTGAGCCAGGCCTCCCCAAGATACCCGTGACCCTGCTGCAGCCAGGAAGGGCCCAGGGCAGTGGCCACTCCCACCCCCGCGAGCCCAGCGTCCCAGAGGACAAACCACTGCCCGGGCTGGCGTGAGGCTGCGGGCACAGAGCGGACCGTGGTCACTGTGCTGGGAAAAACAATCCCCTGACCGCCCTAGTTCCTCCCCCTGTGTGAAGGGCCACCTCTGATCTGGGGTGATCTCCTTATTATTGGAAGAAAGCCCCAAAGGAAGCACTGATTCAGAAACGTGCCCACCCCTCCCTGACCCTCCAGAGCAGCTCCCTCCTGGGGACCCGCAGGTCACCCCCAAGCCTTGACAGCAGGTGCAGAGCAAACAGCTTCACCTTGCACCTCAGCTGCAGGGCGTGGGGAGCAAAAGAAATGTTTAATTTATCACCAGCTCCAGAAGTGGGGAGAAAAAATAATAATAATCCTGTCTGGAGCGGCGAGAGCGCATTATTTACAGCCCCACACACTTCCACGACAATTTGAATGCAAAACAGGATGCGCTGTATTTATAGCAGTGTGTCCCAATTGGAAAAGGAAGGCATTTGAGAGCAAAACGCTGCTTTCCTTTAAACTGCTCCCTAAGAAAATGGGAAGGCAGTGGCTTTCGGAGGGAGGCTGTGAGCTGGAAATGCGCAGGTACCCGAGGAAAAGAACAAAGGCAGGAGAGGGTGGCAGTCGATGGCAGCTCCCGAGCAGAGCTGGCTGGCTTTCTTTTTATTTAAAATAACATTTTTATTGATTCCTGCCTGCGTGCCCAGGCGAGGCTGGGAAGCAGGCAGAAGCCACCAGCCAGATGCGGGAGGAGCCCTCCACACCCCTCGGCGCTCCCAGGAGGGGCTGTTCCCACCCTGTCCCCAGGGAGAGCAGCGGGGGAGCACAGCTGACTCAGTTTCCCCACCTGCAGGAAGAAACCAGCCCTTCCCTCCCCCTGGGCTGAGATGATTAATGAGGCGCCGGGAGAGCTTTGAAGATGAAAAATCTCCTCGCGGTCCCCGGGATTAATCATCATATAATTCGTGCTCCATAACTGTGTGGTGACTTAATTACCTGCAGCCTGCAAAATGACTTTCCTCTTGCTCCTCCCGGGAGGAACGGTCTCGTTTGGAGCCTGTGGCCCAGATTCTCGGCAGAGAATCAAAGCCCCTTTGTAGCAGCAGAGCCCAGGGGTGCTGGGGGGGGACAAAAGCGCTGCAGACGCAGATGGGGCCGTCCCCCACTCCAGCGCACCGAGCAGGGGCAGGCAGAAGCAGCTCTCGGATGGGGATTTGAAAAATGGGACTTGATCCTGCTTCTTCCAAAGCCCACTCAGGAGAGCCCCTCGGACAGGCCACCCCGGTGGGCAGGGCGGGGCTGAGCCTGGGTTGTACCCTGGGTTGAGCCCTCAGCCAGTCTCTCTCCCAAGGGGCAGGGGACTGGCCCTGTTGACCCTGAGGCGACAACCCCTGGGCACCCATTCTTGCTTATCTGAGAGCTTGTCACCAGGGGCGTGTGGGTCCCGTGCTATCTGGAGGGGAAGGGTCTGCAGGGCGTTTGCCTGGGGTGGGGGCGGGGTCCCAGTGCACTTAGCGGACACCCTTCAACTCCTGTCAGCACTTGCAGAGATGCCGGCCACTCCAAATTGTCCCAGCCATCCTATCCTAAAAGGGGACATTCGCGCTGCTCTGACGTGGACCAGGTGGCTTGCCTGCTTCCTTCCTCTCTTACCTGGTCATTAAAGGCCCAACTTTCCACTGCGACAAATTCAGAGAGTTAAGGAAAAGCAATACAAATTGCCAGGGTCTGGGGACGTCTGCTTTCTGTCCTCTCTATGCACTTGCTTCTTCTAGGTGACCTCCTCCAAGGACGTCCTGAACATGGCCATCTGGCTCGTCCACTCAGGGTGGAGAGAAGGGCTCTAGAACAGGCAAGACTTGTCTCTCCTCCTGCTGCCATCGCTGTGCACCCTGGGCTGGCTACTCACCCTCTCTGTGCCTGCTCTTCTGTCCACAGAACTGGGCTGCTGCAAGGACAGAGGAGCCACTGGGGGTGAGAGCACAGGACCTACCTGCGTCCTGCTCTGGTGTCGCCTGGTCGAAGCTGTCCTCAGCCCGTCTGTGTGAGCTGAGCCCGGTTCTCCTCCGTCTGCTCACACCCCACTGTGCGTTTCTGCTGGCATTAGTCTCCACCTGACAGTGCCCAGCCTGGGGGAGGAGAGTGAGCTGCTGGGGTCTGGCCTCGTGTCCAGGCCCAGGGTCAACACACGCTAAGCCCACCAGGCCCCTCAGGTAAGGGCGGGGCATGGCAGGGCTGCTGGGGAGGTGCGCGTGGGCTGCCCACTGAGCTGCCGTGGACAGGAGGCCACAGGGGCACTGTGGCCTGGCGGGACGGCGCTGTGGCCCTGTCGAGCGCGGCCCGCGCGGAGCACGCAGGGTTAACTGCGAGCCGAGCCTCCGGCCCAGGCCCAGGCCCAGGGCGCCGATGCACTCAGTGCCAGGCGCACTGGAGAGGACATTTCAACCTGGAGCCCGGGCGTCCGCTGCTGAGGGCCTCTCCAGAGTGGAGTCTGCTCAGTGTCCACTGCTCAGGACACTCTTGAAAGGCCACGCCATTGACCGTGGCGTGCAGGAGCTGCGCTCAGCACGAGCTGCGGGCAGAACCCCCGGTGCCCTCGCCCTGAGCCGCAGCCCACACAAGGCACGCCCGGCGGCTGCCCTGGCTGCTGGCCCAGCACCGTGGTGGAGGGACGGGACAGCCCACGTCAGCTGCTCAGACCCCACCCAGCCATGGCCCGGCCCAAGCCCCACCCACCGCCCCGTCACATCTGTCCTCTGCTGTCCACACACCACGGCTTCCTTTGGGGACTCCTCACACGCTTGCTCCTCTCTCCCCCAAAGCCTGGCGGCATCTTCAGGGCAGCCACCCTGCCAGGTCACCGTCCTCTCCCAGCCCCAGGTGACTGAATGAGAGAGCAAGACCTGTCCGTCGCTGCCTGAAGCGATGGCCGCTTGGAGCCACAAAGCCGTGGGAATAAGTTCAGAGGCAGACTGGAAACGAACAGGCTCTTTTTGCTGCCAGCTTCTCTCTCCGGCTCCAACAACACCCCAACACGCAATCCACACTCCTCCAACCACCACCAAATGGCGCCAACCCAATCCACAATGTCCCGGGCCAAGTCTCACAAGACCATGAAAGGTGGTGATGCATGTGGCTCACAGCTAGCCGCGATCTTAGCTATCTCCCTAATTAGGGCTCCTGCACCTGTCTTTGATCAAGTCCCCTGAGTCCTTTGAGGAGTGGAAGGACTTCTTGACGCCAGCCTCCGTCCCGCCATCGTCCACTCCCCCAACAGCCCCGTGGAGTCACAGCGCAGCCGGCCCCGGGCCCGGGCTGCAGGCGCATGCTCGGGAGAGCAGACACAGTCTGTGAGCTCCAGGACAGTGGCAGGCCTTGGAGGGGACCAGTGGGGACACACGGGGACCTTCCAGGCTCCACCTGTGTGGTGGGGGCAGCTCCACCTGGGAGGTGGCATCGGAGGGGAGGGAAGAGGGTGGACTCCTGGGCCCGAGGAGGTCGAACGGGCGGATGAGCAGCTGGTGGGGCAGACCGGGTATGGGGCTGGGGGTGTGAGGGTCTTCCCCCCGGGATGAGGCAGGCGAAGCTCAGAACCACGAGGACAGGCCTCACCTGACCCAGCACCAGTCCCAGGGGCTCCTCCAGGTTCTCGGAAGCCTCTAGGGTCGGGGCTGTCCGCAGCCTCTCCAGGGCCACAGCACATGGGACTTTCAGAGCACCGTCCTCCTTCCAGGAACAACGAGGTAGAGGCCAGAGAAGCAGGCTGGCACCTGGCGGGCAGGTGGCACACCCTTCCCAGAGTTGAGCTGCGCGTTGACTCCATTTCTGGTGGTGATCGGCACATCCTGCTACAGCCCCACTTTGTCACCTAGCAAGCGGGGGTGACAGCTGGAACACTGAGCCCAGTCCCCTCTGCCAAGCATCCGCACGGCAGGCTGGAGCTCAGGATGCGCCCTCCTCCTCCTCCTCACCCCTGCCCTCTGGGCAAGGTGGGGCTGCCTCCTGCCTCCGGGACAGGGGAGAGCGCCCCACCTCTCGGGCAGGGCCCTGTCCTGCTCAGGCCCGGGGTGGAGCTGAAGCCACGGAGCAAGGCAGGACGCTGAGCTGCCCTGGCCCAGCGGGACCTGAGCAGGGCTGTCTGGTTCCCGCTCTGGCCACAGCCGGCCAGGGCAGGGCGCTCCGCAGCCCCCACTGAGAGCCAGGGCAGGAGCACCAGAGGGCCACGGCCAGGGCTGTGGGACATGGCCTGTGCCGCAGCTGAGGCTGAGCGCCGACTTAGGAACAGACCGTCCACGCTGGAGGGCGGGGCTCAGCGCGTTCCCACCGCCCGACGCCCCCACGCGTTCCTTCTGCCCTTCAGGGTGGTGGAAGCAGAGGGGAAGGCAGGCTGGCTGGCCAGGCAGGGAGGGGACAAGTCCTGGTTTAGTTGATCATTTCCCTGGCATGATTACCCAGTTGGTAGTCAAAGCACGTTCAAAAGCAAGGGAACGAGAACGAGACCCTCCCCGCAAGCTGAGCTAGGGTCCGCACACTCGCCTGGAGGTCATGTCAATCACACGGTCCTTGCATCCTCTCGCTGAGCTGACCAGGGAGGGACGGCTGGAGGAGGCGGGGCTGATCTGAAGGCTGAGCCTTAAGCAGGGCGGAGCCTATGAAGATGCTGTTGGGGTGACCCTGGGAATAGAAGTCTGTGTCCAGAGAAAGCAGGAGTCTTCCTACTGCAAAGCTGCTGTCCTGTGTGCCCCCAGCGCTCACCCACGCCCAGGGCTTGCTGTGTGACCTCCTCCCGGCGGCCTCAGTGTCCTCGACTGTAAAGTGAGAATGAAAGAGGCCCCTCCCCCCAAGAGGGTAAAGAAAGGTGATCTGGTTACTAGCACCATCCCACCGCGTCCTCAGTGGATGCCACCCCTCATTCTGTCACTGTGGAGACTTTTTACAAGGGTGGTTGGAACCAGAACCCAGATGGTTCTGGTGGCTGCAGACAGCTGCTCTACAATGACCATGCCCAGGTGACCCAAGGCCCCAGCACAGGACAAGGCAGAGTCGGTCCCTCAGGGTCCTCCCTGCCACCAGCTCTGTCCTCTTCCTGGCCCTTCTGTGCAGGTCATGGGGCAATTCAGGGGCTCAGGCCTTGTCCTCCGGCTCAAGGGAAAGAAACCGAAACTACCCAGATGTCCCCACCACCTGGGATCCATGACAGTCTCCCTAGGGGCACAGGGGCTCCCCCGGCTGTCTTAGGACCTGAAGGAGTGAAAAGATCTGAACCAGCTCCTCGGTGGGTGTTTTCCCAAATGCCTTAAGTGTACCCATGGCAGTGTTTCACAGAGAAACGTGTCACTGGTATGGGCTGGGGACAGCAGGACTTTCCCCAAGGCAGCTGCGGCCAAGCCACAAGATGAACTGGGGATTCGTGTTTCGGTAAGGAAACCACAAGATGTCCTGTGACCCTGTTTCAGTTCTTATTTGTTGTTCCTTTTGAAATGTCTGTTATTGAAACAATTTGTGGCGAAATTGTGAAAATAAAGAATTTAAGAAATAGGCTACAACCTGCTTGCCCAACTCACTCATCAGACTTGGAAATTTCTGGATGGGTTCTTGAGCAGACAGTGACCAACCACTCTGGCTTGCCCAGGACCGCAGGGTTTCCTGGGATGTGGGAGTCTCACCGCTTACACCTTGACCATCCAGACAGCCTGCCTGGGCTCCACCTCCATCTCCATCAGCTGTGATGATTGGTTGATGAACAGCCAATCAGAACCTTCCCTGGGATTCTTCCCATGGAGCACCTCCAAGGCACAGACCAGGAAGCAGGCAATGCAGTGTTGACCAGGGCCAGCTGCTCGGCCTCCCAGAGATCTCTCCTCCATAGAGGGAGAGAACCCTAGCAGGGACGTCTTTCAACGTGTGTACATGTGCCTGTGCCTGTGTGAGCCTGCAGACCCACCCACCTGCCCAAAGCTGTCTCTTGTCACTAGAAGGACCAGGACCAGGGGTGCTGGGAGGATGCAGGCATAAAGTTAGGCCTAAGCCTGGGGCCTGTGTCCTGTTCCACCAGCAGAGAACCTGCAACGCAGAGGTGGCTGGGCAGGGAGGAGGGAGGCAGAGGAGAAGGCATTTATGTGCAATAAATGTTTAATTCCAGCCAGTGCTCCTCCTGCGGCTGTGCGGATCCAGGATTAGTTTTATACATTCTGCCCACATCACAGTACCCTTCAACAAGGTTAATCCTGTCCTAATGCAAGTTTAAAAATTAAATCCACTCCGGTGAACAATTGTCCTGCGCAGCCTCGTCCCATTCTTTTATGCAGGGTAAATATGTTTGCGCAGTGACTCTGGGCACAGAGCTCCACGCAGATCGCCTGGAGTCCCGTGCGGATCCCGTCCCCCCCCTCCCGCAGCCACGGCTGCCCGTCTCATGCATTATATATGACAGCCCCAATCCACTCCCGCAGTGCGCAGGCGAGCGGGCAGCGGCTTGTCAGCCTGTTTAAATCAAGAGCAAAGCAGATTGTGTACTGGTCCTTGGGAATAAAAAGCTGTAGAAGGATTTGGGATTTTAAGAACAACGAGTTTAACTTAGTGGGAACATGCCCCTGGATTTTTCTCCTCTGTTCACAAGCTTTCAAAATATGCACAAAACAAAACAAGAACAAGCATAACACCAAACCAACCCCCAAGAAGACAACGTCCTTCCCTGCTTTGTTTCCCTGCGTTTCCAGAAGGTGAACCTGGCCTTGATCCTGTGCGGAGCTGGAAGAGGACGTCATGAGGTCTGTTTTCTCCACGGTGTCCTAGGGCGTGCAGGCTCAATTAAGATATTAAAAATAGGACTAGGACTGGGCGCGCAGGTCTTCGGAGGCGCCGCGGCTTTGTTTGTGTGGCGCGAGCAACGCGTGCACACCTGCTGGTCCCGGGGATGCTGGAGCCCTCTAAAGGGGATTGCCTGCCTCCTGAGATACAAATTCCAATTTGCTCTGACACGAACTCTTGCCCAGCAAACACTGGTCATCCGTCTTCAGGCGCCATCGCTGGGAAGCTAAAAGGCACCCCGGCATGAGGAAAGCTTCCTGTCAGAGCCCTGGGGTTTCTGTCCTGTGCCCTGGCTGACCCCCGGGGAAGCTTCAAGAGGGACTTTTCCTTCCTGCGGCTGGTGCCGCCCAAGGTCCTGCCTCTCACCGTCCGCCTGCTCCCAAGGTCCGCTAAGCACCTTGGAGTATTTGGCAGCTGGGAAGGGGCTTTTAAATGCCGTTGTCACTACCAGTTGTGGGGGCCTGGCAAGGAGGAGGTGCAAGACGCAGGAGAGACAAGGGGCAGCAGGAAGGGAAGGAGGGCGGGCAGCAGAGGCCAGCCTTGGGCAGGAGCCGACATCCCCCGCCCCATCATGCTTCCGTCCAGCCGCCTGCCCCGTGTCCGGGGGCCCTGGGCTGGGTTCCGGGAGTCAGACAGGCCCGCCCCTCACAATCCTCCCAGCATTCTTTTTCTTTAACAGCTTTATTGAGATGTAACTCACAGACCCTAAAATTCCCCCCCGGAAGGGGACAGGTTAGGGTGTTTAGTGGACTCCCAGAGCTGGGCAGCCACCAGCGCATCCCAGCCCTAGAACACGGTCCTGACCTCAGGACCTGTCTGGACCCATGGCCCGTCACTGCCAGACCTAGTCGCCCTCCGCCTTTCCCTGGCAAGGCCTGCTCTGCTCTCTGTGAACTTGCCTGCTCTGGACATTTGTAGGAACGGCCCCACCACCTGTGGCTTGTCGTCTCATGGGTCGAAGGTCCCACTGCCAGGTGACAGCCCACCTGCTGGCGGTCCTATTCATTCCCCGGGGACGGACCTGCCGGCTGTTCCTGCTTTGGGTCTGTTAGAATTCTCCGTGAGGAGGTGGGTGTGTGCCAGGGCCTCACTTCCCAGGGCCTCGCCTGGGACCTGCAGAGCTGGCTGTGGGCTGGCTGTCCACACAGCTGCAGGGCTGCCTTCCATAGTGGCTGCGCCACCTCTCGTCACCCCCTCCTGAGCAGCTGCTGTTCCCATGTTGCCTCTGGGGACAAAGTGGACGCCGCCGGGAGGAGGGACGCCCGGACCTTCTTCCCAGCATTGGTCCAGGAAAAATCTTGGGTGGGAACGGGGCCAGGCCTCTGCCAAAATGTGACGTGAGGGTCCCCGCAGAGGCTCGGGGTGAGAGGCTACCCCACCCAGAACCAGCACCGCAGCGGGACTCCAGGAGAGAGAACGGGGAAGTGGGCTACGCAGCGCCCAGGGTTGGGGAAGGGCCAGTTAGGCCCCAGGCAGGACGGGGGGGGGTTGCTGAGGCCGGGGAGAAGGCCCGTGGGAGTGGAAACTTGGGCATCATGCACAGCGAGTCCTGACTTCTTCTCCCCCAAAAGAAAACATGTATAAATTGGTGGGGAGGAAACTTGGTGGACTCTGGCCTCTCGGGCTGGCTTGGCAGCACAATGGCCCCAGGTTAGAATGTCACACAGTCAACAAAGCTGTCCTAGGGGACCAGTGTGCAGGACCCCAGCCAGGTCCAGCCACGTGAGCCTCCCCTTCCCACAGCCTCCAGAGAGCCCAGGCCAAGGCATGCACACAGGCCACGAGAGGAGGGGGCCTACAGGGCACATTCTCAAGGTGTAGCGTCCCAGAGGCCCGGAGGAGTGGGCCAGGCCCAAAGATGACCAGGTCCAGGAGAGGGGCGGCCCCACTGGTGACCCTGGCTGTGAGCGCAGGAGGAGGGGAGCCGGAGCTCTCCCCAGATCCACACGGCAACCGGCCACCCTCGCTGCGCCGGACAGCACTTCTCCTGTGGCCGGGGACAGCAGGCTCCACTATCTGATATGACCACATCACGACCTCACCGAATGACACACCGTCCCACTTACAGCATGGAGTCTCAGTCCTGCCCACTGTGGGTGGCCTGGCAGGTGGGCACAGGCCAAGACGAAGAGCCACCCCCTCTGTCCACCACACTTCTGAGGATCAACTCAGGCTGCAGACCAAGCACGGAGAGCCAGAGCAAGCAGCGGTCAGTGGGTCAGCCTCCTAGAAGACAGAGAAGGTGTGGAGAGCAGGCTGTGCTCTCAGAGTGACTCCACGAGGCATAGAACAGCAGTCTCCAGGCTGTTTCCAACTCTGAGTGACTCCGTGGTGTAGGACAGCAGCTCTCAGGCTGCACCTGCCCTGGGTGACTCCATGGTGTAGGACAGCAGCTCTCAGGCTGCGCCTGCCCTGGTGACTCCATGGTGTGTGGGACAGCAGCTCTCAGGCTGCGCCTGCCTTGGGTGACTCCATGGTGTAGGACAGCAGCTCTCAGGCTGCGCCTGCCCTGGGTGACTCCATGGTGTGTAGGACAGCAGCTCTCAGGCTGCGCCTGCCCTAGTGACTCCATGGTGTAGGACAGCAGCTCTCAGGCTGCGCCTGCCCTGGGTGACTCCATGGTGTAGAACAGCAGCTCTCAGGCTGCGCCTGCCCTAGGTGACTCCATGGTGTAGGACAGCAGCTCTCAGGCTGCGCCTGCCCCAGTGACTCCATGGTGTAGGACAGCAGCTCTCAGGCTGCGCCTGCCCCAGTGACTCCGTGGTGTAGGACAGCAGCTCTCAGGCTGCGCCTGCCCCAGTGACTCTGTGGTGTAGGACAGCAGCTCTCAGGCTGTGCCTGCCCTAGTGACTCCGTGGTGTAGGACAGCAGCTCTCAGGCTGCGCCTGCCCCAGTGACTCCATGGTGTAGAACAGCAGCTCTCAGGCTGCGCCTGCCCTAGTGACTCCATGGTGTAGAACAGCAGCTCTCAGGCTGCGCCTGCCCTGGGTGACTCCATGGTGTAGGACAGCAGCTCTCAGGCTGCGCCTGCCCTAGTGACTCCGTGGTGTAGAACAGCAGCTCTCAGGCTGCGCCTGCCCTGGGTGACTCCATGGTGTAGGACAGCAGCTCTCAGGCTGCGCCTGCCCTGGGTGACTCCATGGTGTAGGACAGCAGCTCTCAGGCTGCGCCTGCCCTGGGTGACTCCATGGTGTGTAGAACAGCAGCTCTCAGGCTGTGCCTGCCCTAGTGACTCCATGGTGTAGAACAGCAGCTCTCAGGCTGCGCCTGCCCTGGGTGACTCCATGGTGTAGGACAGCAGCTCTCAGGCTGCGCCTGCCCTGGGTGACTCCGTGGTGTAGGACAGCAGCTCTCAGGCTGTGCCTGCCCTAGTGACTCCATGGTGTAGGACAGCAGCTCTCAGGCTGCGCCTGCCCCAGTGACTCCATGGTGTAGAACAGCAGCTCTCAGGCTGCGCCTGCCCTGGGTGACTCCATGGTGTAGAACAGCAGCTCTCAGGCTGCGCCTGCCCTGGTGACTCCATGGTGTAGAACAGCAGCTCTCAGGCTGCGCCTGCCCTAGTGACTCTGTGGTGTAGAACAGCAGCTCTCAGGCTGCGCCTGCCCTGGGTGACTCCATGGTGTAGGACAGCAGCTCTCAGGCTGCACCTGCCCTGGGTGACTCTATGGTGTGTAGAACAGCAGCTCTCAGGCTGCGCCTGCCCTAGTGACTCCATGGTGTAGAATAGCAGCTCTCAGGCTGCGCCTGCCCTGGGTGACTCCATGGTGTAGGACAGCAGCTCTCAGGCTGCGCCTGCCCTGGGTGACTCCGTGGTGTAGGACAGCAGCTCTCAGGCTGCGCCTGCCCTAGTGACTCCATGGTGTGTAGGACAGCAGCTCTCAGGCTGCGCCTGCCCCAGTGACTCCATGGTGTAGAACAGCAGCTCTCAGGCTGCGCCTGCCCTGGGTGACTCCGTGGTGTAGGACAGCAGCTCTCAGGCTGCGCCTGCCCTGGGTGACTCCATGGTGTAGGACAGCAGCTCTCAGGCCGCGCCTGCCCTGGGTGACTCCATGGTGTAGGACAGCAGCTCTCAGGCTGCGCCTGCCCTGGGGGACTCCGTGGTGTAGAACAGCAGCTCTCAGGCTGCGCCTGCCCTGGGTGACTCCGTGGTGTAGGACAGCAGCTCTCAGGCTGCGCCTGCCCTAGTGACTCCATGGTGTGTAGGACAGCAGCTCTCAGGCTGCGCCTGCCCTAGTGACTCCATGGTGTAGGACAGCAGCTCTCAGGCTGCGCCTGCCCTGGGTGACTCCGTGGTGTAGGACAGCAGCTCTCAGGCTGCGCCTGCCCTAGTGACTCCATGGTGTAGGACAGCAGCTCTCAGGCTGCGCCTGCCCTGGGTGACTCCATGGTGTAGGACAGCAGCTCTCAGGCTGGACATAACCTGGGTGACTCCGTGGTGTAGGACAGCAGCTCTCAGGCTGCGCCTGCCCTGGGGGACTCCGTGGTGTGCAGAAGAGCTGATTCCAGCCTAACCCTGAGTCACCCCATTTCATAAAGCCCTATTTTGCCCTGAGCTGTTCCACTTTGTGTAAGTGCTGAGGGGAAGGGCTCCACACCTTGCCTGCACAAATCAGCAGCCACCATCTGCCTGGCACCACCGGAAGGCCCACGCTGATAAGTAGATTGATCGTGCTCATGACAATGGCTACCTTGGCTTACGGGATTAGTCTAAGCACGTGAATGTGTGGCATATCCAACTCACGCTGGGAAACCAGGCCAGGAGCCAGTGGATCCACCTCGGGACGCAGCCCCTCACTCGAGGCCCACAGAAGGAGGCGCCTGAGCCTGGGCACGGCAGCACGCTGACCCGTCACCTGGTCCCTCACCACAGCCTTGCATAGAAAAGTCCTGCAGCAATGAACCTTCAGTCCTCTGTCCGGGCCTTCAGCAGAGCAGGTTCTCCTGCCAGTGACGACCATGCAGGTCCCGCTCCAAGCTGACCCCTCAGGCTGGCACTCCAAGCTGACAGAGACTGGCACCGTCCGGACCTCGGCCTAGGGCGAGTTCCTGGGCTCTGACGCTCTGTGCCCTGCACAGGTTCTTGGCTGGCTCCTAAGCTCCTCCGACCACCGGCGGTGACTCTGCCTGCACCTGCTGCCTGCCTCTGACGCCTGTGGCCCTCTCACCGTGCCCTGGCCTCTCTGTAACCTGCACATGTGGTTGTGTGGAGTGTGACGTGTGACACGAGCCTCACAGATGTTAGAAGTCAAGCCTGAATAAACCTGTGACTGCCCGGCTTATGACACCAGGTGACCCACGCGTACCCAGTGAGCTGCCACTGATGAGAGCGGTGTCACCCGAGGGTTAGTTGTCATTCAGTGAATTCTGACGCAGTGGAGGGACAGAGACGTGTCTGGCCTGTTAGAGACCTGGCTGGCTCGTGACAGCAAGGACAGCGGCAGGCCTGCACCCCTTCACCCTCCCGGGCTGTCCATGCCCACTGCAGCTAGTAGCTGGAGGCAGGGGGAGGTGGCATCCGCATGTCATATTCACCTTACTCACACTCCCATTTTTTTTAAGTGAAACAGCATCCATCCACCAAATGCAGAGGAAGTCGGGTGCGGCCAGTGGGTGTGGCCAGGTGGGCGCTGCCCGCAGCCCTTCCAGGCCCTGCACAGCTGTCCGCTCTGCCTGGCTCTGGACTCCACACAGGCGTGGCTGGAGGCTGGCGTTCTTTACCTCAGGCTTCTCTCGGTCGACCCCAGCTGTGAACTCCCCGCAGCTCTCGCGGGCAGCTGGGATCGGTGGATTTGATCGGCGGACGGGAGTCCCGGGAATGGCCTGGCTTCGGGAGGGGCCCGTTCTGCAGCCGACGGACCTCCTGGTCATCTCCATCATGGGCTGGGCCTCCTCGCTGTGGCTGGACACAGAGAGACGGCAGGAGACAAGGCAGGAAGTGGCGCCGATCGTCTTCCTGCACGCTGGCGCTGGTGTGCGTGGCGGAGGGTGGTGTGGGTGGGGCGTCTCCGCTGACTTCGGTGACCTGGGTCACGTAGGAAGTCGGGCAGACCTCTTCCCTCCGCCTGATCACATGCCGCCTTCTGGTGTCTGCGGAGTCTCTTGGCCGGCTCTGCCCTGCGAGAGGGCTGAGTTACAGGGATCTTTATTCCAGATACAAGTCCTTTGTCACTCGCCTGTGTTGAAATATCTCTGTCCCCTGTGGCTTGTCCTTCTACTCTCTTGGTGGTGTATTTTGAAAAACAAATGTTCTCAATCTTCGTGTCGGTTTTTAAACTTTCCTTTTATGGTTAGTGATTTTCTGTCCTGAATAAAATACCTCTGAAGTTATTTGATAGCTTATAATTTGATCTAAAGCTACTGTTTCTACCTCTACTTTGGGGTTTGCAATTCCCCCAACATTGATTTTTTTTTTTTCTTTTGTATGATAAAATTCATGTTGACTTCTCGTTTTCTCATAGGAAGGTCCTTGCGTTCCTGGAACGTGTTAAAGTTAATTCCTTCCCATTTCTCTGCACAGTCACTGCTGTTGTTAAGCCAAAGGTCAGAACACGCCTGGACTTGTTTCTGGGCCCTTGCTGGGCTCCGTGGGCCTGCATGGGCCTGTGCCGGGGTCCACAGTCACATCCTGCAGACCCGCAAGGAGCTCTGTGCTGAGCGGAGCTGAGTGCTCCTGCTCCTGAGCAGGTCATCTGGCCTTCACGAAACGCTAGATTCTTCTTTCCAGCGTCACCAGAAAGTAGGGATTTAATTGAAAAGGCGGTGAATCTTCAGGTCAAAGTGGGGGAGCCTGAGGTCCGTCAGCACAAGGCCACGTGGACTGCCGGTCACTGTGGGCTGGACTTCTCGTGTCCCATCTTCTTAGGTCCCCTGGTCCCTGTTTGAAAGCTTCCTGCTCAGAGGATGCAGTCCGCTCTGAGTTTCAGTCCCAGCTATTCGGCTTTGGTGTTGCTGCTGCAGATTTCCAACGGGGCACTTTCTAATTCCTTGTGGCTCGTTTTTAGCAGCACACTTGGGCTCCGCTCGGCTGGCTCCTCTGGTAGCTGATTCCTGCGATCGCTGGATCTGCCTCCCGGCTCGGTCGTGTCTTCTGAGGAGGGCAGGGTGTCCACCTCTCCCAGCCTCCCGGGATGTGCTGTCTTGTGCAGGATCCCTAGTTAAGGAGATAGCTAAGACTGCGGCTAGCTGTGAGCCATAAGCATTACCACCTTCCATGGTCTCGTGAGACTTGGCCCGGGACATTGCGGACAGGGTCAACGCCATTTTTCTGTGGTGTGATGGTGGTTGTAGGAGTGTGTATGGTGTTGGAGTTTGTTGGAGCCGGAGAGAGAAACCAGCAGAATAAAGAGCCTGTTTGTTTCCAGTCCGCCTCTGACCTTATTCCCGAGGCGTTGTTGCTCCAAGCGGCCATCGCTTCAGGCAGCAACAGTCTCGTCAGAGCGGTGGCCACACGCCTCCTCAGAGGGTGGCTCTCTGCCACGACCCCGACGGTCCCCGCAGCACCTGTGGATCTGCTCCACACCTGCTCTTCCGCAGTCGCTGGCCCGCGTGGCTTCTCCTCCTCGGGAACCTGCTTAACTTCAGTTGGGTTCCGACACTAGAAAGAAAGAAGAAAACAAGAGCAGCGCAGAAATCGGTGCTGCCTAGGAGGCCACCTCTCCTCCAGGAAGTCCTGTGGTTCCACGGGGAGCCTGAGGACACCAGCACCTGGTCCTGCAGGGTTTTCCCCTGGGACACTTTGCTGTCTCAAAAGCAGTGGGCAGTTCCCATGAGGACTGGCCGCCATCGACGCACCCCGAGTCCTGCGGGCAGCCCTCCTGCGTCCCAAGCCCAAGTCCACGTCCTCTGCAGACCTAGGCCTGACCTGTGCCCTGTAGTTCTCGGGGTGACTGCCCAGCCCCCCAGCTGTCTTTTAGTGACTGGCCAACCTCATGGCAGAGGGGCCCCAAACTGGCTCATTTCTCCAGGATTTCTGTGGCTCCTGGAGCTGGGCAGGCTTGTCTGTGCCCCCACGCAAACCTCTGTGATGTTCTGTCTGCCCATCCTCAGTGGGGCGGTGGCCCGGCACCTAGAGGGACGTCGCAGAGGGCAGTCACTCTCGCTGACCCCGCTGGAAGGTGTTTGGACGTGATGGCAGGGCACCGCGTCCGTCCGTCTGGTGTGGCGGGAACACAGCAGCACAGAGCGGCCGAGTCACAGAGGACAAGGCCCGTGGCTCGTGGTTCCGCAGGCACAAGACCCCGGGGCGTGTTTGGTGACATTGTTTGTTTTGTGCTGGGATGGAACTCAGGGCCTTGAGCGTGCCCTGAGCCACAGTCCAGCCCTGCCGACGCCTGCTTGCTGGCCTGGTCCTGGGGCGGCCCTGAGCATCGTCGGGACACGCGAGTGCAACTCCGTGGGTGTGTGTATGCGGTGTGTGCGTGCGTGTGCACATGCCGCTGGCACTCACCCTGGACCCCACCCAGATGACTGCTCCAGACCTCCTGCCGCAGCCTCACCTCTGAGCTGCACGGTGACTCCAGCACCCCCTTCTGATGCACCCCAACACTGGGAGCCTGGGGACACAGGGAGCCGTGAGTCGGCCCCCGCTGAGCCCAGCCCCGTCCCACCAGGTCCAGTGGCTCTGGCTATGGGGCGGCTTGCTCCTCTCCCCAGAGGCTGAAGCCCTGCACGAACCATGGCGAGGTCCAGAGCTGCCCACAGCCCTCCCAGCAGAGGGGACCCCGGGAGCTCTCTGGGCTGGGACAGGGTGTCCTTGTTGTGGGATTCCTGGCAGGAGGCCGCGCCTCCCAGGCAGAAGGCCACACCTCCCCAGGTACTTTGTAAAAAGACTACCTTTCCCAGGTGCCCTCGCCACTGACCCCTGACCTCCGGCAGCCTATGGAGACACTGGCCCCCAGGGGTCTGCCTGACCAGCAGTCTGCTATTTAAGCCAGCCCCCGACTGAAACCTCTCTCTGTTCCTGCCTGTCCCTGTTCCTGTTCGTCCCTTCCCTATCCCCTTCCCTTCCCTTCCTTTCCCTACCCTTGCCCACGTGGCACCCCAATAAACCCTCTTATTTCACTAACACGGTGTTCCCAGCTAAGTTAACTGTTCAGCATTTTCCTTCACTTGTAGGGAAGTGACCCATCAGGCAGGCGCTCGCTGGTCCAGCTGGGACCTGGCTGGAAGGACGCGTCCTTTGACATTATTTCCTAACTCCTGCTGTGAACCCAAGGCCCACAGGAAGTGGGTGAGCCTGGGAGTTGAGAACGGCCCCGGGCCAGGGCTCACTTCCCCACCTATAAAAGCCGGGGCCTCTGCCAGGTTAAAGAAGAGACCGGAGCGCAGCAGGGTCACCATGGCCCCCGGGCTCCCCGTCCTGCTCCTCTTGTTCCTGTGCGTCGAGGCCCCAACTGCACAGGCTGATGACACCTGTCCAGGTGAGGAGACTCCTTCTCTGGTCCTGGAAGCGGGGAACCACCGGTCACTGCCCACCTACCTGGTGTCCCTCTCCGCATCTCACAAGGACTTGAGCTTCACTCCCTCCTTGGACAAGGTGCTGGCGGCACGGAGACCCTGAGTGGCGCGCCCGGGGTCACGGGACGGAGGGCAGGCAGCTTCCACGGGCCGGCGGCTGCCTCTGCCGCCGTGGTCTGCCCGAGGCGGGGCTGAGAAGGCAGGAAGGCCTGGCTGTGCCTCCTCCTGGGCAGGGAGGCGCCCAGGCCTCCCGCATCCTAGGGCTGCCTCACTCCCGCAGGGCGGCTGCGAGAAGAGCAGGGGTTGGACGCAGGAGCTGTGGGCAAGGACGGGGGCAGCAGCCTCGCTCGCCGGGCTGGTCCCCAGGAAGGCCATTCTTGAGGACAGAGCAGCCTCCCCCCACACGTAGCGTGGATGGAGGAAGGCCAGCTGGAGCTCGCAGCCTGCTCCAGTGGAGGGCGGCTGGAAGGACAGAGGGAATGCCACCAGGGGGCCGCTGCCATGTCCAGAGACAGCCCTGCCCCGTCCTGTGGGCAGCTGTTTTCCTAGACATATTGGCTTTCTAATCAACAGTATTTTTCAAAGAATTGCTGTCTCTGGTTCATCTGTGCTCTGCGTCTTTGGGTCAGATGTTCCCCCTCCCCAGGGACCCAGGAGACCCCTCCCCACCCATGGTCAGTGCCCAAGGTCCTGAGAGAAAGTGTCCCCCGACCCAATTCCCTGCTTCTTAGAAACACTGGTCACTATTCTCCAAACGTCCTGTCCCCACAGCCTCCGAGCGCGGCACTGACGTGTCTGCTGACTTCGCGCTCTTCTCTCTGACCCTTGCCACAGCCCCTGCTCCTCCCTCCTTGGTGCTGAGGGCACAGAAGCTCAGGGCCTCTATGGGCCTGTGACACACAGCCCCGAGGAGCTGGGGCTGTCCCTCAGGCAGGGGCTCCCAGGCTCTGCCCGCCTCTCCGTCAGCCTGAGCGAGGACACACCACTCCCCTCCTGAGGGGACTCGCTTCCAGGCCAGCCCTCCAGCTGAGCAGGGGGACTCTGGCGGCAGCCATCCTCACAGGTCTGACGTCACCGAGGTGGCAGGTCCCTGACTCCAGGGACCTGTCTGTGGCTCTGCAGGGCCTTCAGGCCCAGGCAGACGACGCTGCCCAGACACTCGCGTTTCTCCGCAGAGGTGAAGCTGGTGGGTCTGCCGGGCTCCGACAAACTCACCATCCTCCGGGGCTGCCCAGGGCTGCCCGGAGTCCCAGGGCCCAAGGGAGAGGCTGGCGCCAAGGGAGAGAGAGGTGAGTGCCAGGCCGGTGGGTGGCTGGTGGTGTGGGCAGAGGGGCACCGGCTCCAGCTCTGCCAACCTTGGATGCCAGGTTGGGCGGCATCCCACTCCGAGTCCCAGCCAGGGCGCCTTGGCCTTGGCCCCCGCTGGGGTGAGTGACGGGAGCTGACTCCCGGGGCCAGCTGGGCGCCAACGGCGCCTCGGGCGCAGCCCCTCCGGCATGCCAGGAGCTTGGGGGTGGCCTCTTGGCTCGGCTTCCGGCCCTGACCCTCACCGGTCTCACTCGAACACGGCGAGACTCCCCGTCGATGTCCCTCCATGTGCCCACCTAAAGTCAGGGTGTCCACTTTCTGCTCAGCCTGTTAGATGACAAAACCGGGGATCCTGTCTGAGCTCACGCCCTGGTGAGTGGGCAGCCGCCACCCAGGGCTGCTTCAGGGCAGAGCCCAGAGGTGTTCGAGGAGGGCCTGGTGACACTGCGGGGACAGGACCACTGTGGATGACCACGCTTGGCCCACACTGTCTCTGAGTGTCCAGGCCTGAGGTCCGAGCGGGCAGCCCAGTCAGGCCCGCGGGCCCGCTCTCCACATGGACCCACACGTGCACTGGCCTGGAGGCCTGTGGCTCCTGGGGGCTCCTCTGGTCAGACCCCTGTGAAGGGCTGTGTGATTGTGTCACCGTCTCCTGTGTCCAGGGCATTGGGCGTGACACAGAGCCACCTCCTCCTGCATGGGGCACTGTGGGAGAGGCCCGCCCTTCAGTGCGTGGTGACACTGTGCATGAGGAGTTCTGAGGATGCGGTTCTTGTCCCGGGACTGAGACTTAACTGGACAGTCCAGCTCTGTGAGGCCTGTGTGGCCCCAGGTTTTGTGTCCACAGAGGGTGGACACAATGGCACCCGAGAGCAACTGTGAGCCTGGTGGAGGCCCTGCCTGGGCCCCAGCTTGTGGTCAGCCACTGTGGGTGGCATTGGTATTACTTGCAGCTTTTGCCAGGCTGAGCCCCCGCTGACCGTCCAGAGCCTCGCCGGGTCGGAGCTCGCGGCCTGGGCGTAGATTTCCACCAGGACTGCTGAGGTGGCATTTCTTTCCCTGGTGTGTTTGGCATTTGCAGGAGAGCGAGGCCCCTCCGGAGCCCCTGGGAAGGCAGGACCCCCTGGGCCCAAAGGTAACCGTGTGACCAAGCCGAGCGGGGCCCAGCAGGAGCCTCGGTCTGTCTGGGAGACCAAGGGCGGGTAGAGACAGGATGGAGGCCCGCCTGGCCTGGGCCCCTGGTGGAGCGCCTGCCCCACCGGCACCTTGGCACCTCAGTCCCTGCAGGACCATGACTGGGCACTGCCCAGGGCCAGAGGCTGGACTTGCCCGGCCGGCTGCTGCCTTCCACCGACCTCCCCGGGCAGCGCCCGCCCCTCACGGTGCCCGGGGAAGCGGCTCCCTCCCTCCGTGGGCTGGGGGCTCCGGCGCCAGTGCCTCACACTCTGCCCCCCTCCAGGAGACCGCGGGGAGAAGGGGATGCCAGGGGAGAGAGGTGAGCCACAGCCCCGGGTGCCACGGGTCCCGTCCAGGGCAGGAAGGGCAGGGCTCTCGGGCCTCAGCCGCCCACGGCCTCCCCAGGGTGGGGGAAGGCCTCTGGCCACCTGCCCTGTCCAAGCAAGGAGCAGGAGGGTGGCGGGGACCCCGGCACGCTTGGCCATCCCAGTCCCCAGGGTCCGCCACAGTCAGCCCCAGGGACTGGCGCGACAAGACGACACCGTGTGTGAATCTGAACATGCGACTGGCTTTAGTTCTTGTCCCATCGTGGTCATTTATTTTTTTAAAAAAATTGTAAAATCAGGAAAGCAAAATTACAAAACTCTAGGACGTAGTCACGTGCTCTGTCTACAACTAAAAAGTGCAAGACCAGGACAGAGGCCCGAGTCCCAAATGCCAGTGGACACTCAGCACACCCAGGCCGTCCCTCCCGAGGCCAGGACAGTCGGCTGGAGCGCAGACAGCGTGGACGGGCGGGGCTGGACCCAGCTCACCCTCCGCTTGGATGGGTGCCTGGAGTAAACTGGAGCTGAAGGGGACAGGGACGATGGCTTCAACCTGAGGGCCAGTGCCTCCTCTCCCAAACAGGAGACGCTGGGCCATCGCAGTCATGTGCCACAGGTGACCACACCACCCACCGGGCCAGCTGCAGGCACACACCCACAGTCCCAGGACAGAGCGGGACCCTCACTCCCGCGATCACCCAGCGCGTGGCAGCTGTGGGCCACCTCCGCGGCGATGCTCGGGACGGCCCGGCCATGCACAGGCCAGGAGTCCGGGGGAGGGTGCTGGGCGGTCAGGAGGTGGCCAGGCCGGCACAGCTGGGCGACCCGGGGAGCCTTCTCTGTCCCTGGCATGGGAATCTTCCTCTGACCAGCGGATGCCTGCTGCCCCTGCCCCCTCCTGGGCCCCACCACCCCACCTGCCCGGCCCTGTCCCACTCGACCCCCGCTCCATTCCAGGACCTCGGAGCTGTAAGGAGCTGCTCGCTCGAGGCCACCTGCTGAGCGGCTGGTACACCATCTTCCTGCCCAGCTGCCAGCCCCTGACGGTGCTGTGTGACATGCACACGGACGGAGGAGGGTGGACAGTGAGTCGGCCAGCAGGGGTCCTCCGGCAGAGGCAGGCCGAGGAATCTCAGAGGCCGGGCTCTGCAGCTGGTGGGAGGACAGGCCTGTGGGATTCTGTTTCCCTTGGTGCCTCTGGCCCCTTCCTTCACGGGGCACCAGAGCCTGAGAAGGGATGAGGAGGAACCCTGTGGGTAAAAGCCCAGGCCATGGGGGAGACCCCGAGGAAGCCCACTATCCTCCTGCTGTGTGGCTTTGAGCTTGCTGCTTACCCTCTCTGAGCCTCCATCTCCTCCACCACGGGTTACCTGCGATGAGACCTGGTGGCACGCTCGGGGCACCCAGGCTGCTGCTCTCTGAACTGTCACTTCCTGCTCCTGCGTGAGGCTGGGGTCCCTGTGCTGTGGCAGTCGACCTGGCCTCCTCGGAGTCTCCTGGCTGCTCTGCAGGTCTTCCAGCGGAGGCTCGACGGCTCCGTGGACTTCAATCGGGACTGGGCCGCGTACAAGCGGGGCTTCGGCAGCCGGCTGGGGGAGTTCTGGCTGGGCAACGACAACATCCAGGCCCTGACCGCCCAGGGTAGGCAGGCAGCGCCGGGCGCGGGTGGCCACGGGCCCCGAGGGAAGGGCCCAGAGCAGAAGCAGCCCAGCCCCATGACACCAGGTGTCCGGTGTGGGCACAGGCAGGGTTCAACCGTGACATCCCAGGACATGTGTCCCTGTTGGGGTCTCCCAGAATGCAAGGACACAGGGTGGGGACTTGCCACTGTGGGCTGCTGGCACGGAGAACCCTGGTGAGAGGGCACAGGGACAGCGAGGCTTGGGGACCTGCCTGTGCCTCCTGTGGTCAGTCCTCTGGGACCGCGGCCGCCTCAGCTCGCGCACACACCGCTCGCCCACCACTGCGGTCCGCACTTCAGCTGTCCTGCGGCCAGTGGGAAGAAGCCAGTCCCTCCTCTCTGGCCCTCTGCCCCAGGCCATGGTGAAGTGCCCACCAGGTGCTTCAGGTGCCCACGAGGCCCCTGCGCAGCGGTCGTCCGGCATCTGTGGGAGAACGCACTCAAAGCCAAGGTCCTCGCAGGCGGGGAGCCCACGCGGCCTTTCAGCATGGCCTTGGCCCGGGGCGGCTGCTTGGAACTAGGGGCCACCCTCCAGGTCCTCGCATGGCCAAGGGTCCTCTAGCATGCCCAGACGGGTTTCCTCGGATGGCCAAGTTCAGCCGTTGCCCACACTTCCCCGCGTGTGGCCCTCCCGTGGCGTGGCATGGAGGTCTCGAGGGCTGAGGTCAGACCGTCCCCCACAGGGACCAGCGAGCTCCGTGTGGACCTGGTGGACTTCGAGGGCAACCATGACTTTGCCAAGTTCAGCTCGTTCAGGGTGGCGGGGGAGGCAGACAAGTACAAGCTCACCCTGGGAGCCTTTGTCGGAGGCAGCGCTGGTGAGTGTCCGCCTGGCCTGGCGGAGTGAGGCGGCGGAGTGGAGAGGCCCGGCTCTGGCTCCCTGGGGACGGCTGAGGGCCACCGCTCACCCCGGTTTCTCCACTGCCAATGCAGATGCTCAGACCCAGGTCTTTATGGAGTGTGGGGCCAGGGCGCACCCGGCTGACACTCCAAGGCCATGTGCACCGCACGGGGAGGGCCTGAGCGACTGCCACTGTCACCGTTGAGACCTGGAAGAGAGCAGTCATTTCCATAGGATCCCTGCTTCCTAAACGTGTCCCTGGGACTTCTTTTCCAAGGGGGCTCTGGCCACAGGGCTCTGGGAGGCATGTCCCACAATGCACCGGCCTGGGAGCCCCGGGCACGGTGCCCGCTGCAGCCTCTGGAGATGGCTGGGCTTGGAGCCAGCTTAGCTGTGCTGGAGCTGGTGCTGGGCCAGCCGCGCCCTGGGATCTCCGTGCCCGCGGCGGGACAGCGCAGCTGCCCACTCTCACTCGGGAGTTCCAGGGAGGGCCGCGGGCAGGGAGCAGGGCCGCCTTATGCAGGTGGTAAGGCTTAGCGGGTGAAGTGCCACCTGAAGGAGCCAGAGGGGCCACCGCCCAGCATGGAGAGGGCGCAGGGTGGGCCCAGGTCGAGGCTGTGCCGTGCCTCCCTGGTGACCGGCAGGCGGGTCGAGAGAAGTCCACGGGAGAGGCGCAGGAGGGGAGGGCCGCGGGCGGGGAGCAGGGGCGGGCGCGGGAGGGAGGCGGGATTGCAGGGACAGGAGGCGTGGCCCTGCCCACGGTTTCCTCCACCCCAAGCCCGGGCAGGCCACTCCTCCTCGCACGCACGTGTGCCCAGAGTGAGGCCTCCCCGCGGGAGGGAGGCAGGACGGGGGCCTCCTAGGGCAGCTTCCGGCGCCCACAGACCCACGTTCTCCCGAGCAGGCGACTCTCTGACGTACCACAACAACATGTTCTTCACCACCAAGGACCAGGACAATGACAGCAGTCCTTTAAACTGTGCGGAGGAGTATGGTGGAGGCTGGTGGCACTCGAAATGCCACTTGTCCAACCTAAACGGCTTCTACCTCAGGGGTGCCCACGAGACCTTTGCCAACGGCGTCAACTGGAAGTCGGGGAAGGGGTACAATTACAGCTACCAGGTGTCAGAGATGAAGGTGCGGCCCGCCTAGCTCCCGCCTAGCTCCCGCCTAGCTCCCGCAGGCCCCTCCTCACCTGCACGGGTGGGGGACCACCGTGCCAGCCCGCACAGTGAGGCCGGACCACAGGGGCGAGGGGCAAACGGGCCACGGAGCCTTGGCTCACAGCTGGATGGCAGACCCGGGGCCTGGCTGAGCGGCCCCCGGCCGGGGTGGGCTCTGCGCTCTCGGGGACAGCTGTGGACTCCTCTGTAGCACAGGGCTCCCCTGGTGCACCTGAGCCACCAACATGCCCGCCCTGCACGTGACCAATAAAGCCAGTCCTGCTCGCATCAAGGCCAGCCTGACGCCGCCTGCGGGAACCGAGTCTCCCTTCCTAAGGGACGTCCCCACAGAAGCCCCACCTGCGTGTTCAATTCCTGCCTGGCTCGGTTTCACTTCGATTGTCATCGGGCCAACAGACCCAGAGTCTGCGTCGAAGTCACAGACCGTCAGCAGGGTCCCGGCCACAGGCTGTGCCGCCCCCTCTTTTCCCCACGGCCTGTGGGGCCCTTGGCACGGCCCTGCACCCCCACACCGCGCGCGCTCACTGGATGGGCCACTTCTGAGGAGGCCGTGTCCCCGGAGCCTGCGGGCGGCTCCGGCTCTGGTGGCAGAGCTCGGAGCACCTCCGCAGCCGGGGCAGGACAGGGCTCCTGCGGGCTTGAGTCAGGAGGAGTCAGGGAGCACATTCGGCAGACGAGCCCCCGATCCCAAAGGGGTTGAGTGCATTCTCCCTGGCTTGCCACCTCCAGGGCCAAGCTCTGTCCCCTGGTGGGGCGACCTCACCCCTCCCCTCCATGTCCCCTCATGACTCATGGCCCTTACACACCTTTAAAGGACGCTTTGGACCTTGGACGCTCTCATCAAAGGAGCAGGACTTGGTGGGAGCCTTCCTGCCTCCCGTAATGGCAGAGGTGAAGGTTTGGGGCCAGAGTCCCCAGGAGCGGACGGAGCCATGCCCAGAGCTGGACTGCCCTCCCGGCCCCGGCTCCCCTGGGACCATGGGCCTGCCTCAGTTGAGCTGAGCAGACCTCCTGGGGATGGTGGGTGGGGGTCTCCCGCTTTCAGAACAGGGAGAAATGTCTCAAATAGGACTGAGGAAGCACTAAGGGCAGGGGAGAGAGGTGTGGCCACGTTCAAGTCCAGGACTTTGCTTACCAAGGACATCAGAGAGGAAAGGAAGGAGGGGGGACGGGACCCTCTGCGACGGGCTTCCACGGGTCACCACAGTTAGCGCCTTCACGCAGCGGGAGCGTGTGGCCCACGGTTCTGTGGGTCTGAGCCCACCAAGGTCTCGCCGCGCTGCTCGTGACGGTGGGGGGCGGCTCCTCCGGGGAGACGCGCACGTATGTCGGGAGGCTCGGCGAGAAAACGCCCGGCAGGGCTGGGTGCCCGTCCATGGTAGAGCAAGGCCTCGCTCCCTTCCCAGCACCCACACACGACAGGGTGAGGGCTGAGCAGAGGCTTTGCAGAAGCCAACGGCCAACATATCCATGAAGGTTCTCCTCCTGATGACCTGTGGGATAAATGCAGGCTGTAACCCCAACGAGGTGCCGCACTCACTCCTCAGCACCTCTGAGTGAGGAAGACCCTCCGTGCCCAGTTTAGGGGTTCAGCGACGTTCACGCTGCTGGTAGCTCACAGTGGAGGCCACCCATTCAGGAAATATCGGGGCATGCACTTAAGGGCAGAAGAGACACGCTGTTGCTCCCAGACGGTTCCCCTCTGTGGGAAGTTCCCCTGGGTGTCACTGAGTGCGAGAGCCCACGGCCCAAGGAGCCCGAGCTGGAACAACCCCAGCCCTCTCAGGAGGATGCTAGGTAAGGCACGTGGGGACCCTCCACAGTCCCCACGCAGCGCAAGGAAGCAGCTGCACCCGCTCAACAGCCTGTGTGGGGAGGCGGCCTCACCTGGCCCAGGTGTCGGAGGCCCAGCCTGGGTCGGCTCGGCCAAGGCGGAGGCATCATGGCGGAAGGGCGCGGTGCAGGCAGCGCTCAGCTCACGGCAGCAGGGGAGCAGAGAGACGGGGGAAGGCGCTGGGGAGAGGACAGACCCTGCCAGGGCCCAGCCCGGTGGCCGGCTTCCTCCAAGCTGCCCACCTCCAGCAGGCCGCGCAGCCCCGTGGAGGACGGCACCGCAGGATGAGTCCCAGGTCAGAGCCCTCGGCTCCAGCCGGCCCCGGGCCGAGCCTTCCGCACAGCAGCTGCGGGGACGTCCAGGTCCAGCCGTGTGGAGGGGCACTGTCACCCGGCGTAGCAGGAGCAGCTGGATCTAGAGAGGGGCTACAGTGCACGCAGTTCTATTTCCCCAAAGGAGACTAGTGTGTCGTGGTTTGGAGACTGAGGTAGCAAATGCACACAAGGAAAACGAGACGGGGTTGCATTTGAGGAGGGCGAGTGGAGACCGCGAGGAGACGCGGGGGGGCCTCTGGAGGGTCACCAATGTCCAGAGCCTTGACCTGGTGGCGATTAGAAGGGTGGAAGTGTCTGCTATAAAGTATAAAAATACTGAAGCCACACACACACACACACACACACACACACACACACACACACATTTTGGTACTGGGGATTGAATCCAGGGGCTTACTTGCTGAGCCCCAGTCCTTTTTAGTTTTTATTTTGTGGCAGGGTCGCACTAAGTTGCTGAGGGACTTGCTGAGTTGCTAAGGCTGGCTTTGAACTTTCGATCCTCCCGTCTTCTGAGCTGTTGGGATTACAGGCGTGAGCCCCTGCGCCCACCTGAAGCTGTGCTTTTCATTTTATACACTTTGACACACATTCTAAATGCCAGAATTTTAAAATCGTGTTTAAAGAAACAGAGATGCTCATATCCAGGGACAGGAGTGACACAGACGTCTCTCCCTGGCGTCCAGTGTCCCCGACTCAGTGACTGTAGGGAGAGGTCCCCATTTCCCAGGGACAGCAAGGTCCCATTAAGTCCTGGCCATACTCTCTAGAATGACTAGTACAGCCGGGCATGGTGGGGCACGCCTGTAATCCCAGCAGCTTGAGAGGCTGAGGCAGGAGGATCACAAGTTCAAGGCCAGCCTCGGTAATTTAGTGAGGCCCTAAGCAACTAAGTGAGACCCTGTTTAAAAAAAAAAAAGAAAGAAAGAAATGACTAATACAATCAAAGCCACAGAATTACAGCTTTTATATTTAGGAGTCTAGATGAGCTTGGTATTTCATAATCTTATGTTGTGTGAAGAATTTGGCCTGTTATCAAAAAAGTCTCATAAGTCCAACTGAATGTGGATTAACTAATCCACTTAGTCTTGTGATTTGACTTGTAAATCTTGGTGCATTTATACACTGGTTTGGAACCTAAGAGACTCTGGTTCATTGCATTTCTGGACTAGATTGCCAGACTTCTACACATCAATTTGCACTAGAAGGAAGGTTCAGCAGGCAGCTGCGACACTGGACAGACGCCACCACCTGTTCGTGTTTGAGCGTCGTCGTGTTGGATCTTCCTTCCCTGGACTCTGAGCAGGGGCGCTGGACACGTGGCCGTGGGCTGGGAGAAGGCCTGGCCGTCAACTGCCTGTTGGGCCTTCCGCCACGTGGCCCTCAGCGTGGCTCCCCCAGGAATTTTCCTAAGACATCAGACTCTAATTGTTCCCCTGGAGCTGGTTTCCAGGCCTGAGAAGGGCCCACGGCAGCAACTTTGGTCTCCCCAGGTGGCTCTGCTGGGCAGTCAAGTTTGGAGCCACACAGGTGCCCGTTCCAGGGAGCTGTGTGGCCCGCATGGTGACCGTGGTCCAGCAATGAGCCCGGCCCCCAGCCCCACAGCGCAGCTCCTGGTGAAGCAGGGAGGAGAGGGGAGCTGAGGAGTCGGCACAAACGGGCTTCGTTAGACTCCCACGGGCATAGCCTCCAGAACGAGGCCGGGCCACAGGGTTGGCAGAGGCAGGGCCACCCAGGGGCAGGGCCCCGGGCTTCTCTGCTTGGCACACACCCACTTAGTGATCCGGAGGATGGCGCCTGCCCTGATCCCGGTGCACCTGTCACAGGCTGGGCCTGAGGGCTGCTGTCCGCTATGGGTGCCTCTGTCCTTGGCTCCTACGTCCTAGCTGCAGGCCCAGGAAAGGCCCTTTCTGAGGCCAGCGAGCAGCTTGGACTCCGGGCACGGCACCCCGAGGCACAGCCGCCCGGGAGGGGGAGGGCCTGCAGGGCTGGGAGCAGCTGCCCTGGCCACACCGTCCTGTGGCATTGCAAGGTGGCAGTGAGCGGGCTAGGCCTGTAGGTCTCCAAACACAGCCGAGGGGACACTGGTCTGTCGGGAGCCACGGGGTCTGGGTCTGCAGGGGATGAAGCCCCCGGCCACCCCAGCACTGGGATTTGGTGACCTGCATTTCAACCCTCGGTTTTGAGCAGCCTCTTGCCACTGAAGGCCCAGGGCTCTGGGGCCCCGCGTGCCACCTAGGGACAGATGGACGTTTCAGATGGCTCCTGGTCCTGCCGGCTTCCTGACTGCGACTTCCGCCACATCTTGCGGTGGGCGGTGGGGCGCCCAGCCTCCTGCAATCTCCAGGAGTCAGCTCATGGGCCGCCCCCCACCCATATGCCTCAGGCTGACTAGTCACGGTGACAATGACAACCAGAGTAGCTCAAGTGCAGCTAAAGAACAGGGTAGGAGGCAGCGCTGGCCGAGAGCCCGGAGAGTTTGGGGAGCGGGAGGGTGCTCCCAGCTCTGCCCTCGCCGGGGCTGCCTCTCCCTGGAGACGGGGGCGCATGGCAAGCCACCTCGACAGCCGGGGCTTGAGGCCACAGGAGCTCATTCCCGCCCAGGTCCAGGTGGCAGCGAGCACAGCCGGGCCCTCTCGGCCACGCGGCTCCCTCAGCCCGTCCTCCAGCCTTGCGCCACTGACTCAGCTCCCCCTCCCTCTGCCCCTCGACCCAGGCGGCCCCCCTGGTCTGGGCAGGAGGCAGCTTCTCCACAAGCTGAGCCCGCGGGCCCCAGCAGGCCACCTCGTGCTGCTGTCTGCATGTCAGGCCTTCTCCATCGCTGCTGGTCGGCTTCCCCGACTCGGAACCCTCTGTTGCTTCTCTCCCTTCAAGCCGCAAGGCTCTCCTCTTCCTTGTAACACCGAGTCAGACAACCCAGAAACACACACACACACTTTTCAGCTTGTTTTCCAAGCCCTCCCCTTGAGGCCACCCGGGATGTTCCAGCCACCGCCTTCCACGTGGTCAGAGGCAGCACTTTCATCAGACTTGAACCTCTGCCCTCCAGCCTGCCGTGGGGCTGCAAGGCCAGGCCACGAGGGTGGATGCTTGACACTCCGGTGTCTGCAGGAGTCAGCCTGAGGGCTGCCAGCTGCTAAAACAACAGACCCCAGGCCCACGCTGCAGCACGGCTTGGCAGGGGCCCGGGGCTCTCCCTGGGATGTGGTGCAGGAGGTTCTGGGCCAGTCCTGGAAGACTCCTGTGTGCACAGCTTCCGTGGCCCCCCTGCATCAACTCTCCAGCATGCAGCCCCTTCTAACCACAAGGCGTTCAGAAATGTGACCATCCCACGTCCTCAGGAGGACCGAGGCGGACAAACACGGGACGCCATCTCTGTCACAGCCGCAGCCAGGAAGGCTGTTTCTAAAAGGCAACGTTACCAGGAAACCCTCTTAGTGTGCAAAGAGCAAGCCTGGCAAAGTCCTGTCCTTCCCCCAGACGCCATCCGATTGCCCGCCGGAAGGTGGCCTTGCCGTCTGAGCCACTGTTGGCAGGGAGGGGTATCTAGGGGGCCCAGCTTTCAGAGGAACTCTGCCGCGCCGGGAAGAGCCAGGTCGGAAGCCGTGCTCTGCTGGAGTCCCACCCCCGAGGTCCACCAGATGCCCGGAACGTGTCACCTCTGGTGAGAGCAGGAGCCCTGCAGGGCCCGGTCCACACCCCTGGGCCCCAGAGGACTTCGCACCACAGGTGCTCCGGGAGCCAGTGGGACGTGGGTGCGTCTGCCTCTGTCTTTGCTAACGAATTTGTGCCATTTTTAGTGGGAAAGAGACAGTGACACCCATGAGCCTTCCCTGACCTCGAGGGTGGGGACCCGGGTTTGGGGCTTTCTTCTCCAGTGCCAGCGACTGGGGCTGCGATGACAGCCAGCTCCCGGCACCTGCCGATGGCGTGGCGCTGCGCTGGGCGACGTGTGGGTGCTCCAGAAGTCAGCACGGGGGCCTGGGCTGAGCGGCAGGATGCCCCTGTGTGGGGGGCACCAGCCCATCGGCTGGGCATCCAGGGAGAACAAAGAGGGCATGTGCGTCGGCCTCCTGGGCTGGGCGATGGCCTCTCCTGCCCGTGGCCTCCAGGACCTCCCCAGCAACCTCCAGCCCTCGGGCTTTGGCTGTTCACGGTGGGGGCTGGTGCTGAGTCTTCGGGCTGGGCTCCCCCGTGCTCCTGCCTGGGGTCTCCTGCAGCATGTGACCCACCAAGGGACTTCCAGCCTCTGACCGGGAGTTGCTTCCTGCTCACGTTCCTCTTGATGGCCTGATGGTGAGTCTCTGGGGAGCCCTGAGGCGCCACCCGTCCTGGGCAGAGGCGCAGGGGTCTGGGAGGAGATGGGGCCAGCGGGCAGGGCAGGGGGACGGTGCTGCTGCCCTGCCCTCTGGTCCCCACTGCTTAGCTCCCCTAGCCCCCGTGAAGGCCCTGCACAAAGGGACCCTGGAGGCGGAGGGTGGCCTCGCCTGCATTTGGTCCATGGCTTCCTCCTGCAGAGGGGCTTCCAAGCAGACCGCCTGCCCTTCCCGTAGCGGGGTCTCAGCCGTGAGGCCAGGCTCGGTTCTCATCCTGAGGCTGCAGCCTCGGTCACACGGGTGGCCCCGCCAAAGCCAGGCCTCCCCTCCCAGGGCCCCTGTCACTAGGAGGGAGCTCGAGGAGTGGGTCTCTGGGCTGCTCCCCCGTGTCCACCAGAAGACGGTCAGCAGCCTGGGCCGCAGAGCATCGTGGGTGCCCAGCAAGCAGCTCCAGCTCCCCAGGCCCGTGCACACGCAGACCCACGTGCACTGCACACCAACTGTCTCTACGTCAGGTTGATTGCACACACCTGTCCCCTCCCAAATACTTAAAGATAAATAAATAAATAAATAAGAACTTAAAAAAAAAGATCAAATCCTCAAAACATGAATATTTATAAATACATTGCAACAGGGCTTAAATTGTATACTTACAAAATTTATTTTTAGCCCATCTCTCAGTTAAATAAATTCGAAAACAACTTCTTTTTAAAAGAAACTTCTAGCTGTTTAACAGGCTAGAAACACTGCCGTGTTGAACCAGCCACTTTTGCCTCCCGCAGCGGTGACGCGGCGCTGAGGAAGGCGGCTCCCGCCTCCAGGGCTCCCTCCAGGCTCCCGTGCACATCAGCACCGCCGCAGCTCGCCTGCACCCCAGGACCAGGGCGGGCCGAGCCCCCAGTCGCCCTCTGTGGCCGAGAAGACAGGCACTTTCCTCAGGGTCGGGAGGCCTTGTCCCTGCAAAATGGAGAGCAAAATACACAGACCTGGGGCGTGGGGCTGTGGAGGCCCTGCCCCGCCCCAGCGGTGGCCCCTGAGCCCTCTGCTGCCCCAACACAGAGTGTTCAGTGGGAATGGTGACCTGCAGGGCCCCTAGCGGAGCCAGCAGGCACAGGTCCCTTGCACCCTGCCAGCGTGCTGAGGGCTGGGCCGAGCAGGCCAGACCTGACCGTCGGGCCCACTCCACACCTCACGAGCCAATGGCCGCCCCTTGCACTTCCATGGTTTCTGTCCCAGGGAGAGACCCCCGGTGCGTGGGTCCAGAGGGAGGAGAGGCCCCTGGCTCTCCCCAGCAGCCACGTCCATCTCTTGGTTCTGCCCTGGCCCCTCTGGGCCCGAGGCCCAGCAAGCTCTCAGGAGCAGGCAGCTCAGGGAGCCGGGGCTCAGGGACCCCAAGGCCGCAGCTGCGTCCTCCAGGCACAGCAGACTTCAGGACTCAGCAAACCCGCGGACTCTGCCCCGAGAGACCCCCGGCAGGCAGCGCCCTGCGTGCTGGTGCGGTTCCTAGACCAGCTCAGACCATCTGAGGGTCCCCAGGGGAGGAGGGGCCCGGATGGGCACACGCAGGGGCAGGCTGGCAGCCCGGGACCCTCTGGGCTCTCTCTGGATAGAATATGAGGCAGAACCGTCACCGGGCACACGGGGCCCCACGGCTGGAGAACTGGGACACTCTCTGGGCTGGGCACTGCAACGGGGGTCCGGGAAGGCTGCGGTGGGGGACGTGAGGCCACCTGGCGCATGGTCCCGGCATTTCCTGGGACGTGGGTGGAGCTGGGCTTCCAACCGCAGTGGCACACACAGGGGGAAGGGAGACTGAGGTTGGTGGCCCAGGGCACACTCGACCCAGGCACAGGTTGAGGGCAGCCTTCACCTGTGGGGGACTGAGAGTGGACGCTTGCACGCCCAGGGGGCCACAACCTCCTGTGCCGGGCAGGCGTCCTGCTGCGGGAGGGCTCTGGGATTGAGTGGCAGGACTGTGTCCCACTCTCCTGTCTACCAGGAGCCCCCAAAGACAGAGAAACCAGGCAGGGTCTCCCGAGCCCCCCACCAGCAGCCACTGTGAGAGGCCCAGGCTCCTGTCCTCAGCATTATCAGCAGAAGGGCTTTCACTGTGACCCAAGTTCCACAAGGCCACAGGAGGAGCGCAAGCCCCATCAGATGTGGTCTCAATGTCCTTGGGAGCGTGGGGTCCCAGGAACAGGGCCAGTCCAGTCCCTTGGCTCCCAGGGTGTTCAGGGGTGGGTGAAGAGCACACTGGGTCGTGGCCAGAGCCTCGGCCAAGCCAGGCCAGGGGCGCTCCAGGAAGTGCCTGACCTGGAGACAGGCTCTGGGAGGCGGTCCCAGGTCACCCCCTCTGAGCCCTGCAGTGGCGGGCAGAGGAGCCAGGCCCTCAGAGCTGCCCATGAGACCCCAGCAACTGCCTGGTCCTTGGGAACCCCCCACAGCTTGCTGTCTGGCTTTCTTTGTAGAATCACCTCTCAAACCAGAAGACGCTGGGTGAGGTCTGGAAGGCTGGAAGCCCTCAGAAGTCAGATTAATATTTTAGTGCTTAGAAATCTGGAAGCAGTGCGACTACAAGTATTGGTAACGATCGAGAATTTGACCTATCGGAGTAACTGCAGGATCACCCTGATCAGAAGTGCCCGATCGAGGAATCGATCTCAGTGAGTGATTTTAGGTGGGACTCTTGCTGAGTCTACACGAACTACTGGAGCAGTTTGCTGGAGCACTGGGGTTTATTATGTGAATTTAGACGATGGTATTTCCAACAGTTCCTGTGCAGAAGGCTCTGTTAACATAAGGTAAGGGCTGAAGGAGGCGCAAGGTAGACACAGTGGATGGTGACTGTGGCTAAGTGGCTGAAGGTGTTTAGCTCACCAAGCTGGGAGTGGACTGATTTATTCACTGGTTCCTACCTGTGCCGGTAAAGGTTGCTAGATTCTGCAGGAGCCCTGTTTGGGGAGATGGCTAAGATTGCTGTTGACTACGGGCCATGGAGATGTTTGGCTGTTGCCGCCTTCCGTAGTCTCACGGGACTTGGCCCGAGATCTCGCGGGACTTGAGTCAAGATTGCTGATCGGGTCTGTGCCATTTTTGGTGTGTTGGTTTTTTTGGTGGTGTGTGTGGGTGCTTGTTAAAGTCATTGTTAGACCCAGAGAGAAAAGTTATCAGAATAAAAAAGCCGTGTGTTTCCAGTTCGCCTCTGAACTTCTTCCTGTAGCCGCCTGAAGCGCTTGGAGCAACGGAGCCAAACAGGGCTCCTGCATCTTCCCGCGGCTTCGTTGCTCCAAGCGGCCATCGCTTCAGGCGGCAACAGGATTCCAAGATGGAATAACAAGATTTTTGAGCCATGCTTTAAAAAATGATGCCTTTACAGGGCCACCTTCAGTCATCAGAAATAATTAAATGTGGATTAATTTTTGAACAGCAAAGGGAGATAAAGAGAGTCTTTGCTGAACACACAATTGCCCACGAAAGACAACAAACAAAGCAACGTGCATCGTGGGGCTTTGGGTCACCTGTGCCACCTTTCATGGACGAGGAAGCTGAGACTCAGGCGGGGGTCACACCAGCCCCACGTCCCCCGCCCCCAGACACTTCCCCTCCACACCTGCCACCCTGTCCAGCACCAGGTGCGGAGGGGCCTGGCCAGGGCCACAGAGGCCAGGACTGGACGTGGCACACACCACCCTGAGCACTGTGGGCGCGGGCAGTGCTCCTGTACTCCTGGGGGGCAACCCGATGTCACAGAGACGGCAACCTCAGCACCCCAGCCACCAGAGCCGCAGCCTGGACAGCCCAGCTGCACAGAGAATGTCCAGCCACGTGGAACTAATTGGGCATTAAAAAATAAAGATCCCCACCCCCCAAAATACTTGGATACTAAATAACGTTCTTCTAAATAATGCATAGAACAGGGAGGAGAAAAAATGATTTTAATCCAAACGGAAACAGAAGCACAGCAACAGAATCTGTGGGCAGCGCCAGATGCCGCACTTGGGGTCTGGAGGGACAGACGCCGCGCACAAGAAAGGCCGCTGCCCGGGGCTCAGCGTCCTCCAAGAAGCGAGGCGGACAGGAGCTTGGGGACATTATCTGCAATCCTGTGCCAATAAACTGCACAACAATTTCCTTGAACTACTGAGGTTACTCAAGAAGGGCCGCGCGGAACAGCCCCTATCTATTAAGTGCATTGAGATGATGGCTGAGACTGGTTTTATTACAGGGGAACTTCACCCAGGTGGTGCGGTCTGCCGTGGAGGGGACACCAGATCACTGGAATAGAACGGAGTCCACAGGCAAACACAGGCCCCGGGGGCGGCGCAGCAGACCAAGCCGACCAGACACTGAAGGAAGAAATGACAGCAATCTCCTCCACACGCGCTCTGAAAAGCAAGAAGTCGCAACTGCTCCTCGACATTCCCCAGAGGCCAAGAAGAGACAAAAACCATTATAAGAAAAAATACCTATCCACCAATATCCCTCGTGAACATAAATACCACGATTTCGGGCAAAACTTGAGCAAATCAAACCTGGCAATATATAAAAAGAATGTACCATGAGCAAGTGAGGTTTGGCCAGGAATGGAAGGTTTGTTTACTGCTTGAAAATCAATTCTCCATTATACTAGACTCCAAAAGAAAAGCCATGCGGTCACCTCAAAAGACACAGAAATACTGTAATCTCGCTCCAGCCGGGGACACAGCTCCCAGCCACGGAGGGATGAAAGCCTGGGTTTGCTGTGGTTGTAGGTCAACTGGCCCCATCGGGGCAGCCTGGGGGTCCCACCGATGGCGTGGCTTCTGTGGGTCGGGAGCCCCTTCTGGGGAGGGCTCCCACAGGCGCCGAGCACCAGCTAGGCCTGCTCTCAGCTGGGGATCAGCTGGGGATAACTGCCCCCACCCCTCCAGCAGAGCAGGGCTGGGGCCGGGGGCGGCCTTTCTTGCTGGGTTACCGGGTGGTGCCTAGCTCCTAAGGCATCACACTTCCTGCCCTGGGGCTCCCCCATGAGCCTCTCCGCCATCGTCTAGGTAGAAAAGCTGAAGCTACCGGAGAGCCACTAGCACTCGCGGATCACGCAGGCTGCAGAATACAAGCCCAACATACAACTGTCCCTTGTTTTTCCAAATGCTGCCGGTGAACAGCCACAGATTAACATGAACACCACTTTCAAAGAATCAAAATATAAGATACCTATGAACAAATGCAATGTCCTTACGCGTAAGACTTACAAAAAAAAATCTACAAAATACTTTTGGACAAAACTGAACCGATGGAGAGAGACCCCTAGTTCATGGGGGAGAAGACTCAACGGTGTTAAGATGCCACGTCACCCCAAGTAGATCTGCAGATGCAACCAGCCCACGTCACAGCCTCGGCAGCCGACTCTGTAGAACGAAAGGTGGTTCTTGGATTGGGCACCAAAGTGTGATCTCTAAAAGCAAAATACTGACGAATAGATTGCATCAAAACCAAAACCTTCTGCTCTTCAAAAGACCCAGTTAAGGAATAAAAAGAAAGAGAAAACACTGCAGATCGCGGTGGCTGACCGAGGGACAGAGCCAGAACCCACCTCCCGCAGACAGCAAAACCCAGGTGCCACTAAGGACCTCAAGGTAGCGGGTGAGGAGATGGCTCTGGCTTAGCTGGGTGGCACTGATGTCACCGGGGTCCTCATAAGAGGGGTCATATTTAGGCCAGGGACAGTCAGATGCCAAGACAGGTCCCAAGCCTGGAGGGTGAAGGGCCGGGTGGAGAGTAGCGGGAGCCCAGGGTCCGAAGAGGCTGAGGAGGCCCCACGTGGCCCAGCGTCTGGGGGGGCTTCCTCGCCCTGCCCTGGGACCTGGCCGCGTGCTCAATGTGTGTGTGTCGCCTGCCTTCCTGGGTGGGCTCTGCCCCGAGACCCTCCCTCTCCCTCCCAGCTGCTCCAGCTCAGCACAGGTTGCACAGCGGGGGCAGGCTCAGAGCCTCGCTGCTGCTTTGCAGGTGCCAGGCTTGTCCCACCAACGTCACCTGGGCTCGGTGCCCGCAGGACACAGGGCTCCGGTCCAGAGGCTGAAGGTGAGAGAACTCACGCATCAGCGGCCCCTGCTTAGGGCTGGCCCAGGAACACAGGCCTCCCCGTCCTCGCCTCCCTGGTCTACCCGGCCCAGGCCTTGGAGCCGCGGGTGCTCCTGGGGCAGGCGGGCTCTGAGTGGACATGGGAACAAAGCCCATGGTGGCCAGTGCACAGCTGTTCAAGGGGTCCAGGCACTGCGGAGCTGCACAGGGAGGTTTGCTTGGGACAAAGTGAAGCCCCTGCCAGCCCAGCCTGGGGGGCGGCAGCAGGCCTTTGACCTGGAAAGGGACCCACAAACCTGCAGGGGAGCTGCTTAGCACGTGGTAAGGGACAACTGGGCAGGGTGGGCCGTTCTGCAGCTCCTAAGACTAAGGCAGGTAGGTGGGGGACGGAGCTGTCACTGTCCCCTTGCTCCTGGCTCAGGGTCTGGCTGAGGGTTGGCAGGGGACAGCTCAGACCCGAGCCCCTCCCGAGAGGCAGCACCAGGGAGGAGAGGCAGTGGAGAAGAACTGGGGCTGGGCAGGGGACCCACGGCCCCTGTGCCCTCCTGTCCAGGACTCTCAGATGCCAGCGGCACGCAGTGGACAGTCCCCACCCTGTGTCCTCGTGTTCTCTCCTCCTCGCATTCTGGGAGACCCCGACAGGGGACACGCGTCCTGCCCCGTCTGGGTGGAGGTCCACGGAGCCGTCAGCCCTCTGCTGGAAGACCTGCGCAAGGGGACTCCAGAGGAGGCCAGGCTGACTGCCACAGCACGGGGACCCCAGTCTCAAATGGGAGCAGGAACTGGTAGTTCACAGAGCAGCGGCCGGGTGCCCCGAGCATGCCGTGAAGTCTCATCGCAGACGCTGTGTGATGGAGGAGGACGTGGAGGCTCAGAGAGGGTAGGCAGCAAGCTCAAAGCACACAGCGGGAGAGCGGCGCGGCAGTGCTCCCCGGGATGTGTGGGAGTCGTCCTGACTTGAAGTGAAAGGCAAACTCCTGCAGTGTGGCCGGGAAGCCCGGGAGCCAGAGCCTGCTGGGCCAGCGCTGGGCCCAGGAGCTGGTGGCCGGAGCCCCGTGTGCTCCCTCGGAACGCAGGGGAAGGGCCCAGAGCCCGTGGGCCGTGCCACCCTTGGTCTGCCAAGTCAGAGACAGTGGGAACTACCACCCCAGGTCCTGCCAGGTCCCGACTGAGTGTCCGCGGGGCTGGGGGCTGGCCTGCGTGCCCCTTCACCTCTGCTGTGGACAGTTACGATGGCCGCGCTCGGAGGAGGACCCTGGCCCTGCAGGCTTTGTGGACCGGGGTCTGGCCTGGCCGTGTTGGCTTTGGGCTCCGCCCATAGCCCGTGCCAGGCGGCTTCCGCTGCTCTGAGCTTTTAGCTCCTCTCTTAAAAGCCGTGCTTAAACGAGCTGTTGCAAGCAGCTCGCGAGCAGTCACTGTGGCAAGGCCACTGGCTTCCAGGGACCCATCACCTGGACGAGTGCCGGCAGTCCAGGCCCTGCCCAGGAAGGCCATGCCCAGGAGAGCAGGCCCCTGGCCCCAGGGCTCTGCCTTGGCCACCCAAGGAGCCCTTGCTTCATGGGGCCACGGCCACCCAGTTACCTCTTCTCGTTCCCATCCCGTCCCCACCCTCTCCTGGGGAAAGCAGGAGGGTCACCCGGCCCCGCTCTGTGCACACTGGAGTGAGCCGAGCCCTGAGGCAGATGCTCCTGCTAGAGGAGAGGTGGCCCCAGCCCACCCCAGGCCTGCGGCCTCGGCGGTGCTAGAAGGAGCAGAACCACGCCTGCCCCTGGCAGGGCCACCCGAGGCGTGGCTCCATCAGGCTGAGGGTGCGGAGCCTCAGAGGCCTGCACACTGCGGTCTCCAGCCAGACCCCAGAGGCTGAAGCCGCCTGGGAGTGGCAGGCACTGGGGGTGGGGAGAAGGAAGACCAGGGCCTCCCTCCACTTCCTGGACCTCCCTGGCAGGAAAACACGAGGCTGGGAGCCCCGGGAACTCGGGGCAGAAACCCACGGCAGCCCCGCCGGATCCCCACGCCAGCCCGTGCACCGTCCCTGCAGCTGGGCCCCCAGACCCGAGATCGAAATGCCTAGCATGAACAATTAGCACAGAGAAATCTATGTCAAGTTGGCCTTTTGAGTGTCGGCAGTTTTTAAGGGACCCTGGCCTGCTAGAGTGACCACGGGAGAAGCTGAGAACGCAGAACCGAGCGATCGGGGACCGGCTGGTGGCTCTGCGTGGGGTCTTGCTGTGTGGGCGTTTGGTTTCAGAACACTTAGGAGCGCCCACAAGCTCATCACATTTGTATGTTTAAATCATCCGATTTTTAAGATTAGCTTATACTCGGAAGGTTTGTTAAGGAGCGGCACTGAAATACTAAAACATAAATTTGAATATGTTCATTTTGTAAATGCAATCAAAACGTTTAAAGCTGTTAGATTAACTAAGTCAGCGAATGGACCAAGAATCGTTCACAGGCTCCTTAAAGGAAGTTATTAAAATGTGCCTAATAAAGAATAAGTTTTATAAGCCAAATTTAAAGGCTGAAGAAAGCATTTGGGTTTTTGAAATTATAATTCTAATACACTGAACAAATTATACTTGAATTGATCTTTTTTTTCCTTTTTTTATTTTAAAGAAAGGTAACACACCATGTAAGAAATAAAACCAAGTTAGCAATGAAGAGCCACGCGCAGAAGCTCCTCGTCACAAGGGCCAGGCCCAGGCCTCTGCTGGACCTTCCAGGGCACGCTCACTCTGGGCGGGACCTGAGGCCCAGGTGGACACTCAGGGCCGTGCACCTGTGGGGCCCTGCTCCGGCCTCCCTCAGCCCCAGCCCTGCCTCCAGTCCCTGCAGTGCCCTCACCGGGCAGGGCGCGGAGGCCGGCTCTGGCCCTGCCGCTGCACGGCCCTCTGTGTTTGGAAGGCTCCGACCGACGCAGACGCTCCAGGTCCCCTGGGGTTCCGGCAGGAGCTGAGGCCATGTGCAGAGAAAACCAGCGACCAGGGACCAGGATCAGAAACCGCAGCGTGGTGACTGGCAGCCCTGCACCTGGACCTGCCCCAGAGTCCCGAGTGCCGTGGGCGCTGGGCCCCGCGCTGCACCCCCTGGGCCAGTCCACGGTGCGGCCTCCTGAGGGGAGAGAGAGGAGCTCATGTCCCATCAGCACTCACCACGGGCTGGGCCCTTCGCGGCCCCAAGGGGTGGTGGGAACAGGCAGTCTTGTGCTCCTGGAACCTGTCCTGTTGGGGGCAGGAAAAGTGGGCAAGGGGACATGGACACACACACCCCCCTTGAACATCCTGCCCCTCCTGTCATGTAACCCGAGACACAAAGCAAGCTAGGAGGGGAGCTAAGCAGAGCCTTTGAACAATCTCACACACACGCACACACACATGCACACACATACACACACATACATACACACACGCACACACGCACACGCACACGCACACACACATGCACACACATACACACACACATGCACACACGCATGCACACACATACACACACACATACATACACACACGCACACACGCACGCGCACACACACGCATGCACACACATGCACACACGCACATGCACACACATACACACACACATGCACACACGCACACACACACGCACACACACACACACACACATACATACACACACGCACACACGCACACACACACACGCACACAGACACACGCACGCAGACATACACACACACGCACACACACATGCACACACACACATGCACACACACGCGCACACACACATGCACACATGCACACATGCACACAGACACACGTGCACACACACACAAGACACATGCACACACACGTGCACACACGCACACAGACATACACACACATGCGCACACACACACACATGCACACACGCACACAGACACACGTGCACACACAGACACACGCACGCAGACATACACACACACTCGCACACACACATGCACACACACACACGCACACACACACATGCACACACATACACACACATACATACACACACGCACACACGCACACGCACACAGACACACGCACGCAGACATACACACACATGCACACACACACACGCACACACACACATGCACACACACACAAGACATATGCACACACACGTGCACACTCACACAGGTCACCTCTTGCTCTCCCGAGAGCCCAGCCTGGGCGCCCACCAGCTCCTCCCCTCCCCCGTGGTCCCGGGTCCCAGGCCCCTTCCAGCTGAGGCTGCAGCACCTTCACCCTCCTTGAAGGCCCCTGCCCTGAGGGGCCACTGCATTCTAGCCACCAGGAGTGGAGGAGGGTGGAGGATCCTCTGCGGGCCTGGAGGGGGCCCAATGGCGACGAGCTGGCCGGCCACGCCCTCTGGCCTGACCTGTACCACGGCCCCGGTGCCCACGGGGGACACTGGGGGAGGAGCCTGCTGTGTGATGGGCAGGAAAGGCAGACGCTGCTGACACCCAGGAAGCAGACAGAGGCTGCCCGGGGGGACGCGCCACGGCGGGGGTCAGCATGGCACGTGTCCCCCACCCGTCCACCTGGTCCTTCTGTCCCTGGATGCGCCTTTCTTACAGACAGCCTGTGGCTGGACCCTGCCTCTCCGTCCACACCAGCAGCACTTGCTGACCTTCGGTGGGTCTGCACCGGCCGTTGCCTGCCTGGCTCCAGCGGGCCCGTCTGGCTGCCGGTCTCACGCCCCTGGTCCTCCAGGCCACTGACCTTGGGTTGGCCGAGGATGCTTCAGCTCCCTCCTCCTCCTCCCTGGCCTCTCTGCCCCGCCCTTCAGCCTCTGTGCCGCAGGGACCGGGGGTTCATCTTCACCTCCTCCCGTCTCCCCCCGACGGCCGCCGGGTCCCTCCGTGGGGAAACAGGACACCCTGTCCCCACCGTGGGTTTGGATTCTGCTTCTGCACGTGTTGGGAACCCCGGAACATCTCTTCTGTTTTCACCTCAAAAAGTCAAGCGGTCTTCTAGCCACCGGTCCTGGGCCCCGCCTCTCTGTGGCCTTCGTGCTGCCCTCCCTGGCGCCGGCCCGTCCCCTGAGGTCGAGGCCTGCAGGGCTGTGAGGCGCTGGCAGCCGCTCGCTCAGCCCTCATCTTGGGCCCTCGTCCTGCCAGGTGGACGTCTGGATCCCAGGGCTGCTCCCTCTGTGTGGCAGGAGCCATCGTCCTGGCTGGACTCCCCCTCCCCAGGCGCTGCCGAGGAAGCTGGCCCTGACCTTGCTTCCGGGCCTGGGGAGACTTGCTCGGGCCACCCTGCCAGGGCCTCGCTGCGCTCTTCATGCTCTTCAGCTGTGGGCCAGGTGCAGGGACTTCTAGCTGACGCCTCTGGGAATGCCCTCCGCCCTCCCGCTCTCTCCTGTGGGGCCGAGGTCCCACTTCAGTCCCCTGCCCCTGCCCCACGGCAGCCGGGCTCCTGCTCTTGTTCTATGAGCTGGACTCCGCGTGCCTCGGCTGGGCGAGACCTAGCAACAGCTCCTTGGCTTCCTGCTCCTGACTCATTGTCGACACACCGACTCTCTGGCTTTATACATTGTCATCTTTATTTCGGGCATTTACGTCTGGTTCATTTTTAGAATTTCCATGTCTTTCTGAAATCCTGTTCCGTCCGTCTCCGCCTGCACATTACCTAACATACCTGCCCTTCCTCCGCGACACCTCCGCGACACCTCCGCGACACCTCACCTGCAGACCCCAGCACCGCCGCGCCCTGTTCCTCTGAGGCCTTTCCTCTTGGCTGGGTCACGGCTCCTCTTCTGCGTGTCTAGTGGGTCTCGGTTCTGTGCCAGGCACTGAGGGTCGGGTCGCGGCCTCGGGGAGGGGCTGGCAGGTCACTTTTGATCCCAGGGCGAGGGCCAGGGCTTGGCTCTAGACTTTGTTAGGTATTTTGTCCTTAATCCCAGGATATTGGGGACATGGTCCTTTCACCCAAGTGTCGAGTCTCCTGGGGTCTCAAGGGAAAGCCCAAGGTGTTGCCACATGCCCCAGGACGGTGGGACTCTAGCTCCAACTGTCCCCCGACCCCAGGAAGCTCCTGAAGGCCCCTCACCACGTCGGCCGTCCACGGCTCCTCCGTGGGTCACTGGAGTCCGGTGCGCTCATGGAGACCAGGCACCAAGCAGGGCCTAGGCAGGTCTGGGGGTGTCCCACACGGCTCTCTCTGGCGGGATTCGCCACCCCCTTCTCCAGCCTCTCTGGTGGCCTGGATGCCTGCCCACGCCCGCCCTCAGCGGAGACAGGCCCTGCGCAGCAGCGTGTCCCTGCGTCCTGCAGCGTGTCCCTGCGTCCTGCAGCCTGGGCAGGGCTCTCAGGAGGAGCCCCGGGGCGGCGCCCTTCTACGGCTGGCCCCACATCCGCTTGTGTCTGCCCTAGATAGTTGTGTCTTCTTAGATCTCTAGATTATTTTTGTTGACAGCAGAGTTATCCACATAAGCCGTCGTCAAAGACGCCAGGCGTCCGAAGGGTTAGTGTTTATGAGCGCTGAGTCCACAAAGCCTCTCTGAAGAGGTGACATTTGAGTGGAGAGCTGAAAGACACTCATCAGCCGAGCAATAGCTAAGTGGGTCTCACAGAGGGAGGCGGGGACCTGGGAGGATCCCAGCAGCAGTCGCGGGCCCAGGGTGCGGCGAGCAGTGGAAAATGGCTGGTGGGGGCCAGTCCGAGAGACTCCAGCTCTGCAGACGTGTGACACCCACCTGCGCCAGGTGGGGCGACGGCATGCAGGTGCAGTGACATCCTCTCCTGGCCACGTGGGACCTCCGTGCTGGTACAAAGACATCCTCCTCTTCCTTCACGTTCTCTTTATCCAGGGGACACCTGAAGTCATTTTCAGAGATGGGACCTCCGTACAAGGTGACGCCACCTGGGGAGGAGCAGATGACCACATCGCCCGATCCCCTCCCACCACAGTTGCAACCACAGGGGCAGCCAAGAATCTGTGCCCTCCTCCCCTGGTGGAGGACCCGGGAGACGGAGCCAGCGCTCCAGGCCCCGTGGCAGCTCTGTTGCTTCCTGCCACGAGTGTCCCCTTTTCAGCCTCGGCTCTGTGCCAATATTCCACCCTACGTTGAGGTGGTTGTGCTAGTCAGCTTCCTGTTGCTATGACAACACACCTGAGAAAATCGACTTAGGAGGAGAAAAGGTTTATTCTGGCTCATGGCTTCAGAGGTTTCTGTCCTCTGGTCACTCGGCCCTGTTGCTTTGGGCCTGTGCTGGCACAAGACATCCTGGTGGTGGGGGCACATGGTGGAGGAAGGCTCTTCACCCATGGCAGTGGGGAAGCCACGGGAGGGAGGGAAGGGCCAGGGTCCCAATGTCCCTGTCCAGGGCTTGCCCAGCGAATGGCTTCCTGCTGCTCGGCTCCTCTTCCTGAAGGCCCCACCATCTCCCAGCAGTGGCGAGGCTGGCAGCCAAGCCTTTAGGGAACGTTGAAGACCCTCACCAGAGCGTTCACCCCTAGGCCCCAGGGTCTTGTGTCCAGCTCACGACGTGAAAGGTGGTCAGTCCCTCTCCGAGCGTCTCTGAGTTGTAACGGCTCAGCGTTGCTCTAAAGTCCAGGCCCAGAGTCCCCACTGGGGCTCAAGGCGAACTCCAGCTGTGAGCCCTAAAAGAACCGAAAGCAAGTCACCTCCTCCAGCATGCGGTGACACAGGCAGACAGGGTCCAAGCCCTCTCGACCAGTCAGGTCCCTGCCGCCTCCTGGTTCCAGAGACCTGCTCTTCAGTGGGGCCCAAGCTTGGTGCAGGCGGGGCAAACACCCTCCCCGTGAGATCCCCCGCTGGGGAGGCTGGGCCGCAGCCTGGGCCTCCGTGAAGCAGCGCTGAGGAGGCTCTTACCTCAGCTCGGCCCGGGCTAGGTTTGGGGGCACGAATCTGGAAGCCCACACGGTCCTGTGTTTTCCAGCTCGCTGCACTCTGCCTGGGAACTTTCCAGAAGTACAGAGTCTTGGGGCCTCCCCAGACCTGCTGACTCTGGGCCCAGCATGGCGGGGGCTGGCACCCTCCTGGAGAAAGCCAAGCAGGCTGCGAGGACCGGCCCGCCCTCCCAGAGCCCCGCAGGCCCTGCACCTCCTGGGGTGGAGGACAGGCAGCCTGCCTCACCCGTGACGGGCCTCCCCTCACTCCAGTCCCCTCGCTGCACGGGGTCCCAGGAACCCCACAGCCCCGATCCACTCCTCCACACCACCCAGGAGCCAGAACCTGGAGCCTTGGTGGACAGCCCCTCTGCTGCAAGTGACCACCACGAAGGAGACCGGGCAGGCTGGCTCTCGCTCAGGTTCCTGGCCCAGCTGGACCCCTGGGTAGTGCACAGGGCAGGTGGTCACGGCCGGCGCCCACGGAGCAGCCTTCCCGGTGCCAGGCCCGCTCTCACCCAGCCCGAGCCTGTCGTGAGGCCCAGCTGGACGAGGAGGTGAGTCACGAGCTCCTGACCGAGCGTGTGGGGCGGGGGTGGATTCGGGGACTCGCGCTCTCCCACGCAGAGATGAAGCCCGCAGGCCTCGGGGACCACGTGGCATCTGCCACGGTGGCTGGGTGGCCGTGAGGCTTGCCAGTTGCCAGCGGGCAGCTCTGTGCAGCTCCTCCTGGCCGATGGCCTGAGCAGGCCGCAGGAGCTGAGGGCGGAGAGGCAGGAGGGTGGGCAGGGGTCCCCCAGCCCCAGGGCCCGCCCCACATGCAGCCTGGGGCCTCCTCACAGCCTGCTGGGGGCTGTGGGCAGTGGAGCTCAGGACGAGCACGGTGGGCCCCCGAGGACCCTGGGCCTCTGCCCACACTGTGGGTGCCCGAGTGTGGGAGGGGGCCTGCGTCACCCGAGGGCCTCTGCCGTGGGCCAGGAACTGGACAAGGAGGCCCACGCCCTGTGGCTGGAGCCCACCCAGGCAGCCTTGGCTCAGCTACGGAGAAGCAGTTCCTCCTGCCGAGCCCCCGGGACCTCCCCTCCTCTCCTTCTCACGTCCTTCCAGACACTGGCCGCAGAGGGCCAGCTCTGGGAGCCAGGCAGCAGCCTCTTCTGCAGACAGCATCCCAGGTGGCCCCTCCAGAAGTCCACCCAGAGTGTCCGCTCCATGCTGGTCGGGCCTCGTGGCCTGGGGGTCCCTGGCCTGGGGGTCTCCAGCCTGGGGGTCCCCGGCCCGGGTGGCTCTCTGGGGTCCTAGCTGAGTTGTGAGGTCACTGCTGGCAGGACCTCCGTCACCCTCTCCAGGGACCCGTCTCCAGCAGGAGCTGGACATTTTGAGACCAGTGTCAGAGATGCAGATCCCACACCCTGAAAGCTCTTGGCTAGGCCACGGTGGGTAGCACTGGTGCTGGCCACGTGGGCTCCTTGCAGGGCAGTCACAGAGGCCAGAGAAAAAGTGCTTCCCACACAAGCTGACCCTGCCGGCTGCTGCAGCTCGCTGTCCCCGAGCAGCTGGGCAGCTCGCCCTGACCTGTCCCCGAGCAGCTGGGCAGGTCGCCCTGACCTGTCCCTGAGCAGCTGGGCAGCTCGCTCTGACCTGTCCCCGAGCAGGCTGGGTTCAGAGACACGCTAAGGTCCCCACGTTGATGCGAAGTGCCGTGATGACCATGGTGGCAGGCCAGCCTCGGGTGGACCCCAGCACTGCCCTCCTGGTGTTCTGGTTCCTGGGTGGCTCCTCCCTTTGAGCGTGGGCTGGACAGAGCAACGGCTTCCAGCCACCGGAGCAGAGCTGGGCGAGGGGCGTGGCTCGTGATGCGGTGTGGAGACCACGCACGGTCCCCCTGGCTGGACAGAGCCAGCCGCACTGGAAAGGCCCACGTGGCCAGGGCTCAGGGTGGCCTCCGGGCAGCAGCACTCGAGGGCCTGGAATCACGTGGGAGGTGGTTCACCAGCGGGAGCATGTAGGAGAGCCGGGGGGCTTCCCCAGGCAACCCTCCCTGGGGTCGGCAGCCCTGGCTGGCACCTTAATGCCATGCAGGGAGGGACCCTGAGCCCGAGGACCCAGCCTAGAGGGTCCCCGGCCCCTGACCCCTGAGCTGCGAGGTGCCCGTGTCTGTGTCTCTGGCTCGGGCCGGGGTAGTCTGTCCCCAGCAGCACAAGTGTGCAGACACCGAGGGGGTGGCGGCCACCGTGGAAAGAGCCTTCCGAGAGGGCCGTCCTGGGGCGGCCTCAGGCTGGGGGTCTAGTTTGAAGTGAAGCTGGGGACGGCCCGGAGGGCAGTGCGCGTCTCGTGCTGTCGAACACGCCAGTCCTCCGCAGATGCCAGGAGCTGGGCTTCTCCCAGGCCTGCGTGCGTGCCATTTGTTGATACGGGGGGGGGGGGGGGGGCGGGGGGGGGGGGGCACGTGGCTCTGCTGCAGCCACTCCTGGGACGCAGCTGAGCAGTGGCGCTTCCCTGGCCGAGGCGTGAAGCAGACCCGCGTGCTCCAGGGAGGCTCCCGCGGCCCCGCGAGAGCGGAGCCAGGGCTGCCTGCGGATGCCCCCAGCGGGCGCAGGCCCAGCTCCCCGGCCTGCCAGCTTCCTCAGGCTGAGCTAGGGGGACATGGGCTGCAGGCTGGACGCCTGTCCCAGCTGAGGGACACAGCCCTGTGCCCCTGGAGGAGCCCACGGGTGGAGCAAAGTCCCCCCACTCTGGGCCAGCGCTGGACGGGGCCCTGGGCCCGGGATGAAGGGCAGCCACGCTGCCTTCCCATCCCTCTGGCCACCGTCTCAGAGTGAATCCAGACCCACGTCCTTAATCCCGCGGGGGCCTCCGGGCTCGCGGGGCCGCGTCAGCGTTTGCTGGGCCCGTCCTGCGTGTCCCGTGATTTGGGGGCACGGCTGCAGGGCACCGATCTCATCTGTCCCGCCACATGGCTTTCACGGAGGACTTTGGATTGCTTCCTGTTGAAGTGGTGCTCACAGGGAGTCTCCTCTGTGAGACTGCGTGGGCAAGGACGGCCCTTTCAAGGCTCCGCGCGGGGTTTGGCTGTGGTGGGAATATTTGAATCTGGTACCACAAGCAGGACCATTGGATGATTGGCGTGTACAAAAACGTGTTCATGTTTTACGTGTGTCTGTTAAGTCTTCACCACTAGGTACACACCTGTGACGGTCGTTACTCGTGTGACCTGGTGTCTCTAGTTGCCTGATCTTAGCTTTTGCATCCTTTCCATCTGGGCTCCACAGGGTGACCCTGGCCTGGGCAGTCTGGGTGGGCAGGAGGGGTGTGTCTGGAGTGAAGTGGGTCCCAGCCACACAGACCCAAGAATCCTGCGGGGTGGTGGGGGACCCTGAGTGCCAAGGTTCTAGCAGTGCCCCGACCCAGGGGTGCCCAAGGAGACGCAGCCCCTACGTGTCAGGAGCTCCTGGTCCTCTGCCGGGCGGCCAGGTCAGAGAGCCGGGGACAGCGGAGCAGCTGCTGCAACCAGGAGCCTCAACACGGTCGCTGCGCATGCCTGGCTGCCCGGGACGTGGCCCCCATCCCGCCCGCTCACGCTCTGGGCGGTGGACAGGGCAGCTCCCCATGGGGAGGAGCCAGAGGCCCCGCCCTCTCCGGTGTGGACTGGGGCTTTCCTGCCTAGCGTGGGGGCGCGGCTCAGGGCGGGCCTGTGTGCAGCAGGCTGTGCCCACAGGACACACGGGCAGCGGCCTCCAGCTGTGCTCAGCCCAGGGCCACTCCACCCCACCAGGCGGCCGTCTGCCATCCATGAGCTCCTGCATCTGAGCCCAGTGCCACCGCACAGAGGCGCACGCGCTGTCGGAGCCGGCTGCACAGCGCAACCAGGGCACGTGTTGGTGACTGGCTCACGCCGATCGAGACTCCAGACTGCATCAGGAGCGGGTGGACAGCCGGCATGCAGATCGTGACAGAACCACCAGACACAGCTGCCCATCGTCACCCGGCGTGACCCCTGTCCCTGCCTGGGGCGATGAACGGAAGAGCACCCCACGCTGCATGCTGACGTTCAGCTGGTCCCTGTCACCAGCCTTGCCCAGGAAGACCACAGCGACAAGTTTCCAGCGGTGTCCCCAGGCTCCAGCTCAGTGTGGCTGCTCCTGCCTGGGGCGCTGGCCCGTGCTCAGCCGGTGCTTGGAAGCGCTGCCACCTGGACCCTGCCTGCCTGCTGCTAGGTCACTAGACGTCCCCGGCCACGCTCGGCTCTGTGTCTCTCTGCTTTGCTCTCGGCATGGCCCCTCCACCCTGCTTAGCCTCCCTGCGGCGGCCCTCATCCTCACGGGCCGCGTGACCGAGTGCTGCCGACTCAGCAGTTAGGACAGGAGTGGACTAGAGGGACTGTGTTCCCCTGGCAAGGCCACCTGCACCAGGAGCACCCTGTGAACCAAAGACCGCAACGAGGCAGCTGGTGGATTCATTGTCACCCAGCGGGTGCGACACTGTGGGAAGACACAGCTGTGCCGTCTCTGGCCACGGGCCTCAGGCGCTCGCGGACTGTGCCCTCACCCGGGGCCCGGAGCCGTTTCTGGAGGCCCCCTGCTCCCCCTCCTGCCCTTCTCCAACTCAGCCCAGGGCAGACCCCCCGGCCCTGCAGGCAGCCGGGAGCAGGGACCCTGTGGTAGGAAGTCCTGGCACTTGCAGAGCTCCTCGGACTGGCGTGGGCCAGGCCCCACGTGTCAGTGACCTCCCCTCCCACAGTGGGCTCTGTCACTGCAGCTCCACCAAGAGCAGGACCGCCTTAGGACAGAGGAGGGGCCTCTGGTCAGGTGGCAGGTCTCCCAGCAGAGACTTCCCCAAGGCGACGGGGGGCATGGGGTGGGGTCACTGCACCCGCTGTCCTCCCCTGCCCTCCTCGCCATGTCCCAGCTGTCTCGGGTGAATGCGAGTGTGTTGTTGTAGGAGCCCTGTTTGGGGAGATGGCTTAAATTGCAGTTGACTATGGGCCATGGAGTTTTGGGCATTGCTGCCTTCCGTAGTCTCACGGGACTTGGCCTGAGATCTCGCGGGACTTGGCCCAGGATCTCGAGTGACTTGAGCCGAGATTGCTGATCGGGTCTGCGGCCATTTTTTGGTGGTGTGTGTGTGGCGTGTGTTAGTCGTTGTTAGAGCCAGAGAGAAACGTTATCAGAATAAGAAGCTGTTTGTTTCCAGTTTGCCTCTGAACTTCTTCCCGCGGCTTCGTTGCTCCAAGCGGCCATCGCTTCAGGCGACATGTTGTCAGCTTGCCGTTGCTGTGACAGAATACCTGAGGAAATCAGCTTAGAGGAGGAAAGGGTTATTTTGGCTCAGTTTCAGAAGTGTCAGCCCACGGTCACTTGGGGGGTGACTCTGGGCCCGTGGAGAGGCAGCACTGCACGGGCAGCAGGTGGGCACGGAGCGGCCCAGCTCGCAGTGACCCAGAGGCAGAGGGAGAGAGCCAGGGGCTGGGGACCAAGGCACACCCCTGTGACCCAGCTCTTCCTGCGAGGCCGGGCCACCTAGTTTCCCTCCTCCCACTGCTGGGGACCAAGCCTCCAACACAAGCCCCCAGGGGACCCCGCGGACGGAGACCGGCACCGCGCCCGCCCACCTGCTGCGGCCCTGTCCTGGCCTGAGTGGCCCTCCCCGCCCCCTCACTTCCTGCCCTCTGCTGGGCTGATCCTACAAAACAGCTGGCCCAGAGGTTGGCTGTCCTCACCGTGGCCACCGCAGCCATCGCCCCCATCCAGTCCTGGCCATGCCTGCTCGCTGGTCATCTGCCTCGCTTCCCTGCCCTATGCCTCTCTTCTGCGCCGGCCTGAGTGGGCCTGCCAAGTGTGGTTAGGTGGCACAGACCATCCGCCATGGCCCATCCAGCCCAGGCTCACGGTTCGCCCTCTGCCCTGCTCAGCCACGGCTCCTTCCCTGCCCTAAAAGTTGGGCACCGCCCTCCACAGGACCTTCGCCACTGCCTGCCCGGGAGGCACTTCCTGAAGTGGCCACGGAGCCCCTGCCCTGCCCTTGGGGTCTGTCATCCCAGGGAGAATCTTACTCCACCCCCACCACACACACACACACACCCCAACACACCGGCGTGTGCACACACCAACACACACAGGTGTGCACACCCCCCCCACACACACACATTCCACCCACACACTGGCGTGCACACACACACCCCCCACACACACACACCCCCAACACACCGGCGTGCGCACACACCCACACACACAGGTGTGCACACCCCCCCACACACACACATTCCACCCACACACTGGCGTGCGCACACCCCCCCCCACATATTCCACACACACACCGGCGTGCGCACACACCCACACACACAGGTGTGCACACCCCCTCACACACACACATTCCACCCACACACACACACCCACACACAGGCGTGCGCACACCCCCCCCACACACACACACCCCACACACAGGCGTGCGCACACCCCCCCCCACACACACACCCACACACAGGCGTGCGCACACCCCCCCCCACACACACCCACACACAGGCGTGCGCACACCCCCCCCCACACACACACCCACACACAGGCGTGCGCACACCCCCCCCACACACACACCCACACACAGGCGTGCGCACACCCCCACCACACACACACACACACACACAGGCGTGCGCACACCCCCTGCACACTCCACCTCGCCCTCGGTGCGGCCTCAGCCCTGGCCCAGGAGCCTCACGCCCCGCATCTCCGTCTGCTCAGCCCTGCTGGTGCCCCGGCGCGGGCGGCTCTCCCTCCCACCCAGGCCCAGCCGCGCGGGGGCCGCAGTCTCCACCGTGAGCGAGAGAGGGGAGGAACGCATGCGGGGTGCTGGGGACGGAGGGGCAGGCCCCTCACAGGGAAGCGGGCTCCCGCTAGGCCGAGATGGACTCCCTCTCCTGACCACACCGCCCGGCCACCAGCCTGCCTGTGACTGAGGAGTCAGCTGGGCCGAGTCAGGAGCCCCATGCCCATCCACCTCCGTGTCCCACCCGTGGTCCAAATGGAGGTGCAGACTGAGAGAGGCCAGGGGTCCTGGTGGACATGAAGGGCTCCTCGACCACACCTGGGGCCCAGGACCCAGCTCTGCAGGGACAAGGCCTCTGGGCAGACCTCTGTCCCCTGCCATTCCTCTCTGCCTGCTGCCCTCCTTCCTGTGGGCACTCTGAGGACACCCCAGGACATGGGGACCAGGCCGAGGCGACGGGGCCGTGGGCTGTCTTTTCCAACGCAGAAGCTTGAGCTGGTTCCAGCTGCAGATGGTCCGCAGCGACCTGCTGTCTCGTTTTCCCTCACCAAGCAAGGACCAAGGCAGCCCCGGGAGTGCCACAGTGAGGGACAGCTCTCGGCCGGCTCCTGCGGGAGCTCCGCGGGGACTCTCACCTGGCTCGGGAGCTCACAGCAGGCACTCAGGCTGCTGGGCCTTGCGGCTTTCTCGGGCTGGGGCATCTCACCTCCCCCAGGAGAGCCCAGGCCCCCCGCCTCCGCTCGCTCCTCCTGAAGGCCCAGCACTGGCTGATGGCTCACGGGGGGACGCACGGGCGGGTGCAGGGGGGAGGGCTCTGCCGCGGCTGCCACTCTCCTCGGGGTGCCCACTGGGAGCTCAGCCTCCAGCCCGGCCCGTGGGCGGTGCTGCTGCAGGTGGCCCAGAGGCGGGAAGTGCGCAGGGGACAGGGGCTCTGCAGGCCCCCACCCAGGGCCACCCCAGAGGCCACGCTCAGGAGCTGCAGCTCAGCGGCCCCCCTCTTTCTGGAGTACTTCTGGAGGTCAAGTCCACGGAACCTGGTTCCCATGAGCTCTGCTAACTGCAGGGCACTGGCAGAGGGGAGGAGTCACATTGTGACCCAAGGGCATGAGAGTCATTTTGTCCCTAAGGCTCTCCGTCCTTACTTATCCTGGGTCTTGACCCAGGGGGAGAGGGCCTCCGGTGTGGACCTCTAACCTGGGACCTGCCATTGAAACGCCAGGTCGGTTGGTAGAAATCGCTCCGTCCAGGTCCGGGGCCTGCACCTCGGGAGGAAACGAGCCCATGTGCGTGGCTGCCGCAAGGAGGAGCCGCGGCCGCAGCTGCCCCTCTTCTCTCCGGGTCCGTGGCCAAGCATCTGCCCCCGCCTCTGCTCCCAGCAGGAGGCACCACCCTTCAGGCCCAGCACTGCCTGGCTGCCGCCTCGGGTGCTGAGTGGTGTCCCCCAGCGTGGTGCCTGGTGAGCCGCAGGTGCAGGGACACTGCGAGTCTCGTCCGCTGGATTCCACACGCCTGGCCAGAGGCGTTCTCTCCAGGCTGCCTCTTGTGACACAGCGTCCTGCCCCCGCAGGTCCAGTCGCTCGCTGGGATGCCCACGTGCAGCTCCCTGGCCCACACTGCCTTTCTCCCAGCCCACCTCCATCTCCTCCTCGGGACTCCTGCAGGGGCTTCGGACCTGTCGGTCTCCAGTGGAGTCACACGGCTCACTGCCTTTTCTAAACCTCCCTCTCCGACTGCACGGGTCTTCCAGGCTCCACAGGAACCCACTCGGAGGGTTTCAGGAACAGATAAGCCACTCCCATCCGAGAGGACCGAGTCCTACCTGGCTGTCCCTCCAGGTGCTGCTCAATTTGCGCACGGACGCCTCTTCCAAGCCTGCGAGTCCTGAGCCTGGACTCTGCTGTCCTCGGCAGTGGCTCAGAGCAGAGCTTCTCTCTTCCCGTGATTCCTGGGCCAGCGGCCAGGAGCAGGCTGCGTGGTGACCTTGCTCTATTTCCCCACCTCTAGCCCCGGGGCTTGCAGCGGATAGCTAGTGATCTGCCTCCCAGCTAGGGAGGTATGAGTGACAGGTACCAAAGGCTTTGCCTGTGTGCAGCCACAGCCTGGCACTGTGACCGTGGACTAGGACCATGATGTGGCGGGGCTCCCCTGTGCGGGAGCTGCCCGCTCTGCAGCGCCATGCCTCTGCAATGCAGGGGTGTCTGGGGCCGTGTTCACAGATGGGACCGTGCCAAGGCTTTGTGAAGAAGGAACACCAGGCCCTGCCCCAAAGCCTCTGGCCCAGAAGGTCTCAGGGTCCTGGGAGCGGGCACTTCTGACCGGGTGATAAGCTGTGCTGACCCAGGGCCACACTCAGAGCTGTCGGTCTAGGTCACCTGCAGCAATGCAGGGCTGGCAGCCAGGGCTCCCCGGGACCTGCTGGCAAGGCAGTCACTCTGCAGAGCTTGGCTGGCCGCGAGGGACCACACCTGCAGATCCAGAGGCAGGGCCACGTGCGCTTGAGGGCTCTGGCAGAGGCAAGCCACAGGCCGCCCCACAGCCACCGAGCAGGAGTCTGCTCCTGCCACAGGGCTGGACTGCAGGGCTGGAGCCTTCCAGCATGTCCCAGGAGGGTGCCGAGTGCCCGGGGGGAAAGCCAGCCCGGGACACCGGCAGGGCCTGAGGCCGAGTCTGCTGAGGCTGTCAGGAAGCCTTGCAGGCCACGCCAGCACCTCCTCCAGAGGGTAGGACTGTCACGCCAGGCCCCTGCCACACTCCTCCTGTGACCACTGCCATTGCACTGAGGTCCCTGCCGTCCTGGGACTGTGCATTACGTTGGCTTCATGCAGCGGGGCCTGGTCACACTGAAGAAGACAGCCAACCACAGGCATTTACGGTGGAAACAGTAGACTTGATTTATTGAGAAACCATTCCAATTATTCCTTGCTTACACAGGTCTGAGCTACTTTGGGACACCTTTCCTGGTCACATGATATGTCTGTTGGATCTTTAGGAAAGGCTCGACTTGCCAGAGGCAGGGCACTGTCGGGGCCCAGTGCCTACAGCCATTACCACAGGTTTTCTGTTTACCAGGTTTATTCTTGTCACCAAGGTTTGTCCCCTTATATGTGGGGAGGAAAAAACAAAATACGCCAGGAGAGTGTCTGCAAATACAAGAAGTAATTTTATTGCAATATGCTGGGGCTGAAGTTGGTCGGGCACAGGACAGGTCTGGACTTCAGTACAAATCACGACACTGTGAGGGGACCAACAGAAAAAGACGGAATAAAGGGCACACCGGATGGGCAGAGGTGGAGACCGAATCACATGACCTGGCAGAGCCCACAGGCCTCGCGGGCAGTCCGCCAACACAGCTCTTCCCACAAGACGCGAGCGTGGCGGTCGCTGGCGAATGCTGGCATCCTGGCTTGAGAAACCTCCAAGCCAGACTGTTCTTTGGCAAGAGTAAGACTTGATTTCCAGGGACGTCTGGAACGCTGGCATCGGTGGCGTCCTGTTACGCCTCGGGTGCTTTGGCTGTGGCTTCCTAAGCCACACGGGGACGGGAGGACTGCACCGGGGCCCACCTGCGTTCCCGCGGCGGAAGGAGAGGACGCGGCAGGAGGGCAGCTTTTCACAGTGAAGGGTCGCCCTTCCCGCTGGTCTCGGGGTGCTCCTGCCCACACAAGGCAGCCAGCCCCCTTGCCCTGGACAGTGAGGAGAAGGGACGATGCCCAGAGGGTCCTGTTCCAGCCCTGAGTTCCAGAGCGGCTGGCGCCCGCATCCAGGGCCTCTGCAGGGGGAAATCCAAATTGCTTCACGGGAAGAGGCGCCACGCGGCCCTGGCGGCCTCAGAGTTCATTGCACAGTTCTCGGCCCGCTGAGGCAGCGCTGGGGCCACCAGCACCTTCAACGCGGTTCTTGGAACAGACAGAAATTAGCACCACAAACATTCAGCAACCGGACACAACCGCCGCGGGTGCACCGTGCACGAGGCACGGAGTCTATTTTGCGTGTGTGTTTTCAAATTGTGTGGGCACAACCCGGTTCTGGGGACAGGTCCCGGGAGCAGCTTCCCCACCACCCAGACAAGCAGTGGCTCTCGAGCCCACTGGGGAGGAGGTGACTGCGCTTATCTCAGGGTCCTTGGCAGACGCCGAGCTGGCGGAGGCCAGGGCTGGGATGGAGAGGCCTGGAGGAGGAGGCTGGCCAGGCCCCGCGTCACCGCCCGGGGATCTCGGGACACGTAGCACCACAAGCGTGAGCACCAGCACCAGTCTCCACCTGACTCTCAGCCACAGAGCACGCGGCCTCGCGCCCTGGAACCCTCCCATCAGGCTCGGCAGGAGGAACATGGAAACGGGAAGCGATCAGAATTAACTCAAGCCTTCCGGAACCCGAGCGCGTGCAGAACGGCAGAGCATCAAGTTGCTTTTTCCTCCCCGTTAAAAAGAAAAGTCCAGAGCTGATCAAGAACTCGTCGGGAAAGGGGCCCTGGCACCTGCTTTTCAGCGGCAGCCTCATTTCCTGCTGACCTGGGCAACTTTCCAACTTATTGCACATTCCTGACAGGCGGGCGGGCGGGCGGCTCCCCGCGGCTAAGCGGGATGGGACAGCAACCCGGGGACACCTCGCCCCTTTGCCTGTTCTCTCAGTGGGCCTGAGGCCGGTTTCCACGCACGATTGAAAGTCAGGCACACTTAACATTTATAACAATACAATACAAATATTTACTTAAAACTCACAAAAACATAAGCACCTTTAATCCATGGGAAAGGCACAGCGGATGACATTTGGCCTCTGCCCGGATCATGAGGAGGGTGGTCAGGAACGGAGGCTCCGCGACCTTTACAAGGCTTGCCTCGGAACATTTTTTGAAGGTCAGGGCAGATACACATCTTCAAGTTGAATTTTTAAAAAAGTGACTCCGAATGCGGCAGCCCCACCCCCACCCCTGCCAACTGTCCTGGACGCCAGGGGTGACGGATCAGGCGAGCTGGGGGCCAGGGCGTCCTGGGCCCGCTGCCTTCCCTGTGGCCTGGTGTGGCTGGACGTGGGCGTGGTGAGAGGCTGTGGCAGCTAGGTCATGTGATTCGGCTCCGGTGGGGACTCAGCTCTTCCCCCATGCTCTCTCTGGCTTGGGGTCCAGCGCCGCGTGGGGCGGAGGCGCGATGAAGTCGGGCGGGAGGGGAGCGAGGAACCTTCTCTGTCCAGGATGGTCGTGCGTGAGACACTCACGAAGGGCGTGTTGAGGTCACAAGGTTGCTCTCAGAGACGGGGCCGGCAGCTCCTAGCCCATGAAGCAGGCCGGCCCCACTTCAAATCCAAATTTCTGCGACGCTTCACCAAAGTCGTTGAACATGATGTCGACGATGGGCACCTGCTCCACCTTGGGCGTGTCGAGCTCCAGCACCGTCTTCTGGTAGCCTTTCTTGGTCTGGGAAGGAAGAGGCAGGCAGGCAGCGGTTCAGAGCCACAGGCTCTTCTCGGGCCCCTCTCCTCCCCCAGCTCCCGCGGGCTGGCCATGAGCCGCGGGCGGCAGGCACGCCCCCACGCTCTGCGAGTGCGGGAAGAAACGCAGCCCGGGCATCCCACCACCCACTGCACAGTCCTGGGGTGGGAGTGGGCCGCAGAGGGCAGCGGACCTCTCCCAGATGTCACGCACTGCGGGAAGGATGTGGCAGGGTCTTTAAGACCCCTCCACCCCCAGAGGCCCCTGGAATCTGCCTCTTCCCAAGGATCTTGGGACACCACGGGCTCCTGTCCTGGACAGTGGCCTTTCCTGCTTCAGACCAAGACTGGGTGCACACTCGGAGCCGAATCTGGACCACGAAGAATCTCCCTCCACCACCCAGTCCCTGGTGGGCATCATCCAAGAGGAAAATAGGGAGGCCAGCTGGGGGCACCGTGGCTGGCATGCAGCCTGCGAGGGTCCAGGACAACTCTAGGCCAGGGACCCCAACATCACCCCCGCCCTGTCCAACTACCTGAGTGGGGTGCACGGGCCTCAAGTGCTTTCTCCCCACCATGGGGGCTGAGTGTGCAACCCGCCCGACAGGCTGGAGCCCGCCCCAGGCTAGCGGCAGCAGGTGAGGCCTCTGGGAGGGAGGAGGCCGCGTGCCCCGCGAGTGGTGAGAGCCCCCCCCCACCCGCCACCCGAGCACAGCTCCCCCCCAGATCCCGGCCCTCTGGCACCTGGCCTGGCCCTCCCCACCCACAGAACCACGAATGACGGGAGCCGGCGTCTGCCAGCCACGTGGCTGCTCCCTGGCTCGTCAGGGCGGCCGGGCAGACCAGCCAGGCCTGAGCCAGGCCAGCTTGCCCAGACGCTCCGACGCCCCAGAACTAGATGCAGTGACAGATTCCTGTCTGGAGCGGCAGCACCTGGGGCCAATCGTCAGAAGCAACAGGGCTGCGCACTGCCCGAGGGGAGGGGCCCACGGGGTGGGCAGGGCAGGGGCCGCCTGGGCCCCGCCGAACGCTCACGCGCCAGCCTCTGCCGTCCCCCTCCACTGCACCCCACGAGGACACCCTGCCTCCTGCAGCCCCAAAGCCAGCGGGGGCAGAGCATCAGAGAGAATGCAAGCTCTCAGGGGCCGGGGGCATGCGCAGCCCCAGCCCAGCCGGGGTCTTGATCCCGCAGCTCCCGGGAGGGGTCCACATGGTCTCAGACACGCTGGTCCTTGAGGGCTACTGGCTGTCCCCTGAGGGACTAACTCTGGGTGACTAGGAACCCGACAGCACTAGCACTGATGGGCGAGAGCCGTGCTGAGCCTCCCAGGAGCCCGAGCGGGTGTCTGAGCCCTCAGGGCTGCCCGAGGGACGGCACAGGTCAGGGAGGGGGCGGGGCCAGGCAGCTTCCAGAAGCATGGGGTGGGCAGCAGGAGCTGGACACGGCACCCTCAAAGACGGTGGCCCCACGCCCCTCCTGCAGAGGGGTTCCTCGCCCCTCCTCCAGCCAGCGAGGCGCAGCCAGAGCCACCCCCGCCCAGCGGAGTCCCCTGTCCTTGGACTCTGCTCCCACCCGACCCCACCCGGGGGAATGGAATGAGACCCCGGGCTCAGCCTCCCAGGGCTCTGGGTGGCAGAGCCGTCACAGGGGGCTGTGACTCAGCCTCTGGGAGCTGCACCCCTGCCAGCCAGCCCGCCGGCCCCAGGGCCACCAGCCCTGCTCTGCTGCCCGGGGATGCGGTGGGCACAGGCCTTGGTGGCGGCAGCACTGCTCCCCTCCACCCGAGGGACAGGCACATGTGCTGAGCTGGCAGTGATTTGCCTGGATTGATGGGGCCCCTCCGCTCCAATTATCAGCGTGCTTAGAGAGGGGCGTATTTAAAGTAGGCTGCCGCACGCTGCTCTGTTACCCCGTTATTCCAGAGGCATAAATAACCATTATGGGCTGGCAACAGCCCCCCAGGGGCGCACAGAGCTGCACAAACACCGGGATTTATGTGGCACAGCTCCTTGGCCCTCTTGCCCGGTGATTTGTGCCCCTCCACAGGGCCAGCCGCTCAGCAGCCCCGTCAATCAGGCTACCCAGCCCAACGAGGCCAGAGCTGGAATTGCAATTTCCTGAGCTGTTATTATGCTATGCGTCAAGCAGACCTCCTGTGACGGCCCGGGCGGTACCAGAGACCACCGTGGGAGCTCTGTGATTAAATGAGAGGGTTGTGACCTTTCAAGTCACGCTGAGCCCCTCTGGGGTTGGGCTGGTGGAGCCCTCCCTGGTCTGGTCCAGGCTGAGCGCGCTGCCCCCTGGGCTTCTGCACCAGCCTCTGCGTGCCCGCTCCTCGCACCTGAACTTGCTCCTCTCTGGCTGTGCTGCAGAGCCGATTTTTCTATCAGCAGGATTATTCTGCTCTGAGCCATTATCTCCCCTCCTTTTCAAAGACAGGATCTTTTCTTCCCAGAGTATAAATGGGAGGACGCGGCCGCCGCTCCTTCCCCAGCCCAGCTCCAGCCTGGAGACCCTTCTAGCCTACGCCCGGCTCTATCCAGAGCTCAGAGACCTCGATGGGGGTGGTGAGTGCACAGGGCACGGCCTCTCCAGTGTCTCTGGCTCAGGAAGCCCTGGATGTCCCCAGCCCCAGGCACACAGCCCGGGTGCCATTGGCTCGCGCTGAGCACGAGGTGGGCCAGGGGCGGCCACTCACAGCGCAGCCGTCCACCAGGGCGCGGATGTAGGGGTTGTTGTCGTAGGACATCTCCTCGTCGTTGGAGCCCAGGAAGCGGATGGCCTTGTCGTAGCTGCCCGTGGCGGCGTCCTGCCAGGCCACCGACTGGTAGCAGTTGTAGGTGACGTTCTGGTGGGCAGAGGCGCTCAGCAGCCGCAGGAAGGTCATCTGCACCACGCCCACAGGGTTGCCCTCGGCGTCCACGTAGGAGAGCTGCGGGCAGAAGAGCAGGCGTGGCAGAAGTGCAGGGCACACGGCCACAGTCCTGTCCACTGGCTCTGGGCTCTGCCCTCGCCTGTCCTGAGGACACTGCCTGGGATTCGAGGTCCCACGACCCCGCGGCAGCGCCCTGGCTCTCTGGGGGTTCCTGGGAACCGTGAGCCACACCTATTTCCTTCTGGACCCCTGGTGCTCCTCCTCCAGGAAGCCCACCTGGCCATGTGCACCTGATCCCCTCCCCCTCGGGCCTGCCTGTGTCCTCCTAGATGAAGCCTAGAGAGATCAGGCTGGTGTCCCCTTTGCTGGTGCTGGGCCCCAGAGCCTGCGCCAGGGCCAGGCAGCTTGGGGGAGCGTGGCCACTCGGGGTGCTGAGGCTCCTGGAGCAGGGGCCCGCGTCCTCGGGGGACGCTGTTGCGGCTGACCTCCTGCCCTCCGCCACGGGCGATGCCCTGTGGCCTCTGATGAGCCTGCTGGCCCCCTCCCAGGTGGCAGGGAGTGTCCAGTGGACAGGGACTGCTCCCGACAACGTGCTGCCCCGAGGGAGAGCGCGGCCTCTCCAGCCCTGGGCTGGGGTGCCGGGAACCCGGGCAAGGCGTGGCTTCTCCCGGTAGACGCACCGGGGAGCAGGAGCAGAGCAGGAGGAGGCTTCCCGGGGCCTTGGGTGTCCACTCCCAGGGGACCAGGCCCCGCCCGCTGCCCTGAGCTTCCGCAGCTCCTGTCTGCTGGAGCACTGCCGGACACTCCCAGGAAGGCTGACCCTGCCCTGCTCCAGCCCTGAGTGGCCCTCACTGGCTGGGTCCCAGCCTCCCTGCATTCCTCCAGTCAGCCCTGGCCCTGAGTCCTGGGGGCCTGGTGTCCTATCTGTCACCCTGGCTGGACAGAGGGCACCGTGAGGGCAGGAGCTGGGCCCGTATAGCCCTGTCATTGTGCCCCAAGGCCAGCAAAGAGGTGCCCATGACCTTCTGTGAGTAGGAGGCCTCAGAGAGTGACTGACTAGGCCACCGGGGGGACACACAGGAAGGCCAGCCTAAGGCAGGTCAGGGCTACGTCGACGGCTGGGCAGTTGGGCACAGCCTGGAGGCACGGGGAGCTCCAGGGTGGTGTCCTGTGTGCCACCCCTCCCTTTCCCAGGTGGGCTCCCGGGAGAGCGGGCAGCCTGGGGCTCTGGCCACACGGGCCTCACCGAGGGACCCTCGCCCCAGCGCGCGCCACCAGCTGTCTGCCCGGCTGGGCCTGGGGTAGCACCGGGCGACCCAGAGATGAGTCTCGAGTTCTGCATCTCTTTTGCAAATCTAAAGTTTCTGGGACGGCCCCTGCTGCAGGGGTGCAGACGCCCTCAGTGGCCTTGGACACAGCACCCGTCTCCCAGCCCAGGCAGGGCCCGGGCCCTCTCAGGAGAGACCCTCTTGGGGAGCCAGCTGGGCCCCTCCTGCCCGGGCACTGCACTGGGGAGGGTCTGGCGCTGGGGTCCCGTCCCTGGGCCGTGGACGCCCACACTGCTCTGTGTCACCGTGCCCTGAGGCGGCGCGGGGTGGCCACCACCACGAGAGTGGGGGCAGGAAGGCGCGGGCACTGCTGACCCATTTTTCCAGTAGCTATAATTAGTGGGCATGGAGAGCGTGGGGACAGCCCAGGGCCCGCCCTGCCCACCGGGCGAGGGCCAATGCCATGCCCTCAGACGCAGCCAAGGCCTCCACCAGACCTGTGGAGGAGAGCGGGGTACCCACCGCAGTCCAGCGTCCAGCGTCCAGCGAGGAAACGAGACTGACTGAAGGGGGCGCGTGGCACGGCCAGGGCAGCCTGACACAGAAGGACCTGAAGCCCTCGGTGCCCCAGGCGGTCGGAGGGCCCAGGGCACGGGGCCCACGGTCCCCGAGGCCGGGAGCTGGACGGGGCTCTCTGGCACTGTGTGGGGGGCACGTCTGGCTGGACCAGACGAAGGGCCACATCTCTGAGAGTGGCCTCCACCAGAGGACCAGAAACAAGGCAGGTGGACTCCCCTGGGTCGCCCTGAACCTCTGTCCCTGTCCACTGAGAAACAGGACAAGGTCGGAGCCGGCAGGCCATTTGGGCCGAGGGCTGAGACGTGTGCTCCATGACCACTGCCCCAGGGTGGGGAGAGGGACTGGGTGCGGGGCCTCCTGGGAGACCGGTCACCACAGGAAGGGAGAAGGCCCAAGACCACAGCAGGGACCTGCTGCCTCCTCGCCCTGGCGGCTTCGCCCCGCTGGCCCCTTCTGCTGGCCCCACCCCACTACACAGGCCCTGGCCAGGGGCCTCCTTCCCAAGTTGTCCCTTCAGGTCCTTCTGTGTCCAGTGGGCTTTCTGAGGAGAGCACAGTGAGGTGGAGCAGAAAGAGATGGCAGGAGGACGAGGGGACAGGAAGGGTGGCATCCACAGAGACAAAACAGCAGAGGCCGCCAGACGTGGCCACAAAGAGCACAGGCCTTCAGCGCGTCGCAGCGGGGGCTGGGTGCCCCAGGCATCCTCACCGAGGCCTCACACTGACCCCGAGCCAGGCAGGCCCCCAGGCCAAGGGACGAGGCTTTAGGGGGACAAGGCAAAGGCAGCTGGAGATCACAGCTCTGAATCCTCGGGGACACAGCCTGTGCCCAGAGGCTGGACTGGAGCTAGGCCGGGAGGCAGCGGGCAGCCTGGGCTGATCCCAGCTGGACGCCGTGGAACCCCAGAGCTGGCTCCTGTGCCCAAGGACCTGAGGGTGGCCCACTGCACCTGGAGAGGTGGGTGGGAAAGAGGCCTGGGCTGCACGCGGGCCTGGCAGAAGGGCACAGAGCCAGCGGCCCGTGGTGCCCGGGGCAACGCTGCCTGTGGGACACGGACTCGGGCCTCTCAGGGATCAATCCAAGCTGGCACCCGCCTAGGCCGGCCAGAAGAGCCTCCTGCCTGTTCTCTCAAGAGTGCCAGGCTCCTGGCTCGAGGAGGGGTCAGTCGCGGGTGGACGTGGCTGTGGAGGGCGCAGCCGTGCAGCCGCACCGCAGGGTCGGCAGCCTGAGCCCCAGCCCTGAGCAGCACCCGGGGTGAGTATGAGGCTCCTGGGGAGAGCGCTGGACCTTCGGGTGGTCAGGACCCACATCACCTGCCCTGCCCACTGGACTGTGAAAGTCCTCCTGTGGCTGTGCCTGACCTCGGGGCCTGGCATCTGGGCTGTGCCATCTGTGGGCAGCACGGCAGCCCAGGCTTGCTGCCCACACCCAGTTGCGGGCAGCCTGAATCTCAGGGTGAACCCCTCAGCTACTGCCAGGCAGGAACGAGCGCTAGCTGGGGGCGTGGGGACAGGTGGGAAGAGGACTCCACGCCCGCTGAGCCCCGCCGCCACAGCACGTGGAGCAGTCTGGCCAAGAGGACGAGAGCAGCATGGCCCTGGTGGCGATCAGGCCATGCAGAGCCGAGAGCCAGGCCAGCCGCGAGCAGGCCGAGCTTGAGCAGGCGGCCCGAGGCGGCCACTTACCAGGGACCCTCGCTTGTACTGACTGTACCAGGTGGAAGGCCGCTCTTTGGGCCAGCGGGCCATTTTACTCTGCAAGATAGGAGACGGGCCGGCTTAAAGTGACAACCGCAAAGGAGGAAGAGGCCACCTTACCAGTTTACCACGCTTGAATTCACTGAACCAGGAACCCGGGTTTTCTTTGGGCCAAGAAGTGATTCTGGCCTACACGTCGGGCAGGGTAGGGAGGGAGAGAAACAGACGAGAGGGTTACTTCTGCCTCCTGGACACGTGCCCCTGCTCCCCGGCCCGGGGTTCCCTGGGAGCACCTGCCCACCCAAGAGCTGAGGCCCCTGGACGAGGACCTGGTGGTCAGGCAGGGTGACAAGAGCCCTGGCTGTCCAGGGGCCAGGCACGGGCCGAGGCAGCCACAGCAGGCCGCACACTGCCATGCCGGCAGCGAGCGCTCACAGAGCTCCGGGTGGACAAGCAGAGCCCAGAGACTCGGCACGGGGCCGAGGCGAGACCAGCGTGACCGAGGGGCAGGGGTGGGCACCGCAGCCCTCCTCACTGCTGAGGGGCCGCGGCTGCTCCAAGGCCCCCAGCTGCTGCTGCCGTGACAGCCAGACCCACCGTGTGTGTGGTGCGTGCGTGCGTGTGCGTGTGTGTGCACATGGTGTTATTCCTGGTGTGTGTGTGCGTGTGTGTGTGCACATAGTGTTGTTCCTGGTGTGTGTGTGCGTGTGTGTGCACATGGTGTTATTCCTGGTGTGTGTGTGCGTGTGTGTGCACATGGTGTTATTCCTGGTGTGTGTGTGCGTGTGTGTGCACATGGTGTTGTTCCTGGTGTGTGTGTGCGTGTGTGTGCACATGGTGTTATTCCTGGTGTGTGTGTGCGTGTGTGTGCACATGGTGTTATTCCTGGTGTGTGTGTGCGTGTGTGTGTGCACATGGTGTTATTCCTGGTGTGTGTGTGCGTGTGTGTGCACATGGTGTTATTCCTGGTGTGTGTGTGCGTGTGTGTGCACATGGTGTTATTCCTGTGTGTGTGCGTGTGTGTGTGCACATGGTGTTATTCCTGGTGTGTGTGTGTGTGCACATGGTGTTATTCCTGGTGTGTGTGTGCGTGTGTGTGTGTGCACATGGTGTGTGCATGTGTGCACATGGTGTTATTCCTGGTGTGTGTGTGTGTGTGTGTGTGCACATGGTGTTATTCCTGGTGTGTGTGTGTGTGTGTGTGCACATGGTGTTGTTCCTGGTGTGTGTGTGCGTGTGTGTGCACATGGTGTTATTCCTGGTGTGTGTGTGGTGTGAGGGTATGTGTGCACATGGTGTATATTCCTGGTGTGTGTGTGTGTGCAAATGGTGTTATTCCTGGTGTGTGTGTGTGTGTGTGTGCACATGGTGTTGTTGTTGATTCCTGGTGGTGTGTGTGTGTGTGTGTGTGTGCACATGGTGTTATTCCTGGTGTGTGTGTGTGTGTGTGTGCACATGGTGTTATTCCTGGTGTGTGTGAGGGTATGTGTGCACATGGTGTTATTCCTGGTGTGTGTGTGCATGTGTGTGTGCACATGGTGTTATTCCTGGTGTGTGTGTGTGTGTGTGTGCACATGGTGTTTATTCCTGGTGTGTGTACGTGTGTGTGTGTGCACATAGTGTTATTCCTGGTGTGTGTGTGCGTGTGTGTGCATGCAAATGGTGTTATTCCTGGTGTGTGTGTGAGAGGGCGTGTGTGTGTGCACATGGTGTTATTCCTGGTGTGTGGTGCATGTATGCATGTGTGTGTGTGCACACACATGGTGTTATTCCTGGTGTGTGTGGTGTGAGGGTGTGTGTGCACATGGGGTTATTTCTGGTGCATGTGGGGGTGTGTGTGTTTGTGTGTGGGTGTGTGTGTGCACATGGTGTTATTCCTGGTGTGTGTGTGAGGTGTGCGTGTGCAAATGGTGTTATTCCTGGTGTGTGTGTGAGGGTGTGTGTGTGCACATGGTGTTATTCCTGGCGTGTGAGGGTGTGTGTGTGAGGGTGTGTGTGCACATGGTGTTATTCCTGGTGTGTGTGCACATGGTGTTATTCCTGGTGTATGTGAGGGTGTGTGTGCACATGGTGTTATTCCTGGTGTGTGTGTGTGCATGTGTATGTGCACATGGTGTTATTCCTGGTGTGTGTGTGTGTGTGTGTGCATGCAAATGGTGTTATTCCTGGTGTGTGTGTGAGAGGGCGTGTGTGTGCACATGGTGTTATTCCTGGTGTGTGGTGCAATGTATGCATGTGTGTGTGTGCACACACATGGTGTTATTCCTGGTGTGTGTGTGAGGGTGTGTGTGCACATGGGGTTATTTCTGGTGCATGTGGGGGTGTGTGTGTTTGTGTGTGTGTGGGTGTGTGTGCACATGGTGTTATTCCTGGTGTGTGTGTGAGGGTGCGTGTGCAAATGGTGTTATTCCTGGTGTGTGTGTGAGGGTGTGTGTGTGCACATGGTGTTATTCCTGGTGTGTGTGTGCGTGTGTGTGCACATGGTGTTGTTCCTGGTGTGTGTGTGTGTGTGTGTGCACATGGTGTTATTCCTGGTGTGTGTGTGTGTGTGTGCACATGGTGTTATTCCTGGTGTGTGTGTGAGGGTGTGTGTGCACATGGTGTTATTCCTGGTGTGTGTGTGTGCATGTGTGTGTGTGCACATGGTGTTATTCCTGGTGTGTGTGTGTGAGTGTGTGTGCACATGGTGTTATTCCTGGTGTGTGTGTGGTGTGTGTGTGTGCACATAGTGTTATTCCTGGTGTGTGTGTGCGTGTGTGTGCATGCAAATGGTGTTATTCCTGGTGTGTGTGTGCGTGTGTGTGCACATGGTGTTATTCCTGGTGTGTGTGATGGGTATGTGTGTGCACATGGTGTTATTCCTGGTGTGTGTGTGCGTGTGTGTGCACATGGTGTTATTCCTGGTGTGTGTGTGTGTGTGTGTGCACATGGTGTTATTCCTGGTGTGTGTGTGCGTGTGTGTGCACATGGTGTTATTCCTGGTGTGTGTGTGCGTGTGTGTGTGTGCACATGGTGTTATTCCTGGTGTGTGTGAGGGTATGTGTGCACATGGTGTTATTCCTGGTGTGTGTGTGCATGTGTGTGTGCACATGGTGTTATTCCTGGTGTGTGTGTGTGTGGTGTGTGTGCACATGGTGTTATTCCTGGTGTGTGTACGTGTGTGTGTGCACATAGTGTTATTCCTGGTGTGTGTGTGCGTGTGTGTGCATGCAAATGGTGTTATTCCTGGTGTGTGTGTGAGGGTGTGTGTGTGTGCACATGGTGTTATTCCTGGCGTGTGAGGGTGTGTGTGTGTGAGGGTGTGTGTGCACATGGTGTTATTCCTGGTGTGTGTGCACATGGTGTTATTCCTGGTGTGTGTGTGGTGCATGTGTGCATGTATGTGTGTGCATGCACATGGTATTATTCTTGGTGTGTGTGTGTGTGCGCACGTGGTGTTATTCCTGGTGTGTGTGTGTGCACATGGTGTTATTCCTGGTGTGTGTGTGTGAAGGTGTGTGTGCACATGGTGTTATTTCTGGTGTGTGTGGGGTGTGTGTGTTTGTGTGCGGGTGTGTGTGCACATGGTGTTATTCCTGGTGTGTGATGCATGTATGCATGTGTGTGTGTGAGGGTGTGTGCGCACATGGTGTTATTTCTGGTGCATGTGTGTGTGTGTGTGTGTGTGTGTGTGTGCATGCACATGGTATTATTCTTGGTGTGTGTGTGTGTGCGCACGTGGTGTTATTCCTGGTGTGTGTGTGTGCACATGGTGTTATTCCTGGTGTGTGTGAGGGTGTGTGTGCACGTGGTGTTATTCCTGGTGTGTGTGTGTGGTACATGTATGCATGTGTGTGTGTGCATGCACATGGTGTTATTCCTGGTGTGTGTGTGTGTGAGGGTGTGTGTGCACATGGTGTTATTTCTGGTGCATGTATGTGTGTGTGTGTGTGTGTGTGGGTGCGTGTGCACATGGTGTTATTCTTGGTGTGTGTGGTGTGTGTGGTATGCGTATACATGGGGTGTGTGTGTGTGGTACACTTGTGCATGCTGTGTGTAGTGTGTGTGCTGGGTCTTCTCTGGGGCCTGTGGGTCTCTGGGGCCACCCCTGGGTCCTCTGTGACAAGAGAAGCAGGGCTGTGTGGGATGTCCCCTGGGATCACAGGCCACGCCAAGGCCCTGCGTGCACCCGGGGATGGCTGCTGCCGGCCCGGGAGGCCCTGGGGAGGGGACTGCTTCTGTAGAGGCCGCGCTGCAGGCGCACAGGTCGGCAGCGGCTTGGGCTCAGTGTGCGCAGCGAGTGGTGGAAGGTGAGCAAGGCCTCCCTGTGGGGACACACGCCCAGCCCTACGGTCACTCCATGTGGACGTGGAATGAGCACCTTCGGGGCCAGCCTGGGCTCAGCCCAGGCTGACTAGGTCCCTCGGGGACCTGTGGCCAGGGGCCAGGACCCAGCCCACGGGGCTCATGGTGAAGAGGCAGCAGTTAGAATCCTTAGCCAGGCCCGGGCCTGCGCCTCTGAGCTGTCCCTGTCCCAGGACAGCCAGAAAAGGGCACTGTGGGAGGAGAGGGGGTGTCCAGTCCGCCTGCCCTGCCTAAACCCCAACCCCCTTCTCCTTTCCAAATCTGCCGGTCAGGGCCAAGCTCAGGTGGCGTGGGGTGGCTTCCCGTTGGGCCAGGCTCAGGTGGCGTGGGGTGGCTTCCTCCTGGAACGGGCTCGAGGCCCAGCCCCGCCTCAGCCTGCTCTGTTCCCAGGCGGCCACGGCCAGCACCACCCAGAGAGGGTCCTGTCTACCCTGCTGGCAGAGGACAGAGCGGAGGAGGGGAGCCCCACTCTGGGCCCCCGTCTGAGCGAAGGAAGAAGGACCCAGCAGGGAGGGCTCGGTCTCTCTCTCCCAAGCCCAGGTTTGTCACTGGGACGGCAGGTGAGCAGGTGGTGGAGCGCCAGGTTGGGGACGTGCATCAGAACACAGGCGCCCACGACCTCCAGCCTGTGCTCCGGCTCCTGCTGCCACCCAGGCGTCTGACCAGCGGGTGCTGGTGCCCACTTCATTTATGGAGTGATCTGGGAGTGAGGGGAAGTGGCCCTGGGGGGCTCAAGGGCTCCCCTCCAGCAGGAAGTCGCCTCTCAGGAGCTGAGGCCTCAGGGAGCTGCACGGTGCTCCTGGCGCGGAGCCACCCTGGCCTCGGAAAAGGGCACGTGATAACCACCAGCTGCGTTGGGGGACGTCGAGGAGGAGCACCTGTGCCCTGGGGCTGCAGTCCCGGTCCTCTTGTCAGCCAGCGGCAGAGCAGACCAAAGCGGCCCCTGCTCACCCGCACGCCTCCATGCACGCTCACCCGCACGCCGTGCCCACGCGTGCCCATGCAGATGCATACTTGAGTGGCGTTCCACAAGCCCAGTGGCTCAGAACCTCGCCGCCCGCCCCCAGACCGCAGAGGGCGTGCTGCCCTCGGAGGCCTGCAGCAAGTCCCCTGGGAAAGGGCTGGCACCAGGATTCAGGCAGCTGCCTGAGGACACCTTGGGGTCACTTCATTATACCTGTCCCAACGTCCTTCCTGGGCTTTAGGCCAGTCTCAGGAAGCACGGGCCACCTGGGAGAGGCTGCTGGCTCCCAGGGGAGACCCCAGGCAGAGGTTGCTGTCCACAGAGCCTGTGTCCACTGAAGCCACAGACCTTTTCTGAAAGCAGCAAGGTCCACGTGGGTTCCTGGTCTTCAGCCTTAGGCCTGCACACACATGAAGCACCCAAGGCCTGGCCTGGCCCTGACGGGTGACAGAGGCCCGCTGGGCTGCAGGGCCGAGGTGGGTACTCACCCCCTCTGACTTCTTGTCTGGGAAGACGCACGTCGAGCCTCCGGCTGTGAAGTCGCAGTAGACTTTAAAGGAGTCCCTGGAGCACCCTTGGTTGGGGTCGACCCAGTATTCACCTGGATTTCAGAGACAGGGAGGTGACGCGTGAGGACTGCTCCCGGGACGGTGCCAGAAGCTGCGGCAGCACCTGGGTCTGGCGTCACAGAGCACAACGCGGCCTTGTTGTGCTGCCTTCCCTGCTGGGCCCTAAGCGAGGGGACAGAGGGTCCACCCAGGACAGAGCTACGGCGGGAAGCACACTGGGCGGGTGAGTGGTGACCGGGGAAAGTGGCTGGCGTGAGTCTCCTGGGGCCACGGGCTCCCCGGGTCTTGCAGGAGAGTGTTCCTACTTCCGGGAGGCAGCCAGGGGGCCATGCCGGTCAGTGGTGCTTGCCCTGCGACTCCAGAGGGACCTGCCTTCCCTACTGCTCCACAGTGCAGGCCGCTTGCTGATAGTGGCTGCGAACTCTGACCCCAAGGTCAATGCTTGCTCAGTGCCAGGCCCAGGGCATCTTGTGCAGTGCCCCCTGAACCTGTCCTCTCACAGGGACAGGCTCTTGTCCCTATTTTGCAGACCTGGAATAACAAGGCTCAGGGCAAGGCAGGCATGGCCCGAAAACAGCCAAGAAAGACAGAACCCAGGTCTGGCCGCCTGGGAGCCTGGCCTCGCTCCCTGGCCTCCTCTGACCATGTCACCGCGCCCTGTTGCCTCCACAGGCTGGCAAGGGGACAGCCTGCGTGTCCTCCCGCAGGTGGGGAAGCTGAAGCGGGAGGTGCCCGGCCGGCGCCCCTCGGCGCTCACCGTCGGGGAAGTCGGGGTGGCAGAGCTGCAGGTCCTTGCAGGTGCGGGCGGGGTTGTGCTGCGTGCCCAGCGGCCGCTTCATCTGCTCGATCTCCAGCTTCAGCGAGTTGAGAGACCCGAAGATCTCCTCCATGCCGTCGGCGTAGTCCGCGTAGTTCTCGCCGGCCCCGTCGTCCAGCAGCTGGCTGGCGTCGATGTTCCGGCGCGTTCTGGACGCCTGGATTGGCAGGGGCTGGATGACCTCGCCCGGGGGGCCCTGGTGTGCAGGAGAGGGCGGTGGTGAGCGGGAGAGGAAGGGGCAGGCCCCGGGGGCCGGTGTCCTGGGCTGGCTGGACATGTGCCCTCGGCACGGCCCTCTCTGCATGCCCATCTGCGCTGCCGGTTCCTGCCTGCGCTGCACACCTCGCCTCCAGGCCTCGGCCGGTGCCCAGGGCCAGCCCTGCTGCCCCCCTCTGCAGAGCCCGAGTGAGCCAGCTCAGCGCCTCGCCTCTGGCCCGCCTTCTGTCCTTGGTGCCGTACAGGCCACGCCTCGAGGGAGTGACCGGGCCTCCCATCTCTCATCTCTGGCCCTGGCTGGGGCCGCACACGGCGGAGCCACATAAGGCCTGCTGGTGCAGGAGGCACCACTTCCAAGATGCACCCTGGGACTAGGACCCGAGTGCAGGGTCAGCGTGGCCCAGAGGCGGCTCCTCGTACCCCAGGTCACAGGAGCCTCACCGCACCCCTGGAGCCTGCCCAGTGCCCCAACACACCCGCACACACTCACGAACGCACACGTGCGCGCGCGCACACACACATACACGCAGGCACCCACCCCTCACGCATTCCCTCCCGCCCCTGAGCAGCTCTCCTGGGGTGAGCTGGCCCATGAGGCCGGTGGATGGCCTCGTGTGACTCCTTTTGCCAGCTGTGTCCCGTGACAGGCCCTGGGCATGCCACGCAGACTCCACGCGTGTCAGAAGGAGGCCGTGAACAGGCTCCCTCCAGCCCCACCCACTGCCTCCACGGCCCAGGCTACTCACGGGCGGGCCGGGGAGTCCGGGGTGGCCTGCCTCACCCTTCGGGCCAGTGGGACCCTGGGGAGAGAGACAAAGCAACCCTTGGTCACGGAGGTGTGACGAGACCTGACAGGTCCCCTTGGGCTCCAGAAGGGTCCTGAAGGTGCTGAGGGACAAGGACGCCTGGGACGGAGGCCTGGGCCGGTGTCCTCCAGGAGGGAGGAGCACCAGGCACCTCGGGGCCAGCTGTGCCGGGCGGCTCAAGAAGTCAGGAGGGGACGGAGAAGAAAGCCGAGTGGCCGGGAAATCCATGCAGAAGCTTCCCACTTCATGAGCCTCAGGGAAAGCCAAGGCAAGGCCAAAGAGAGAGAAGCAGCCGCTGCGAGCAGGCGGGGAGAGGGGCTCCGAGCGCGACCGGCGGGGTGGGCGCCAGCGCAGCCGTCTGGAGAGCAGAGGTGGCTCCCCAGGGAGCGGACGCGGCCACCCTGCGGCCAGTCGCCCTCCTCCACGTGTCCCAGGTCGGGGAGCGAGCTCGGGGGTGCGCAGGGAGCCCCGGCACTGGCAGGGGCTCCACGGAGCGGGGACGCTGCGGTAAGGGAGACTCGTCCGTGCGGAGGCATCGCGCGAGGGCCACCTCGGGTGATGCTAGTGGAGTCGCCGTGGACAGAGCAGCGACCTCCAGGGCACGGGGGCTGGAGACCTCGGCAGCCAAGGACAGCAAGGCAGAGGAAACCTGCCAGCGTCCCCTGCACAGGGACCCTTCCCGGCCACCTACAGCTGCCTCGTGACCACGCACGGGACACATGGGAAGCTCTGCAGCACTGCGGCCTCGCTCCGCCCCTACTAGGCATGGCCACGTGCTCGTCAAAGGTTTAAAAGGTGTTCAGGTGGATGGGAACGCTCACTGCTTTGATTTGATCATCACACCCTGAACACCCGCATTCAAATGGTCACCATTCACTCCATACATCTGTACAATCAGAATAATAATTAATTCTGAAAGCCCAGCAAGTGCAATATGATTACTGTCTTTAAAAAAATCTAAAGGTGTAATCCCGGTGGCTTGGGAGGCTGAGGCAGGAGGATTGTGAGTTCAAAGCCAGCCTCAGCAACTTAGTGAGGCCCTGTCTCTAAATAAAATACCAAAAAAGGGCTGGGGATGTGGCTCAGTGGTTGAGCAACCCTGGGTCCAATCCCCAGTACAAACAAACAAACAACACAAAACCCACCAAAAAACAAAAACTAAAGGTCATCCTTACGTCAACGACGTACAACGGGGAATGGGAGAGACAGGAGGTGCGGGCAGGGCGGGGGCCGGGCCTCATCCCGGGACCTCGCTCCCCCGCCCCAGCAGCTCCCACACGGGGCCGCAGGCAGTTCCACTTACCGAAGAGCCTTTAGCACCTTTGGGACCTGGCGGACCCTGCAGGGAGTGGAGGCAGGGTTAGCAGGGCAGCCGCTCTGGTCCCTGTCCCACACAGCCCGGTCAGCTGGCCTGTCCACCCAGCTGGGAAACGACAACTCCGGCGGCCACCAGGCAGGGTGGAGAGTGCGGGACAACGCACCGCCTCCCACAGCACATGGAGGCCAGCGGCCAGGGCCTCCACCCTGGGCGTGTGGACCAGGCCAACCCTCAGGGGCTGGGTGAGGGCAGGCGCAGGGCTGTGGGAGAGCCTCTGCAGGGCTGGCTGCCCCCAGCCACCAGGGAGGCCCGGTCTGGGGTGCTGAGGGGGTGCCCAGCTCATGCCCGGCCAGGCTGGCTCTGCGCGTCACACTGGGAGGCTGGGAACACTGCCACTTTCCTTGCCCTCCCCAGATACTCACAGACAGGTGCACAGTCCCTGGTGCCCAGCCGTGGCGGCGAGCCCCTCCTCTCCTCCCCCTCCCCAGTCAGGGCCAGCGACCTGACTTCCAAGCCTCTGCCACCTCAAGCCCAGTGTGGGGTTCAGGGACCGTCGACCCTCGCCCCCAGTCCTGGCTGCTTCTTAAAACTTCCCTGTAACTATCCAGGCCCCTCCTGTCCACTCCTGACCACCCCGGGGGACCCCCACGCCCCTCACAGATACGCACCGGCAAGCCAGGGGGCCCAGGGGGGCCGATCGGGCCCGAAGGACCCGTGATACCCTGAAAAGAAGCAGAAACGCAGTCACGGCCTCAGACAAGGACGGATGAAGGTGTCCGGTGACCTGCCATGCCTCGGGTCCCCACAGCCCTTGCCGCTGTGCGCAGCATGTGGTCAGCTGCTCTCTGCATGGGCCACTGCACCCCAAGAGCAGGTGTCCTCCCTGCCGGGCCTGGGCTGCCGCGCCCAGCCCACTGGCCTGCTCAGGCTGGACGGCTCCAGCTCTGTCCCACTGGAGTGCAGGATGACCAGTCCAGCACCCCGTCACACACTTGGTCTCTCTTGCTGCTCCTGTTCATGGTCCTGGTCCCCCCCCCCCCCGAGACCCCTGCCAGAGCAAGGTGGAGGCGGGGCCGGGAAGGCAGCGAGTGCTCTGGGCCCCGTGAGCTCCACCCCGTCCAGCCCTGCCCGCGTAGCTCAGGCCCAGCTGGTGCAGAACGACTTCTCTGTGTTGGCCACCTGGTGCCCCCGACGCCCCCGCTGGAGATCTGCGTCCGAGACCACTGCGGCAGCGGAGCTGTGAGCCAGGGTGGTGGGGGCGGGGCCCCTCCCTGGACCTCGGGGGCTCCTCCTGGGAGCCTTGACCTTGGACTGCACCTCAGAGCAGACGCCCTCTCAGCAATGCCACCAAGAGCGCAGCAGGGCGAACAGGTGGGCACAGGGCCGCACCCTTTTGGAGTGGGGCCCTGGGTGTCTGATCCTCGTGGCCACGGGCCACCACGCACAGAGCAACACTCCTCCAAGGCTGTGGCTATGTCCGGGGGACGCTAAGTGGTCAGCGCTGGGCGCGAGGCAGGGGCTCTGAGGAGGAGGCCTGTCACGGGCCCCAGGGGGGCTGCGGCTTCATCCCCAGCCTCACGGGCTCCCGCCACTCCCTGCTGGCCCCCATGTCCTGCCGTCCTCTGGACCAGGTGGGGGTGGAGGTGAGCAAGGTCACCGGGTGTGTAGCCTGTCGCACAGCTGGGGAAGAGGAGAGTCCCACACCCTGCGAGGACACGTGGCCCTTCCCAGGCCTGGGTCCTCTCCCCCTGCCCTCCTGCGGCCACATCCCAGTGGCTCACAGTGGCAGGGGGTGAAGCCCCCGGCGAGGGGGTCTTTGTGGTGGGTTGCGGGGGCTACGAACTGCAATGAGCTGCAGCGTGACCAGAGGGCCTGGAGTGGGCGCCGGGGCAAGGTGGCAAGGACACACAGGGCTCACGCCCCTCCACACAGGGACACGGTGCAGTGACGCAGTGACCTCCTGGGGGCGAGCTGGCCACATGCTCTCGCACATTGGTGGGAGGGTGGAAAGGGCAGACTTCTGTGTCCCTCCTGCAGCGAGGCCACCAGGGCAGCAAGGCGGCGACCTGTCCATAGCCAGTGCAGGGCTGGGGGCCGCGTGCCCAGTTCCCATGGACCCAGGTGAGCCCGGACCCCACTGACCGCGTGTGCAAGGCGGGGTGACTAGGCCCTGAAGATGACGATGGCCCTCAGCTCTGGGGACAGCGGGGGCTGCACGGGAGCGCCACCTCACGCACCTGTTCTCCTTTGGGCCCAGACGAGCCCTGGGGGCCAGGGAGGCCTCGGTCGCCCTTTTCACCCTGTTCACCTGGAGGGCCGATGAGTCCGATCAGGCCTGGGTGACCCTGTCAGGAAACAGGCGTGGAGAGCATTGGTGTGGTGGCAGCAGCCCAAGGCCATCCCGAGCAGGCCTGGGAACGTGGCGGCACAGCCACGCCCAGGCCACCAAGTCACCATGTCGCCGTCAACGACAGCAGGAATGGAACTAAGTCCAAAAGACAGGTCGGGTGCCAGGTCTGACGAGAACCACCCCGAGACGGACGTGGAGACCCGACTCGGGGACCAGTGACACGGGCCTCCAGCAGCACGGTGTGGCTCCTCCATGCGGGCCCACCCCCCGGCGGCCGCCTGCCGCTCCCCGTGAAGAACTGCGGCTGCGCTCGCGCCACCACGGAGCCACGGAGCTCTGGCGGCCACAGCCTCGACACGCCCCAGAGGACAACGGGACCACACCTGCGCTGTGCGGGGGCCGCTTCCGTGAGCCCCGGGGGTCTGGAGGGTCGCTCCAGCTTCCCCTGCGAGGGGCCTCGGGGAGCGGGAGGTGGTGGCAGACGGGGGTGCAGGGGAGCGAGCCCGCTGCCGTCTCCGGGTGCCACCCTCGCTGGTGAGCCTGAGGCTGGAGTGAGCGAAGGGGGAGGGGGAGGTCGCCCCCAAGAGCAGCGCTGCCCAGCCTGGTGCCACCCCTCAGCAAGGACGTGGGACGTGTCCCGAGCGCGCCCTGCTGCTTGGCCCTGGACGCCCCACAGCCAGGACCTCTGTGCCCAGCCGGAGGTCCTGGTCAATCCTGCGGGGCCTCAGGGCCCTGAAGGCAGGGCAAGCCTCGAAGCTGTGTGTGCCCTTCCTGCCCCCTCTGCCGGCACCTCCGGGGCCACGGCAGGCGGCGGTGGTGGACTGAGGCTTGCTGGGCTTGGCAGGGCGACCGCTGGGACTGCAAGGCCCCTGAAGCCCCCGCTCACCTTTTCACCTTTGGGGCCAGAATCTCCTTTGAGGCCGGGAAGTCCGGGGGGACCCTGCAGGAGGAGGCAGAGATTAGAGTCCTCATCCCAGGGACTTCTGTGGCCAACCCCTTACACCCCACCCCCAACACACACACACTGCCACAGGGATGTCACTCACCATGGGACCAGGGGGTCCGTCAGGGCCTGGGGATCCTGGGAGACCTTGTTCACCCTGAAACAGAGACCCTCGTGTGAGCCGGCACCCCTGTCCTGTCTTGGCAGCCCTCTGCCCCCCTCCAGGCCTGCCCAGTCCACTCACCACGGGGCCAGGGATCCCACGCAGGCCATCAGGCCCAGGCTTCCCAGGGGCCCCCTGGGGGCCAATGGGGCCAGTCTTCCCCAGGAGGGCCTTCCAAGCCGGCTTCTCCCTGCAGAGAGAGGGACGCGGGTGGTCAGCTGCTCCAGGCACCTGGCCCGGGACGCCTGCTCAGGAGCCCTGGGTGCACATGAGAGGCCCCTGGCTATCCGGGGCTGCCCCCGAGGCTCCCCAGCCTCCTCACAGAGGCTGCCTGGCCAGTGCCCATGCCACCAATGTCCTCAGCCAAGTGATTCCGTCTCCCGCTGCTCACGCCAACCGCGGCAGCGGGGTCAGGCCGGCCACCTCCCGGCTGGACAAGCACCCCCTGCTGCCCCATATAATGACAAGGCGTCTCCACAGGGAAGGCCCGTGGTGCCCACCCAGGTCTTGGCCGTGAACTCGTTGAGAGAACAGACCCACGGCCCGGGCGCCAGGACCCATGCTGGGCTCGACGATGACCCCGCGTCTGAGGTCAAAGGTTGCCCACAAGCCTCAGCTCAGGGGTCTCTCAACTCCTGCACCCCCTGCCCCGTACCTCCTCTCTTAGGCTGGTGGGCAGACAGACCCCAATGCCCCAGGCCACCACCCACTGCTCCTCCTGGCCACATCTACCACCTCCTCAACCCCAGCTGTGCCCTCCTGAGGCCATGCACGGCCCTGGCCTGGCGAGGGGCTCCTTACCTTGGCTCCTTTCTCTCCCTGTCTGCCTTCGGGGCCTGCGGGGCCTGGGGGACCCTGGGACAAGCAAGAGAACACGGGGTGAGCTTGGCCCTGGAGGGGTAGGAGCCTGAGCTCAGGGAGAAAAACAGAGAAGGGTGCAGAGGGGCCACTCCTGGGCATGGTCAGCATGGATACAGGTTCTTATCATGGGCTCCAGGGACTCCAGTCCCAGGCAAAGAACCCTGGTAGACACGGGGACATGCCCTCAGTGCTGGGCCTTCCCCTGCTGTGCAAGAGGCTCAGCCTCTCACAGGCAAGTGACCAGAGGGTCCCATGTGCAAAGGTGCCTTCTCCCCTGCGTGGCCTTTCTGGAAGGCCTGTCCAGGGGAAACGGCATTTCTCAGCTTTGTGGGTGATTTCCTCCCAGATGGCTGGGTCTACTGACAGTGTGAATGGTTGGCCTGTCCTAACAGAAGTGGCCTTCAGCCAAGGGGACCGCAAGCCCAGGACGGGCAGGAGCCGAGGGCGCTCTCTCGGCCAGCCCCGCTTCCTCCAGAGTGACTCACCCTCTTTCCTGGAGGGCCGGAGGGGCCAGGTTCACCAGTGGGGCCCGGGGATCCCTGGGTAGACAGGAGCAGAGCGTTAGAAGCCGGGGTCAGCGGGAGAGGGCGCCCCGGTGTGGGCTGCCCACAGCCAGGAACCACCGGGGAGCCGCCTGGTGACTCTTCCTCGCCAGCCCAGCGGCCTCCTCTCCGAGCCAGCAGCCGGCCTGTGGAGCCCCGCCGCCTCGCCCAGCCCCGCCTGGAGCACGGCCCGCACTGGCCCTGTGCAGCTGCACCAGGAGCTTCCCAGGCTCCCGGGGGTGGCGGGACCTGTGGGACCTGGAGCTGTGTGCGGCCCCCTGGGGCTGTGCGGGCCTTCCTTTACTTCTGGAAAAGGGGCCCAGCCTTTCCTGAGACCCTCGGGGGCTCTCGAGTCCCCGCACAGTCGAGTCGGCACCAGGGACCTGGCTTGGGCTTCAGGAAGGACCAAGCGAGTCGCAGAGTCCCTGGAGCACAGGACGCTCGCCACAGTCCACGGCACTGCAAACTCACCGTCTGTCCAGGCTCGCCGTCGTCCCCTTTGTCACCAGGTGGGCCATCTTGACCCTGTGGGGACAGCAGGCTCAGGGAGGCACCCCAAGTTCCTCCAGCTGCAGAGCACCCCCAGCCCCCCAAACCTGATAGATCCAGTGTGGCTCATGCATGCCCCAAAGCAGGGAGCAATCACCTCAGGAGGGAGCCAGCCCCGAAGAGCGTCAGAGCAAGCCAGCGGGAGGGGACAGGCTGCGGGGACAGGGGCTGCGGGGTCAGGGGCTGTGGGGATAGGGGCTGCGGGGACAGGGGCTGCGGGGACAGAAGGGCTGTGGGGACAGAAGGGCTGTGGGGTCAGGGGCTGCGGGGGACAGGGGCTGCGGGGACAGGGGCTGCGGGGTCAGGGGCTGCGGGGACAGGGGCTGCGGGGACAGGGGCTGCAGGGACAGAAGGGCTGCGGGGACAGAAGGGCTGTGGGGACAGGGGCTGCAGGGTCAGGGGCTGCGGGGACAGAAGGGCTGTGGGGTCAGGGGCTGCGGGACAGGGGCTGCGGGGTCAGGGGCTGCGGGGACAGAAGGGCTGTGGGGACAGGGACTGTGGGGAAAGAGGGGTTGCAGGGACAGGGATGAGGGGACAAGGGACAGGGGCTGCAGGGACAGGGGCTGCAGGGACAGAGGGACTGTGTGGTCAGGGGCTGTGGGGACAGGGGCTGAGGGGACAGAGGGGTTGCAGGGACAGGGACTGTGGGGACAGGGACTGTGGGCACAGAGGGGTTGCGGGGACAGGGACTGAGGGGCTACGGGGATAGGGGCTGTGTGGACCGGGCCTGGAGGGGACAGGGACAGGGACAGAGGGGCTAAGAGGTGGACTTCCTTGAGCACCTACCGCAGGGCCAGGCTCTCCGGGAGGGCCAGGATCTCCAGGAAAACCAACAGGACCCTGGAAAGGAGAGCGAGAGAGGCAGCCCAGGCCATCAGCAGCTGGACACACCCTGTCCGGCTGGTCACTGCCTCAGGACCCCACCTGCCACCACCCAGGAGCTGGGACAGTCCCTACACCTCAGGCACTTTGCACCTCAGGTCCTTTCTTGCAGTGCCCCAGGAAGCAGCAAGCCCAAACCAGGGACAGCAGCCCCCAGCTGTCCAGAGACGCACGGGGCAGGCTCTCTGCCCACAGGTCCACCCTGGCAGCTCCAGGCTGAGACCAGGGCCCACACCTCAGGCTTCTAGATCAGAGCTCTCGGAAGCCCCTCCTGACGCCAAATCAGGGCAGGTCAGAGGAGGGGCATGTGCCCAGGGCCCAAGGCCACTGGGCGTGGTCTCAGCTGCTGCCCCGCCCACAGGGATGGACCTGCAGGCTTCTCGTGCAGCCCCGCCCGGCGCATCCCCACCCGTGTGCCCAGGAGCTGGGCGGGACCCTCCAGACCTGGACCGACACCCCAGGTGCACAGCGGCCGTGCGGCCTGCCTGAGCAGATGCCTTGCCCTCGAGTTGGGGGCCTGGCAGGGACCGCCCGCCAGGCACCGTGCACCACAGGACTACTCACAGGGCTGCCCTTGGGGCCATCGTCTCCGGGGGGTCCTTTGGGCCCAGGTGGTCCAGCAGCACCAGAGGGGCCTGCCTCACCCTTCTCCCCCCCTTTCTCCTTTGGGTCCCTGGAAGAAAAATGGCCAGAGTCCACTTCTCAGAGCTGACCGAGCTCTGGCCTCCAGGGCCTCTGTGCCTCACCGCACCCCGCAGCCCTGACCAGCACCTCTGGGTGGGCCAGAGGGGCCCTGGCTTCCTGAGGCCCAGCTCCATCAGGGATAGAGCTCCTGGATCCGACAGCAGGCCGCGGGCCACAGGGGCACCAGTTCCCTGGCTCCCAGGCACAGGGGCAGCAGGAAGGCCAGGAAACCCAGGTCCACACTCAGGGTGCCTCTCAGAGGACATTCACCTGACCTCCCAAGGCCTGAGGTGACAAGTCACCTCACACTCAAGGGCCAAGGTGCCAGAGAAGGCAGGTAAGCAGCAGCCACTGATGGTGGGTGTCACTGCTGAGGTCCACACACACACACACACACCCCTGAACACAGGACGTGTGTCCCCAACATGTGCATGCACACACAGGTCAGGTCCCCAAGGTGACCCTCTCTTTACGTGCGGTTCAGGGGTCAAGTCAGCACAGTAGGGTCTGACTCCCACGGCGTGGGTGGGAAGACCCAGGCAGGGGCGGGGCTCCCAACCAGCTCCCACGTGGACACCCCGCCTGCCCCGGAGCCCACACACTCACCGGAGGGCCCCCTTCTCCCGGAAGGCCAGGCTCGCCAGCTTCGCCGGGCTCGCCCTGAGGAGAGAGGAGCACGTCAGGGGGACAGCAGGGTCCCGCGGCCAGCACCGGCCACGCTCCACCTGCCTGCTGCCTGGCACTGGGACCCAGGGCTGGCAGGACAGAGGCAGAGTCCCCAGGTGGCCCCAGGACTGCAGGGGAGGCCGACGGTGCTAGACACAGGCATGTGGTGGACGCAGGGGGACGGCGCCCGGGTTTCGAGGGACACTGTCAGTGAAGGCTTTCCTGGGCAGGCTGCCCTCAGGGAGCATGGGACAGGGACACGCTGGGCGCTGGGGGGGCCACGCCTCCCAGGGCAGAGCAGAGGCCACTCCCCTGTGGGCATTTCTCCCCAACCTTCCCATCACGAGCTCTAGCGGCGATGGACGCCTGCTTCACTGAGTGGCCTGTGTGCAGCCGGCAGGCTCTGGGGACGGCGGGGACCTGAAGTGCGCTGCGAGTCGCCCTCTCCTCCAGAGCGCCCCAACAGCTCCCGACGCAGCGCGCTCAGGAGAGGACTGGCCCTCGGTGCACACGCACGCACACACTCACGTGCACACTCGCACGCGCACACCTGGTCCATCTGCTCACTCCATCGTCTCAAGGGCCCGGGCTCTAACACCCACCAGACTGAACGCCAGGGCCCCAATGTGGAGGACCTGGCCTGGGCGGAAGTGCAAGCTGAGCAGCCACAGCCTCCGACGGGGGGCGGAAGTCTCCACCAGGGCCAATCCTGGAGGAGGGGTGGGGCTTGGCCAGCCGTGCGGTCGGATTCCGCACAGGGCCGTCCCAGAGGGGCATGCCAGAGTCCCCAGCTCCAGGTCACGCGTCCACTTCTAAGCGTCACAGTGCACTGGACGGAATGCCCCAGCCACGTCCTCGTGCCTCTGCACACGCAGGCACACACACCATGGCCCCCATGTGGTCCCGAAGCTGCTGCCCAACGGGGAGCATCACCTTCTCCCCCACGGCGCCGGGGTTTCCTACTCCTCCTGGAGGGCCTTGCGGGCCGTCAGCACCCGGAGCTCCTGAGGGTCCTCGGGGGCCGGGAGGACCAGGAGGGCCCTAGGAGAAGAAGTGGCCGTTGAGCCCAGAAAAAACAGAACCTTCCGAAACACACGCGGCAGCTGGCCCGGGGGCCCGGGGGCCCGGCCACACTTACCATCTGGCCCACGTCGCCAGTCTCACCCTTCTCACCCGGCGGTCCCGGCAAACCCTGAGGGAGGAAGCTGCGGTCAGGGGCCGCTCGGCTGGTGCACACGGCCCACGGTGTCCACCCCCAGATGCCCCCAGAGGGCGCCTCCTCGCGTCTACACAGGAGCACAGCCCTGATGCCCAGGCTCAGAATTAGCCAGAGGAAATAATTAGAGAAGAATGCAAAGATTTATGGGCAGCGGCACGTATGGTGGCATCCCATGAAACCATAAACCTAATGAGCCGGCAGCAGGGAGATGTCCGGGTGAATTATGTCTCCAACATATGCTGGGATGCTACACAGTAACTAAAAACCGTTTTCCAAAATAAATACAATGTCACGATATCTAATGGCATTCAACACGCCCATGGTCTAAGATGCAGTGGGTACCAACTCCGCGTACAGCCAGGACGTGTGCCTGCCGGACTTTGCAAACACAAGACACAGCCTCCTGTGTCCCAGGTGGACGGCCCCCAGTGCTAGGTGGCACATGCACCAGTGGACATCACTTTCTTTCCTCACAGGTGCTCAGCGTTTCCCATGAGCGTGGACACAGGTGCCTTGCGTGGGAGCAGTGGACGCAGGCGTGCCTGCTCTGGGAATTGGCCGCACTTCCAATCTCTGCCACTGGGCCTGAGCTTCTCCATTCTTAGGATGACAGGACGGTGGGCCCAGCAAGACACGAAGCCCCTCTGTAGAGCCCCACCCTGTGCAAACCCTGCTCACCTGCAGCCCCACCGGCCCCGGGGGCCCAGGGAAACCTCTCGAGCCTTCGTCTCCTTTCTGCCCAAAGAGGCCCTGCTGGCCACGAGGGCCCGGCTCGCCGTCCGCTCCCTGCAGGGGAAGGATTGAGCGTGGTGAGGCTGAGCAGCTTGAGGGCTAGGGCCTCGGGGTCATTAGCCACAGATACTCACGGAGGGGCCTGGCTGTCCAATGGGGCCTTGAGGACCTGTAGGCCCGGGGGGACCCTGTGGGGAACAAACAGAGGCCCAGGTTGGTCTGCAGATCACAGATCACGTCGGGGGAGGAATGGGCCTCATCCCAAGCCCAGGGGGGCCAGTACAGGGGCGGATGCACACGCCATCAGTCCCCAAAGTGCCACTCAGCAGAGGGACGTCAAATATCCAGGCCACAGGCTCTGGAGAGTTGGGCACGTTCTCAGTTCAAACTGTGCACGTCATGACAGATGGCAAGGAAGCTGCCACCAGTGTCACACTAGGCCAACCTGTGACCTCTCAGCCCCTGAGCACACCCGCCAAATGGGTGTGTGGGCCCTGGCTGGACAGAGAGGACCCAGGACCACACAGGCCATCTGTGGCTGCCCGTGGGTGGACTCCACAGGCAGATGGAGGGCAGAGGGGAAGGAAGGAGGGAGCAGAGCTCGCCTCAGAGCCCGAGGCCACATGGGAGCAGGGTGACTGTCACCCAGGAGAGGTCCTGGGTGAAAGAGAGGCTGCTGGCCACTGGTCAGGAGTCACCTCAGGGCACCAGGGAGAAGACGGCCGCGGGGGGACGGGGACACAGAACACGCTAGCATTTCTAGACAGACAGGGAGGGGGAACAAGAGGGGCGATGAAGAGCCCTTGGTCCACGGTGCTGCTCTGCCCTGGCTCTGCGCTGCGTAGCATGGGGCGGGTGCGCCGGGCACGGGTGCCGCGGGGCAAGCGCACTGCGCCCGCTGTATCTCATGGGGCCTGTGGACGGGGCCTGTCCACGCTTCGACAGGAGAGACCCGCTCGCAGGTCCTCACACAGGAGCCCACGGCCAGGAGCCGTCGCCGTCCCACCGATGGCCGGCGAGGGCAGCGCCCAGCACACTGGCACGTGGCCACTTGGGGGCACCTCGCACCCCGCCGCGGCTCTTACCTGCTCGCCTTTGTCCCCCTTGCTTCCTTTCTGTCCCGGCTCTCCGATCTCTCCCTAGGGCAGAGGAAAGAGGTGTCAGCCCCCAGGGACGGGCCTCCTGGGCTCCCTGTGTCACTTTCTCTGGTGGCGAGCAACAGTCGGCTCCCAGGTGGCCACGGCTCACGTGAGGAGGAACACCTCCGTGGGTTGATCTGACTTCCTTTCTAATACCAGGCTGGAAGGCGAAGCTTCTGCTGACTGTACGGAATGTTAGCAGACTCGACAGCGGCCGTCACATTGAAGACACGGCTTTGTTTTAGAGTCAGATCACCCACATGGCAAGAGAGCGGGTGGCAATGCCACTGCTATGACCCCCAAGAAGGTGTCCCGTCTGCCCCAGCACTTCTGTGAGGGCAGGACTGTCTTCCACCTGAGAGGCCAGGCACCCTCAGGCAGAGGGGACAAAGTCAGAGGTATCACCAGAGGTGGCCATCGGTGGAAAGCCAAGCCAAGGGCTAAGCCTCACCGCCGTCGTTAGACGAGGTAAAGAGACAAGCTGCGCAATAATGGCGCCAGACCGCACGGCAGCCCCTGATGACGCGGGGCCTGGCTGGTCCAAGGGGGATGTTTAGAAACAGACGTTGAGCAGGACCTCATTAACTGCAGCTCTAGAGATTCAGGACCTGAAGCCCCTCAGCAGGGGGCAGGGAGCGTCCCCTGCCCTCGCCACCAACAGCAAGGACCTGGGCCCTGGCAGTGACGCGGGCTTCCAGGGCCCTTGGAGCAGGCCAGGCCTCATCAGGCCTCTGTGGGCGTGCCCTTCAAAGTCACCCGCTGGCACCAGACCACAGTGTGGCGCGGGTGGCTCTGGGGGCTGAGCCTCCACCTGGCGTCCTGGCCCGCACACCACCGCCCTGTGCCCCCTGCCTGGCCAGGCTGGCTGAGGCCCACTCTGCCTTCTCCTTACCTTGTCTCCATCTTCTCCAGGGGGACCCACAGGGCCAGCAGGACCGGGGAGCCCCACAGGACCCTGGAGACCATCTCGGCCAGCTGGGCCTTGTGGCCCTTTCTCACCCTAGAGAGGACAGAAGAGCCCTGGTCACATATGGCTTTCTCCTAGCACCATCTACCAGCAGCTCCTCACCCCAGAGAGAGGCCTGTGGGCAGGACGCGGGTGCTCTGGGCGAGCCACTGTCACGGCAGTCCTAATGGGCCACCACCACGGAAGCCTGACTCCGAGCCCAGGCCTGGGCCACACTCAGCTGCGAAATCACTTCCTTACGCACACACATCCTAGGAGGGCTGAGCCGCCACAGACAAGGACACTGAGGCCCGGCTGGCAAGCAGCAGAGCCGGAACCCAGCCCCAGCCCACCACGTCCTGAGCCTGTGCGTGCCCAGCCCCGCTCCCGGGCCAGAGCCAGGCTGCGTGACCAGCACAAGGACGGCCTGCACTCCAGCCTCCTCCAACTTCATCACTCTTTTGCTTCTCGGTGAACACCCACCCGCATGCGCAATCGCGCACACAACGTAGTCGCACAAGTGTGCATACACATGCACGCACCAACACGCATCGGCACCCGTGAACTGGCTCATGCATACAGAACACACATGCACGCATGTGACAGAACAAGGACACAGCTGTGCACGCCTCACAGGGCACGCACAGACGTGAGGCACAGCTATGACGTGCCTGCACACCGTGTGCTCGTGCACAGTCGTATGTGCACACACGGGCACATTCTTACACGCAGGTACCCGATGTGCCACACACCCACCCCCGGTACTCCTGTACATGTCACTGGTTGCTGCTCTAACTGGCCCCCGGTGATGCACGCGACCCTCACCCGCCCCTGCGGTGCCGTTATCCAGCCGCCTCCTCACTGTGAGCGACATGCATCCCCACCCCCGCCTGCACCCCCTTCTTCCAAGAGACACGAATAAAGAGGCGTGCGCCCTGGGGGGGGACACAAAGGAACAGGCACCCTCGGCTCTACATGGTTGGCGGGGGCGCCTGCATCACTGGCCCAGTCACCCTCCCCCCCCCCCTCCCCTCCCTACTCCTCAGACTTGGTCCCTGTCTGTAAAGTGTCACCCCACTTAGGCCAGAAAATGCTGAGGCTGGGGGCGGGGCTCTATGGAAGTCTGCCTGGCGCTGCTGGTGGGGCCGGGTGGCCTGGGGATGCTGCCACCTTCCCGTGACCTTTCCTCCTCTCTGGAGCATTTGGGGACTGGCGAGCTTTCTCCTGCTCCGTGAGGCTCTGGCAAGGCTTCTGCTTAAATATTTACTCTCTCTAAACAATGAGCCAAACCGTCCCTGCAGAATCTGCGTGTGCTCCATGTGTATTGAGGCCCAGAAAAGGCTTCTGGTTTTTGGCACAGAATCAGTTGGATTCCTGGGAGCCTCGCTGGGAATGATCAGATGCCGTCAAAACGGCTGATCGTGTGGTGACAGGACTCTCCAGGCGCAGATGTCTCAGCGTGGCTTACACGGGGACCTCCTGCTCAGGGGACGGAGCGGGCAGCTCTTCCTACCCACGAGCCACCGAGAGCAGAGCCACAGGAGGGTCCTTGCTCACTCACGTCATCCAGCACGGGCCTCGGCAAGGGGGCTGCCTGGCTGCCACCAAAGGTCCCCAAGCCCGGGCTCCTCCTGAACCAGGAGCGGAAACTGAAAGGCTGTCCCCACAGCTGCACGGCTGTGGCAGGAGTCTCAGTGACCCCTCCACACAGCTGTCCCCGGCCCATGTCCAGGAAGGGGCGTGGCCACTGAGCCCCTTCCCGGAGACCAAGGTCTGGGTGGGCCAGACCCCGCCCTGCTCCCGAGGCTTCTCAGTGGCAGAACTCGGGGTTCCCCACGAGCTCAGCCACTGTGGGTGCAGGGGAGGCAGCTGGCTTCCCAGGCCCCACCCGTCTTTGCCAGCTTCTCTCCACCTGTGCCCCCAGACAACAGGGAGATCAGCAGCTCCCAGGTGCCACCTTTCTCCTAAAAAGGCCAGTGTGAGGCTGGCCCGTGGGAAGGCTGTCCCCTCAGCAGACACCGTGGCCCCTCACACACATGGCCTCGGGCTGGACGGAGACCCCCACAGGGGACAGCCCACCTCCAGCCGCTCTGTCTGCACGCACTGCGATGCCGACCCACAGGTGAGGACTGCGAGCTGCTGCCGGGCCGCTCCCGGGCCGCGGTCCAGCACCCGGAGCACGCACGCCTCCCTGCAGGACGAGCACGCCTTGCGCTCCCCTTCCTGCAAGCCCACAGGACATGCCCTGGGGACACCACGGGGAAGGGACAGGCGGGACCCTGGAGGGAGCCCCGCAGCCCCATCGAGAGGCCTCCGACACGAGGCAGTACTTACAGGAGCCCCTTTCTCTCCAGCTGGCCCGGGGGGGCCCTGCGGCCCAGGTCTGCCTGGAATCCCGATGGGCCCGGCGGCACCCCCGCTGGGCCTCTCTCTCCTGGCGATCCCTGGGAGGGGCGGGAAGAGGGTTTCATCCACAGGCTCCTCGACGGCTCGGCCGGGAGCTCCTAGTGCACTCACCACGCCCCCCGCCCCCCCAGAGCCCGCGGCTGAGCGCAGGGGCTCCGTGGGCGTGAACCCGAGGGGGACAGCAACGCCATGCTCCGGGACCACGGCCTGTCATGGGCGGATCCCAGTGCTGGGAGGGACCGTCTCGCTCAGGAGGAGCAGGGTGGAATCCTGATTGGCAGACTGGCGGGTCACCTGGCCTCCAGTGGCCAGCTCCAGCAGGTGTCCTCAGGATCCAAGAGACGGTGCCCATCCGTCCCCTGCTGGCCCAGGCGGGACCCACCACAGGTGTGGGGCCTTCTCCTTGCTCCCCAGGGACCCCCTGTCACTCAGGCCACCAGCCTTGCCAAAGTCCCTCCGCTCCAGCACCCTCCCGGCTGCCACCTTTGCAAGAGGTCTGGAGAAAGATGACAGGGCCGGAGGCTTGACTCACCGCGGGGCCTGGGGGGCCGGGGGGGCCTTCGCTGCCTTTCAGTCCAAGAGCTCCCTGCAGAGCAGTGGGAATGTGGGTGAAGGGCACCAGGGAGAGCCCCCAGGGCAGAGCACCGTCCTGCTCCAACCCCTCCTGGCCCCGCACTCACCACTGGGCCAGGGAGCCCTCGGTCCCCTGGGAAGCCACGCAATCCTGGAGGGCCATCTTTCCCGGGGAGGCCAGCAGGGCCTGGGTCACCCTGCAGACAGAGCGGAGGATGAGCTACTCTGGGAACCACAGGCTGCAGCCCTCCTACTGCCGCAGCAGACACCCGCCCCTCTCCTGGAGCCAGGAGGGGCCTCCGCATCAACGCCCACCTGGGATCTGGGTGGTTTGGGGGCTTCCCCGGCCACCAGGCTTTCAAAGGAATTTCTTCCCTTTTGTTTGAATTTTGTCTTGTGCTGGGGACTCAACCCAGGTCCTGTGTGACCTTCAAGCTGTCCAGGCCTGGAGGCTGCTGCCCAGGCTGGCTCTGCGTGCATCCAGGGAAAGGAGTCCCTCTGTGAGGCTGCACCTGGGCTCACGGAGGCCCCCAGTCCTGCAGGGCCACGAGGGACCGAACGGGAGCTTGGGTTTCAGCCACCCCTCCCAGGTACTGGGGCTAGTGACAGAAGTGTGCTAAGGGATCTGTGGCTGACACTGCCCTAGGGGACTGGCCAGGGCCTCAGGCCAGGGCCTCAGGACTGACACCACATGCTCTCTGAAGAGGCGTGTCTGAGCCTGCCCTCTCCCCGCAGACGTCACAGCTTGACACCTTCCGGAATCTTCCCTGAGGTCCACACACGGGGCACAAGGTCTTTCCAAACCATCAGGTCAATGCCCTCGTCTGCTTCCCAAACTCACTCAGTGAGCATCGCGTGTCTGGACAGATTCTGTCTCTCCCTCCCCCTCCCTCCCCCTCCCTCTCTCTCACACGCACACACACACATCCAAACAAGCACATACGCGCACAGGTGTGTGTGTCCGAGTGTGGTCTTTCTCAGTACTGCTTTACTGTGCTCTCTGCTGTTCTCTGGGTTACTCTTGAATGTGGCCACATAAAGGGGCTGTAGAGGTTGTATTTTCTGTGTCCCTTACTGAGAAGTCGATTTTCATGCTAACACAGAGGAAGCTACAACCACCAGCTTGGGGTGCCCCGCGAAGGAGCTAATAAGGGGCCAGTGAGACCCAGAGCCAGGAGCGAGGACAGGAACACGTTAGTTTCTCACTTTCAGGATTTATTTTCAGCCTTTAGCAGTGGGAGATTTATACAGGATCTCTTTCTGCCAAATTTGTACAGGGTTTGTGAAGTGCGAGAGCTTTTCATCTGTTTTGGGGAGCGGGCGGGGTGGCGCTGGGGCAGAGCGCTCAGCAGGGCCTGGGGAGGTTCTGAGGCCCACGTGCTGCTCTCTACGCTCCAGCCTGCAGGAGGCCCGCTCGGGCCCCGCCAGGCCCAGCAAAGTGCGGCTGAATCCTTGGGCTGGGGTGCAGTGACGTGAGGAGCCCTTGTCTGGGGGTCACCCTTCCATCAGGAAGGAGCAACAGACACAAAGGCCTGCAGGCTCCTTAGGGAAGGTCCAGCCTGACATGGAAGCTTCCAGAAACTCACCTTTGTCCCTTCTTTTCCAGCAAGGCCTGGGAGGCCCTGTTCACCAGGAGGACCAGGGGGCCCAGGGTGGCCGCGCTCGCCCATCGGACCCGTTTCTCCTGTGGGACCCTAAGGGAAGACCAGCGAGTGCCACAGGTCAGTTACAAGTGACCTGTAAAGAGGGACCTTCTCTTTCAGAATCGAAGGACAGGACAGCCCTGACTGCACAGGCCGAGACCAACAGCCCCCACACCCTGCCCCTCCGCGCTCCTCCTTACAGCCCAAGTGCAGAACAGACCCGAGTGAGTGGGGACACTGCTGAGCAGCCCGCTGCCTGCCCCGGGCACGGCCAGCACCTCCTCCTGCCCCCGGCGGCTGCTCGTCCAGCTGGGGGACGTCCATGTCAGCCCAGGGGAGAAAGGCCACAGTGGGACCCCAGCCCGCCGGCCCTCGGCTGCGTGGCGGCAGCAGGTCAGCATCTCAGTTCTCGCTACGTCGGGCGTGGAGTGCTAAGAAGCCGGCCGACTGCTGCCCATGTTGCTGCCCGAAGCCACCATGCTGGCTGGGAGCCACACCTTCACTGATGTGCCCCCCACTGGGACCTGAGGCCCGTGGTGCTGGCAGGGGCCAGTGGCAGAAGGTGACTGCCTCAGACACCCAGAGCACGCACAGTGGGCACCGCTGGCCCTGCCTGGGGCAGCCAGGCTCCTGAGCTGGGCCACCCTTGCTCTGCCAGCTGGAGCCCCCTGCGTGCCCAGGAGACCCCGTCTGTCTCCGGGGCGTTTTCCTGGTGCAGCGAGTCTGGCTGCCGACACGCTCTACGGGAAGGGGCGCCTCCACCAGCTGCATCTGCGCCTTCAGGAGCAGGGAGCCGACGGCCTCGGTGACACCGATGTCCAGGACCCGGGATGCTGACTCACCTGAGGGCCGACCACACCTGGTGGGCCTGGAGGGCCGGTCTTGCCTTGGAAGCCCTGTGAAGAGAGCGGGCAGGCTGAGGCCCACCCTCTGCCAGTCCCCTGGAGGCCTGCCCACCCCTCCCGCCCTGTCCCCAATGGCGGGTGTTCCGCGCCTCGCCTGAGAGGGCCCATTTCTCTTGCTACACTTCCAAGTGGTAATGAAGCTAGAGAAGTTAGTTCCGTGCTGGGTTTGTGTGCTGAGGAACAGATCTTCAAGCCGTTAGCCTTTCTTGTGGCACTAAGCGCTCGTTTTCCAAGCTGGCTCAGGAGCCACGTCTGGGCAGTTCCTAGGTGGTGATTCTGGGGATTTTCCTGCTCTGATCATGGATGCCTCTGCGCACACCAGGGGACTCTCCGGCCAGCTCCTCTGTGTGTGCCCAGGACAGGCGAGGGCCTGGGCCTGCTGCCTTTGCCACCTGGCGCGCACACACGGGGTCTTACTGGATTCAGCGAGAACACCTCGTCTGTGCTGTGCTCGTGCACAGGTGACACCTGGCTGGGCCTGGCCCCCGGGCTCCCCACCTCTCTGCTGAAGGACGAAGCTGCCCTGAGGCAGCGTGAGCTTGACTTCAGGCCGTGTCAGCACAGTGGGGCAGGGCATTGGCCAGGCACATGTCCCGGGCCTAGGAGGGATGCTTTGGGTCTGGAGAGGGCAGCGGGTGGCCTTGAGACCACAGCGAGGGCTGAAGGGTGGGCCGGCACACCTCGGGGCCTGCCGCCTCCTTGCCGGGAGGCCAGGCACACAGCACTGGGACTTCACAGTGAGCCACTGGCCCACGGGAACACCCGGCGGATGCGGGTTCTCTGCAGGGCTCTCTGCCGCAAGCCCAGCTCAGCCCAGGCCACAGACTGCAGCACTGTCTGAAGCCTGCACTTTCCAGGTCAGAAACTAGGGGTGATGGACAGGTCCCGGGGGAAGTGCCTGAGGAGACAGCAGCCTGGTGAAGCTGCTGATGCCAACATTAACGATGACGGCAAGGAGGCGTCCCTGTTGGGCCCACAGTCATGCAGGGGACCACCTACGGCCAAGCAGGATGCAATCTGTCTCCGACCCCCTGCTGAGAAATAGGCTCTCGGCCCAATCAGGAGCAGGGATGACCACTGTGTTTCCATTAAAAAGTCACCCCTCAGGGAGGGCTGTGCTCGGGGCGTCTGGACCAGCCCAGGGGAGACTTGACTGCCAGGTGGGACTCGGAGATGGGCCCAGCACCCCTGCATCTGAGGAGCTGGCAGGCACTGCAGGAGCTCTGGAAAGCACCTTCCTAGCAGAGACAGCAGCTGAATTGTGTGACAGGCTCTTCCAGAACAAGACCGAGGGAGGAAGAAGCACACAATATGCAAAACCCTCTATCTTATCTCCTGGAAAGGCGTTCCAGAAAAATGTGCAAAGCTTGGAAGAAATGTTTTAATCTTTCTCTATAAACAAAAGAGCAAAGTAATCTCCATTTATCAGCCAGCACGGGCTGTGCAGAGCTCTGCAAAGGTATAACTAAAAGAGGTTCCAGCGGGAGTCACCAGAGACAAAAGGGATCCTCTTTAAAAGCACGCACCAGATACGGCGTTCAAAGACCAGTGCCACCTGGGGGCCAGCATCAGCAGGGAGGGACCGCCAGGGCGCCAGGCACAGGAAGTGCTGCAGAGGGCAGCGGGGCCTTGCTGCCCGTCCCTGAGTGCCCGCTCCCCCTGGTGGGAAGGCCCCTCTGTGCACACCACCCTCTAAGCTGGACCAGGTGGGCGCACAGGGACAAGGAGCCGTCAGCACTGCAGACCGCAGCTGCTCAAAGCCTGGAGCCCCAGGTCACAGGGAGCCACACTTCTTCCCAGGGTGTGCTTCAACTGGGACAGAGCCCCAGTGGCTGGTGGGGCCAGGAAACGCTCACGTTTCTGATTACGGCTTTTCCCACCAGCAGCAAATGGAGAGTTCCGGCACCTGGGAGGTGACGGGGCCCGAAACGTGCTTCCCAGAAACAGGGAAGAGCAAGGCCAAGGGCAAGACGCCACTGTGTGCACAGCAGAGCAACAGCAGAGCAACCAGAGGAGCCAAATGTCTGCACAGTTGGGCGTCCTCTGACCCCTGTCCTCTGACCCCTGTCCCCTCGACCCGTCCCACCCAGGAGAACATGGCTGGGGTAGGAGCGAGGCCACAGCCCTTCTTCAAGTCTTGCAGCAGGAAATGACTGGCCAAGGACCTCCCGAGCACTCTCCCAGCGGAGGCCACGGAGCTCCGCCCTTCCTCACCCGTGTCTGGGGAGCAACGGCCGAAGCCCCGGCTCTCCTTTGCTCAGGCCCCGATGGCCTGAGTGTGGCCTTTGGCCAGAGTTGCTAAAACCAGCAACAGGACCTGCTTCACATGCCACAGGGCACACTGCTGGCCTGCTGGGCTGTCCTGCATCATGTCCCCCACAGCCTGACCCCAAGTCGGTGGCAGACGGCGGGCCCTCAGGACACCTGTCAGCGGAGGCCAGCTGGTTTTCCCAAGCCAGCGAGGTCCCCTCACCCGCGCTGGGCAGCGACCATACCCACATGCAGGGCCGCGGAGACCCAGCCTGCGGGAGGCCAGGCCACCAGCCCTGACCCGGCACCCACATACTCACGGTCTCGCCTCTCTGTCCAGGGTGTCCTGGGAGCCCGTCCTTGCCTGGAGGGCCCTGAAGAAAGGACAGAGGAAGGAAGTTTCACTCCATTCTGGGGGAGAGCCACGCTCAGTGGGACCTGGGCCACACCAGCCCACAGAAGTTCCGTTTCCCTTCTGTGGTCCCCCTCGTGAGCCTCCTCGAAGAAAGGCCACCATCCAGGTCACGGAGGCACCGAAAATGAGCACCTCAGAGGAGCCCGTCCCAGTGCTGTGATGGCAGCTGCCCCTCACCTCACTGAGCCCTCCCAGCAGCCCGAGGGACAAGCCGTGCCCCCCGACTCCAGAGGGCACCCGGGCAGGGAGGCCCGCAGGCGGCTGCCCGGCGGCCCGGGAGCCAGGTCTGTCCAGCCGGACGCGCTGCCTCCTGAGCGCCCACCATCAGCCATGGTCCCCTCTGCTGGACACCCTTGCACTTCCCGGGGGGGTGGGCAAAACACCTGCACGTGCCGCAAGGAGGACAGGGTCCCCTGAAAGCTAGGCTGGAGTCCTCTCTCCAGAACCTGTGAGTGCAGCCCCCTTGCCAACGGGGTCCGCCAGCGTGACCCAGCCAAGCCGAGGCTGTGCAGGCGTGGGCCTGCGCCACGGCTGGCGTCTTCTGAATGCAGGCCCAGACAGAACGTGCTGGCATCTGGATAACAGGGTCCACACCACCGCTCTCCAGGGAGGTGGATGTGGCCATGGACTTGTCACCCTCCTGCCAACCCAGCCCAGGCTCTGGTGGTGCCTTCTTACCCCCAACAAGCCCTAAAGGACAGACAGGGGCCCGGGAAGCCGGCCCAAGGTGAGAGCTCTGCTTACCGGAGGGCCCTTTGGTCCGGGGAACCCCGTAGGTCCTTGAGGTCCGTTGGGTCCCTGGGGACAGAGAGTGGCCAGTTTGAGGACAGAAGTCCTCGCCCCAGCAGCCACCATCTTCACCATGCCCTGGGCCTCTGCGGCCTTCTCTGTCCTGCGGCCTTCTCTCAGTTTGCCCCGGCTGGGGAGGGCCAGCCAGGGGGCCGGTCACAGAGCATGTCCCAGGCCCTCGGGGGCAAGATGGGGCTCTGGACCCCATTTCCTGTTGTATCAGCTACCTCCAGACCCCACCAGGGCCGAGTGGGTGGGGTGGAGTGGGCGGGGCTGAGGTCTCTGAGCGAGGGAGGCCTCACCCCAGGAAAGTGCCCCAGGGGCCTTAGGAAATCCCTCTGGGGCAGGGGCAGGGCACCCCCCTCCTGGACCGCCCCGGCAGGGGTGCCTGGGGCTCTCGGGGCAGCTGCCTTCCTGAAAGGGTCCCCAGCCCTGGGCAGGAAGCTTACCCGCTCGCCAGGAGGGCCAGCCGGACCATCACCTCCAGAGTTGCCCTTGGGAGAGAGACGTTGCTATGACGAGGGCTCGGGGAGACCCTGGCCAGTGACATCACTGGACATGCTCGTCACGCACTGGCTCAGGCCCTTCTCCAGGCTGTGCTGGCCCTTGGCAGAGGGCAGAACAGCTCAGCACTGACCAGTGTCCCCAGAGCTTGCCTGTCCTGCGCGTGCAGCTGACCTCTGCAGGGCTGTGACCTTGCCAGAGCAGTCTCCCGCTCGGCCAAGAAACACGTCCAAAGCCACCGAGGACTGCACACAGGGACCTGCCTCAGGAGGTGCACCCATGAGCATGGCGGAAGGCCAGTGGCCTCCTGGTCAGCCAGTGCTGCCCCTTGTCACCCAGAAGGCGCATCTTAGCAGGATTCCCTTTTGGAGTTCCTACTGGACGGGGACGGGGACAGCTTGCCATGCTGGGGCCTGTCTTCAGAGTCACAGCCAGAGTTGCTGAGAAGTCTAGGCAAGGCCAGCGTCCACCCAGCGAGAAAGAACTTTCTAGTAAAGACCACTCTCTGCAGCCTCAGGCCCCTTTTCCACAGAAGAGAGAAGGCCTGCTCGCCAGACTGGGTGGCCTGTGCTGGGCCTGGCCTCCAGCGACCTCCGAGACCCCCACGTGGCTGCCTTCCCTGTCTGCCGAGGGCTCGTCCCCTGAGCTGCCAGAGGCAGGTCCTCCTCACACAGGCCCAGGAAAGCCCCCTCCTCATCAGGTGTGAAGGCAAGACAGCTCCCAGGTGCCCCGTCACCCCAGCACTGGAACACTGCTTCGTGAGGTCGCCACAGAGGGACAAGGACATACCTTGGGGCCAGGCTTCCCCGTGATGCCCCGTGGGCCTCTTTCACCCCTCGGACCCTGGACAGAGGGAGAAGAGGGAGGGAGGTCAGCTCAGATGCCCACAACCACAGAGGCCACCTTCCTCGTCCCGCACCCCAGCCCCACACACTCGGTTTCTCCAGGACGGCCCTCAGGCCAAGGGAGGGTTACCGTTGGGCCTCGCTGCCCCCGGGGTCCAGGCTTTCCAGGTGTCCCTAGAAGCAGAGAGGGGCTGTCAGTCACCCTGCACCCACCCAGCTCTGCTCAGGAGCCCGCCCTCCCGGGTTCCAGGGACAGAGTGACTCGGCAAGGCCAGGGAGGGCGTGGGCCTCCAGGCCACCTGGTCATCTTGGTTTGGATGGTCAGGATGGGGGCTTGCCAGAGGGAGCAGGGCACCACCCCGCGCCCGCGCCCGCCCCGCCTGATGGCTGTTCACTCCTTACCTGCTCCCTCCCCTCCCCTCCCCCCTCCCTTTCTCGGTGGGGGGATCATTATTACAAGAAGAGAGAAGGAAGTCAGTCCCTTTCATACATAATTTACTTTTGCTACTGTTAAGAATATTAGCCATTAAAATTTTCAGCAGGCTCTGCCGAAGAGCAAACTTGCAATTTAGCACATAAATCACAGACCCAGGAGCCGCCCGCTCCTCTCGGAACGCAGCCTCCTCTTCCTGGTGCTGTTTTGCATTTTCCAAACCACAGAATGCCAAGGCGCGGCATCCGTCCCCGGGCAGCCAAGATCTCGAGGCATCGTGCTGCATGAGGGCCCTCGGCCTGCCCTCGGCTCGGCTCCTGGTCTCGGGGCAGAGCCCAGCACGCAGCGGTGCTGCTGAGGCCAAGGGACACATTTCTACTCGTCGCCTTTCATTCATTTGCTGCCAGAATCAGAACTGCTTTCGAGGCTCCCGTTTCGAAACACGTTTAACGAGACCATTTGTGACGCTGAGTTAATTCTGTTCCTTCCTAACAGTGCACTCTGGTTCCGGGGCCTTAGCTCCGTGGCTGTGTCCTCTGGCTTCAAATAAATACTTGCATATGAAAATTAGTGGGACATCTGCGTCTTCACACGACCAACGCCGCCCTGAGTGGACACCTGCGATCCGCCCACTGCGCCCTGCTGCTGGAGGCTGACCTCTGCCGTCGGGCCGCTCCTGCCCTCTGTCAAGCCAACTGCAGACCACGACCCGGTCCCGTTTCTTAACCCCGCGGCACATGTGGCTCCCTGATCCAACCGTGCTCGAGGCCCCGGGCTTGGGCCTGGGCAAGGGGCAGGACAGGGTCTGGGCCACGGCTCCGCTGGACGCAGGCAGCACCGGGCGCACCAGTGCTCACTGGGAACCAAGCCAAGCCCGGTCCTGGTCCTGGTCCTGGCGGCAGGAGCTGCTGGACACATGCCCCAGGTCTCCTTCACCAACTGCCTGTGGCGTGTCCTCTTGTCCTTGCTGGGAAGGGACGGACGGGCCCAGAAGTGGCCCTGCTGACGTCCTCTGCAGATCCGAGGAGCCAAGCCAGGCAGCAGAGACCCCGCGGTGGCAAGGGCTTTCCAGAGGGCAGGCCACTGACGGGCTTCGCTTGGCTTCTGCCTGTTTCTGTCCCTGGCTGCAGCCAGCTTGATGTCCCCAGTGCTCCTCCTGTTTAACCACACCCCCACTGAAGGGCACAGACGCAAGCCGCCTGCTCTGCAGAAGCCGGGACCCAGCCAGCTGCTCAGGGACCCTCAGGTGAGAGGCAGTCACACAGAAGCAGCAGGTGCCTCACCCCGGCCCTGACCAGAGGCCGCCACCAGCAGAGCAGCAGAGCAAGAGAGCCTCCGGACAGCGCCACCCCCACAGCTCCCACGCCAGCCCTCCGGTCTCCCTGCCTGGTCCTCTTCCCCACACCTGGACGGAGCTGCCCAGGGAAGCCTCCCGTGGACCCGACAGGCCCTGCAGTGGGGCCCGCGGGCCGCCTGGCTCAGCGCGCAGCAGCTTGACTGGTTCCTGCCACCGCCCACAGCCCCGACTGACCCGACTTCTGTCCCCCTGCCGGTCGTGGCAGGAGTGTCACCACCACTGGGAAGCCCCTCGGGTCTCAGAGTCACGCTCTGGAGCACTGAAGCACCCACTGCATCCTCGACCCTCATCATCCCTGGTCACCCCTGGTGCCAGTCACTGGGGGCTCTGCTCTGGGCAGCAGGGGCACATCTGGTGTGATCACCCGAGTTCCCCGTGCCCGACTGTCTGCATTTGGCACGGACTGGAGAAATGTGCGTTTAGTGAACACACTGCCTTCCAGGTGACCCCGGAGGCCAGAGGCCAAGGGCAGGGCACAGACACAGGACCAGAGCTGACAGCTCGGTCACCGAGGCTCGGAGGACGAGCCAGCACCAGGGCGTCTGGAAGAGCTGGTGGGAGGCTTCATTGCTCCCGAAGACACGGGGGGGCCACCCGCCCAGCAGGCCAGGCACCTGCCATCTTTGTCACCCCCCAAGCCTGTCACAAAGATGGCCCGTGCCGCGGACCTCCCTCTGCAGCAAGCTTCCGCAGGAGTCCACACGGACGGGACGTGCTGTGTCCTAGCCGGGAGGGGCGTGGCGGGAAGGCAAAGGTAGCAGGGACCTAGCTCCACGGATTCAGTCACTGGGCACTCAAGGTGCTCACGGAAACAGATGGCCTTGGCCTCTTGGCTGAAGTCTGTGTCGTGACCATGCCCGGGGCTGGAGCAGCAGTGGATGGGACATCCTGACCACGGCTGGACATCCAGGGCCACACAGAGGCTGTGAGTGGCCCCCCCGGGCTCAGGCGTCAGGGCCTGGCAGTGCCTGGCAGGTCTCGGCAGGTCTTGGCATCACTCGGCTTTCTGGTTGTCTGGTGGCCTGCAGTGCCGGTGCCGTGGACAATGGCCAGCGGGGGCCAGCGGGGGCCAGTGGGGACCCAGAGCATCTGTCCAAACTTGCAGGGTCAGCGAGGGAGAGGCTGAGCGATGGTGGCCTCAGCCGCCCCACATGGCCCTCCGTGGCAAGGCTGTGGTGAGACCACATGACCCGCTGCTGGTGGTCACACGACCTCTCCAAGGGCTCTCGTCACCACGGGGGGCGCGCGACGGGTCCTGGCACAGGAGCTCTGCGTCCTGCCACGCCAGTGTGTCCCACGTCTACGAGACCCAGGCTACTGCTCGCCATGGGCACCTCCAAGTGTTCCAGAGGCCAGCCTTCCCCAAAGACCAGGCAGGCCGTCCGTAGACGGGAGGGTGACAGACAGGTGACAGGCAGGTGGACAGACAGGACAGGGAGGGAGACAGGTAAACAGATGACAGGTAGATAGACAGTAGATGACAGGCAGGTCACCGGATGACAGACAGGAAGACAGATGACAGACGCTAGGTAAGCAGACGAGAGAGGAAAGGAAATGAATGATGAGTAGCTGATAGGTAATAGATACACAGACACAGGCAGACACACAGATGACAGACGGTGGCAGGTGTGGAGACACAGGTGATGAACAGAAGATGGGGACGGGTCGGCCGACAGGTGGGTCCATGGAGAGCGGGGCCCGGGTGGAGGCTGTCTCCCTGCGCCAGCCCTGCCTGCACCCAGGTCGGTGCCCGTCCGGCAGAGCGCGCTTGCTTCCTGTCACCTGCTCAGCCATCCCGGGTGCCCCCCGGCCCTCGCCAGGACCCAGCAGCTCCCCTGGGGACTCTCACAGCTCTGTGCCCTGGGGCAACTGGTGGCACAGAGCCTGAGGAGCCTGCTCTGTGGACGCCCCACAGGTGGCTGCTCTGTCCTTGGCAATGCCACGGAACAGGCCGCTCAGGGTCCAGGAGCCAAGATGACCAGGTGGCTCCCGCCTCCCTGACTGGCGATGCCCAGGCACTGTGGCTCCAAGGAGCACCCAAAGCGGCTCCCGCCAAGAAGGCGGGGGGCACGGGGACTCCACATAAGGCTGGGGACATGCTCCCCAGCCCAGTCCCCTACGGCCTTTGTTCAGCCAAAGGCTAGCCACAGCGGGACATCGTAGCACCCTGGGCACCGTGCAGCCACGGCCGCCCTCGGCTCACCAGGGAACGGCGCACCTGGAGACCCCCCCCAGCCTGGTCTCCAAGGGACGCCAGCCTGGCCCAGGAGCTGGTAGGCACACTCCCTTCCCCCCAAAGCTGGCCTAGAGGGGAGTCCCAGGCAGGAAGAGGAAGCCGGGGGTTGCCGGTGGGGTGTCGAGCAGAAGCCCCTTCCCAGCACGCATTCTCCTGTCTGCTGCCCCTTCCTGTCACAGAGCCGCCGCCCCAGCATCTGCAAGTCACCAGCACCAAGAGTGGCCGGGGCCAAGACCAGCCATCTGGAAAGCGGTTTGGGGGGGGGCAGGAGGGGGAAGTAAAGGGCAGGAGGCCACTGCCCCCACAGCGAGGCAGGAAGCCGCTGCCCGCCAGAGCTGTCCTTACCCTGCCGCCCTTCTCTCCGTTGGCACCAGGGAACCCGGGGAATCCGACGGAACCCTAAGGAGAGAAGAGGGGAGGCAGGAAAGCTGGGCCAGGACGGGCTACGCCGCACGCCCGGGGGCAGAGCCACGGAGCAGCATCAGCTCCGCCCTCCCACCTGTGCACCTGTCTGCAGGACGGCCACCACCGTCCACGCACCTACACCCCCTCTGCTCGGCTCCCGTCTGCTCGCAGCACGTCTCCTGAGCAGCTCAGGGACTCCACATCTACACCCTGGGACCAAGTCTCAGCGCCCGCCCCCACCCACCCCCCACGCCCCAGGCTGCAGGAGAAGAGGGACCATCTGCTCCTGGACCGCCTGGCCGTGGCGAGAGCCCGGGGCCTGTGGCCTGGCTCTGTGACCTCCGGGAGCCTCTACCTGGAGCACAGCGCCCGGTGGGCACAGAGGCACAGGGACAGAGCCCTGGGAGCCACACACTGACCCCACGTGCCCTCCGCCAAGCCTCCACGAGGCAGGGTGTGCTGTCCTGAAGGAGCCCTAATTAGGAAGGGCTGTTGTAGCTAGCTGGAAGCCATAAGTTCCACCTGATATGTATGTGACGCACCTGTAGGCACCCGCAAACCTGAAGGTATATAACCGGGTGAAAGCGGTCCGAGTTAGGAGAACGGAGAATTCAGTCAGCCGGGCAGTCACTCGGTCGGTCAGAAGAATCAGAGCGGCCAGAACGTAGGCAGAGCGGTTACAGAAGAGAAACCAGATAGAAGAAGTAATGACTGGCCAGAGTTAGGCCGAGGCTCCAGAGGACTGGTCAGAGTAAGGCCGAGGCTCCCGAGGAAGACAGAAGACAGAAGACAGAAGAAGGAAGAAAGAAGAGATCTTTCTTTAAGCTCTACTCTAAGCTAAGAATCTTACTCTAAGCTAAGCTCTAATATTTCTCTATCTTTCTTTCTAAGACTCTAAGCTAAGAAGACAAGAAGAAATCTTTCTCTATCTTTCTTTCTAAGACTCTAAGCTCTCTCTAAGAAAGTAGAAGTAAAAGTAGTAAAAGCTTAACTCTGCCTCCGAGAATTTTCCCGCGGCACCGTGGCTGGCCACAACAGGCAGCTTACAAATGGTGGTCCGTCCGGGGCTCGGCAGGCAGAGAAGAAAAGCTAAGAAATAAGGAGAGCAACGAAAAAGCATAGCCTCAGACTCAGTTGAGACCAGCAAAAAGAGTAGTAAACAAGAGAGCATAGCCTCTGACTCAGTTGAGGCCAGTTAAGAAATTAAGCTGAAGCAGAGTAGCCAGCGAAAAGCCGAAGCGAGCCGGCCAAAAGCCGACTTAGTTGAGGCCAGTTAAGAATTAAGCTGAAGCAGAGTAACCGGCGAAAAGCCGAGCCGGCCAAAAGCCATAAAAAATGAAGAAGCCAGACTCAGTTGAGACCAGCAAAAAGAGTAGAAACAAGAGAGCATAGCCTCTGACTCAGTTGAAGCCAGTTTAGAATTAAGCTGAAGCAGAGTAGCCAGCCAAAAGCCATAAAAAATATAGAGAAAAAGCCTTGAGCTTTAGTATATAAGAAGAAAATAGAGAATTAAATAGCATGGTAAAAACCATGCAGGAAAAAAAAAAAAAAAAGCCATTGAGCTTTGGCAAGAAAGCCATAAAGAAAAATAAAGAAGAGGAGAAAAAAAAAAAAAAAAAGTCAAAGCCGCTTATGCAATTGTGCTTAACTAGGTGCGTTAGCTGCTCCTCAGCATTAGGCTTCCTTAAAGCCACAGCACCTTCTCAAAAAGGGCTCAAATATCCACCCTTTCAAAATAAAAGGTGAAAAGCTAGGTAGGGACAAGAAAATAAAAGAAAATAGAGAAAATAAAATAGAGAAAATAGAATTAAAGCACCTTTTTAAACTAAAGGGAAGGAATATGAAGGAGCCCTAATTAGGAAGGGCTGTTGTAGCTAGCTGGAAGCCATAAGTTCCACCTGATATGTATGTGACGCACCTGTAGGCACCCGCAAACCTGAAGGTATATAACCGGGTGAAAGCGGTCCGAGTTAGGAGAACGGAGAATTCAGTCAGCCGGGCAGTCACTCGGTCGGTCAGAAGAATCAGAGCGGCCAGAACGTAGGCAGAGCGGTTACAGAAGAGAAACCAGATAGAAGAAGTAATGACTGGCCAGAGTTAGGCCGAGGCTCCAGAGGACTGGTCAGAGTAAGGCCGAGGCTCCCGAGGAAGACAGAAGACAGAAGACAGAAGAAGGAAGAAAGAAGAGATCTTTCTTTAAGCTCTACTCTAAGCTAAGAATCTTACTCTAAGCTAAGCTCTAATATTTCTCTATCTTTCTTTCTAAGACTCTAAGCTAAGAAGACAAGAAGAAATCTTTCTCTATCTTTCTTTCTAAGACTCTAAGCTCTCTCTAAGAAAGTAGAAGTAAAAGTAGTAAAAGCTTAACTCTGCCTCCGAGAATTTTCCCGCGGCACCGTGGCTGGCCACAACAGGCAGCTTACACTGTCCCAGGAGTTCTGGCCAGGGACAAGCCAGTGGGCGAAGGCCACAGCAGGCCACAGGGCCCAGCTGCCCATGGCCAGGCTAGGTCTTGCCCCTCTCTGGAAGGCTGAACTTGGGACCCAGGCTCCTCATTTGAACTTGGCCAGATTAAACACAAATGCCCAATAGAGACAGTGAGGGCCCAGGGACAGTATCACCCAGCCAAAGTCACAGAAGCCACCGGGTCAGGGAGCAGGCGAGCGCGCTGGGTGGGGCAGGGCAGCCTGCACCCCAGCCGAGACACCTAGCGCCATTCGAAGTACCTTTGGCCCCTGCCTTCCTGGGTACCCTGGCAATCCGGGGACTCCGAGCTTTCCCTGGGAAGAGAGAAGAAGCACGATTGCGGGGAGCACGGGGTGGAGAGGGGCCACAGGCTGGGGCAGGGGGCAGCGCCAAAGGACACTGTCACCAGAGCCCTGCTGTCCTCCGGGCGGAACCTCCAAGCACCCGTGGGATACAGCCGCGCCCCGTCCCTGCGCTGACGGAGGAGCAGAGGCCGCGGGAGGGGCTGGCCATGCCAAGCCGGGCGCTCGGGGGACGGCAGTCCTCCCTCTGCGGCTGGCGCTCGGGCGCTCGGGGGACGGCAGTCCTCCCTCTGCGGCCGTGCGAGGCCAGGTGGGACATTCAGACACTTGTACGCCCGGTCCTTCTAATGAGAGGGCCGAGGTGGGGCAGGGCAGCCCCTCCCGCAGCTGGACAGGGCAGGCTGAAGAACGGCCGCCCATCAAGGGCTGCGCCTTCCTGCCTTGGCAGGGACGTGCAGACACCTCCGGGGAGGCGGGAACTGGAGGCCAGAAACGCCCCATCTGCTGGCAGAGCGCAGAGCCCCAGCTCGCGGGGCCTGGGGAAAGACCCTCCTCCAGGGGGCAGAGGGCTCAGAGGGCCGGGCGCAGGACAACACGTGGCCGTCAGTCACCGTGCACAGCCGCGGCGCAGGCTCCACAGGGCCGGGGGCCAGCAGAGGGGCCCACCGAGAGCCTCAGCGGAGCCCAGTCCCTCCCAGGCCTGGCCCAGCACCCGGTGTCACAGACCTTCTCCCCAGTGGGCCCCAGAGGGCCGGGATCACCGTTGGGACCTCCACGACCCTTCGGGCCTTCAGGGCCATCTTCTCCCCTGGGTCCAGGTGGGCCGATCTCCCCCTGCAATCAGAACAGAGGGCGTGAGGGGACCCACAGTCTGCGCCAGGCTGAGGACTCGAGCCACCGTCCTGGGCGAGGCTGGAGGAAGGCTCCCATGGTGAGAGCCTCTTGGCCTCTTGGCCCCCACTCACGCAGAGGGCCTGTACAGAGCCCATCATGTGGCCCAGCACGGGCACTGCTGGAGGCGAGCTGTCCCTCTGCACCAAGAGTGCCCACTACATCCTCAAGGGCCCGCTCTTCCCAATCACCTCGTCCACGTCAAGGGCCTCTCGGCTGAAATGACCTGTTAGCCACGGAGCCGCTGAAAGCTGCTTCCCCAACGCAGCGGGCGGGTGGGGCCTGCCACGTTCTGAGACCCCAGCAGCCTTGGACACGGGCAGCCCCCGCCCGGGCAGCTACCTGGCACAGCCAGGACACAGGAGACTGGGGACAGGGGCTGTGCAACACCCCAGGTGACAGGTGGGAGGCTAAGGAGGGCGCCACGCTGACTGTGGAAGGTGTCCCGTGCTCAGTGGCCAGTGGCGCGTCCCCCTAACCGTCTGCTTCCAAGAGCAGCTGCACACAGCTGGAAGCCCACACCGAAAGTGTGCCCCCGGGTGGAGACCGGCAGCTTCCTCGGGGGTCTGTGGGGGTTGGGGCCCAGGGCTGCCTCTGCCCTCCTCAACAAGCCTCCGGCTGCTCTCGGGAAGGCGGGATGGCGGCCGCTGCCCGGCGGGGTGCACCCTGCTGCCCCTCCACCCTCACCTGGCCGCAGGCAGGACTGGCTGTGCCCCGTCACCTGGCCCCAAGCCTGTGTGCCGAGTCACCAGAGGGCAGGGGTGAGGAGGGCTCTGCGTGGGGCTGCGGGCGGCCCTCCCCTCGGAGGCACGGTCCAGAGTGACAGCTTCCAGCCGCCACGCAGCCGGACGTCCCTGAGACAGCCTCCTGCTCTCCCTCCAGTGGTGAGCTGACCGCGGCTGGCGCTGGGCTGCCGGGGGACAGAGTGCCACGTACGCAGGCCTCTTGTTCTGGCCTGTCCTGGGGGTGCCCTCAGGCCTCGCCTCGGAGGAGGTTCAGCCCAGCAGTGGACGACAGGCCGCGTCAGCGACAGGTGTCGGCCCAGGTGTGTGCCCAGGTGTCGGCCCAGGTGTGTGCCCAGGTGTGTGGCCAGGTGTCGGCCCAGGTGTGTGCCCAGGTGTCAGCCCAGGTGTGTGCCAGGTGTGTGGCCAGGAGTCGGCCCAGGTGTGTGCCCAGGTGTCAGCCCAGGTGTGTGCCCAGGTGTGTGCCCAGGTGTCAGCCCAGGTGTGTGGCCAGGTGTCGGCCCAGGTGTGTGCCCAGGTGTCGGCCCAGGTGTGTGGCCAGGTGTCGGCCCAGGTGTGTGCCCAGCTGCCGTCCACCTCAGCCCCCAGGCGCGGGCACTCCCCTCACCTGGGCTCCGACTCGCCTGGAGGGGCTGGGAAGCCACGTGACAGTGGCCACCACCTAGAAACCCCACGGTGTCCCTCCAACACCCTCTCCTGGCCTCCGTGACACCACCTCTCCTGCCCCCGAGAGCCGCCCCCAGCACAGCTTCCCCAGGGTTGGGTCAGCGGGTCGGCCATGCACAGGGACAGCCAGGTCCTGGCTTCTCCCACAGGCCAGCAGCGGACTGTGGAGCACCAGGGCCGTGGGGCGCGCTAAGGGCTGAGCAGGGAGTGGCCTGCTGGTGACGGGCTGTGGCCTGGGCAGGTGCTCAGCTCCTGGGCTCCACCCCCATGACCTCGCCCTCCTCTTCCTGGCCACCGTCGTCTCCTGCCTCAGTCACGAGTCGCTCCGTGACCTCCCGATCAGCCAGGAAGTAACGAGTCCCTGGGGCCTACCTGTGTGGGACCCGGGCCGAGGGGTGGTGCGTGGCATGCCCAGCCCCAGGGTCCACAGGGACAGCACTCCAGCCCCCAAGCTGGGTGCTGAGGGCGAGGGCAAGCAGGGTGTGGGGGAGCCCGGCTCCTGGACACCGCCCGGCCAAGGACCAGGAGCCCCACAGAGGTGGCACCTCCATTCTGAGAAGACACTCCACAGCCACAAACACCCCGCACCCCCCCAGGACCCTGTGCCTCTCTGCCTTTCCCCAGCTGGGCACTTACCCGGTCACCCTTGATGCCCATGTCGCCTTTAAATCCAGGGAAGCCATCTTCACCCTGGAGAGGGGTGAGACTGCCGTGACCCAGGGCAAAGCCCCGCCTCCCCGCACACTCCCCACCCCACGCCCGGCAGAGACCCCACACTCAGGCTGCAGCGGGGGGGGCTGGACAGGGAGGGCCTCGTGCCTGGCCCTGAGGAGGCGCGCTCCTGCCAACCGTGCTCCGCGCCTGGCAGCTGAGGCCGCGGCCCCGGGGTCGGCGGCCCGGGTTTGCCTGAGCCGTGGGCACCGCTTGTCAGCAGCTCTGGGCCCTTCAGCCCTGCGGGCAGGAGCGGGTGAGGGGGCTGACTTTGAGGAGGGGACCTGGGGCTGCTCTGGTGGCATTGCAAATGGAAGCACAGGAATGGGCTCTAAGGAGGGACAAAGGCCACCTGGCTTTTATGTGAGCTGCACGTTAGTGCCACTTGTGGACTTGGAGGTGCACAAGGAAGGTGACGAATGTCAGCGACCTGCTGTCCCTGCAAGCCCCTGGTCTGGGCCTCCCCCTCCAGGGGACCACGGAGAGAAAGCCCCTCTAGGCTTCCGTACGGGTGCACCAGGGAGAGGGCCGCCCCGCCCCACCCGAGAGGAGGGAAAGGGGCCACCTGAGGCCAGCCCGGCCACTTGGGGACTGGCCCGCCTCCCACCCAGCGGGCCCCGAGGCCCCGTCCAGTGTCCACACGGTGCCCACAGCTGGTCAGCAGTGGCCGCGGCCCCCACCCCCCTCCAGCGCCCCTAAGGACAGCCCAAGGACCGTCCTGGCAAGATGGCGGCTCCAGGGGCTCAGTCACGTCCTCCAGGCAGCCCCGAGCTGGGAGGACAGAGCTGGGACTCGGGAAGCCGCCTTCAAGGGGGTGGAAGGTCCCCTGCAACACACCCACCCCAGGAACCAGGGGACGGGGGCTCCGAGACACGGGCTGTGACAATGACCCTGCTGGAGGGGACACCTGCTCCTGAGGGGCTGTGCTCGTCCCTGGGCCCCAGGTGCCTGCGGGCACCATCCCGCGCCCAGCTGCTCAGAGGCCCCAGGTCCCCTGAACGCGCCGGGGCTGCCGTGGTTCAGAGGCGCTCTGGAGGGAGCCGCGCCTGCGCGGCCTCGCCCATCCTTCCCGAGGGCAGCCCGCGGAGAGCACGGCCCCGCGGGGGGGGGGCGGCTGGCAACCGCCACGGCCAAGGTGGTTCCACCCCGTCACTTCCCGTCCAGTGGCCGCCCTTCATGCGCCCGCGTGAGCGTGGTTTCAGGTGGCAGGTCCCACGGGGCCCGCAGGGAGCAGCGTGGCGTGAGCACCATCCCAGAGCGAGAAGACGCCCCGGCGCTCCCGCCAGCAGCTCCCCGCGCTCCAGGCTCGGGTCCGAGCCCCTGGAAGCCTCCCAGCTGCCCGCGAGGGAGGCAAAGCCCCGGGGAACAGCTCCAAGGAGGACGCGGGGAACAGGGGGCCACAGAGTGGGGTGGGGGCGAGCCACGCAGCCCCGGAGCCCACTGTGGGACAGCCTGGGAGGTGGCTCTGGGCCTCGCCCACAACTGAGAGGACGGACGTGGCCAGCCCACCGCGGCACGTGGCCAAGGACGTGGCTACTGGTGGTGCCCCGGTCGCCTGACCCCAGCCAGCTCGCACAGCGGCTGGCCTCGGGATTTTGTCAACCAGAATGACGCACACACGTGCCCCTGCACCGGGCGTGCACACGGCAGCCGAGTGGGGCGGCGTTCACGCTGGGTGTGCTGTGCCCACACGCGGGCAGGCATGTGCGTGCCAACGGCTGGGCCTGGCAGTGCCCCAGCCACGGGGACCTGCGAGCCGGCCCTCTCCCCTGGCCTGGCTCTGCTGCAGGAGCCTGAGCCTCTGCAGCTGTGGGGGCTGCCCAGGGAGGGACCCCGACTACCAAGCCCCACGGGCACCCAGCCGCTGCCCACCGGGAGGACGCGTGGGGGAGGTGTGCGCTGCGCCGCAGCGGGCGGGGCTGTGGTCCCCCGGGCCAGCGCCTTGGGCAGAGGCGTGAACCCAGACGCACGGGCCCCTCCAGGATGCAGCGTGGGGCCCGGCCTGCCTCGACTGGCTTGTTCTCCTGCTGCAAACGCGCTTCCTGCAGAGTGGCCTCGGCCGCCCTCGGTAATCGGCAGCTGAGGCATGCTGGTGCGGGGCCACCCAGCAGATCCTGCTCCGGCAGGCCAGGCTCCCATCAGTAGAGAACAAGAAACTCACCTTCTCACCCTTGGTGCCCTTCAGACCACGGATGCCATCCGCCCCCTGCGCAGAGAAAGAAGACAGCGGTGAACACAAGCCTCCGCTGAGCCCCGGGAGGTGTGAAGCCTCACACGTCAGGAAGGCTGCGAGCAGCCAACCCTCCCATACGAGCTCCTCCCACGAGGGCCCTCAGGAGGGAGAGGCTGTTGTGGCCTCAGAGGCGTCCCCTATCCTCACACTGACTCTGTCCCTGGCTCACATGAGGCCTACAGTGTCCACAATTCCCAGCCTGGACTTTGAGTTCACCCCTCTGTGCAAAAGACCCAAACTGCCCCTGACCCTTGACCCTGAGCTCTGGATGTGCCCTTCCAAGGCCTCACAGCCTGCTGCCGGCACCCCCCCGAGAGCCTGCCTCTTCACCGCGCCTGGAGTCCTGAGGAGGCCCCAGGACCTGGCCCGTGGCCTCTGGGGCCTGCCTCGGTCTCCTCATCTCATCTGGGGTCGGATGGTGACGGCCCTTACCTGGTTTCTGACCGTGGCCAGGCCTACTCGCTTCCCCTGAGGCTCATGAAAACCAAGTGTGGCTGTGAGTGTAGACCTGAGGCTCATGAAAACCAAGGTGTGGCTGCGAGTGTAGACCCGAGGCTCATGAAAACCAAGTGTGGCTGTGAGTGTAGACCTGAGGCTCATGAAAACAAAGGGTGGCTGCGAGTGTAGACCTGAGGCTCATGAAAACCAAGTGTGGCTGTGAGTGTAGACCTGAGGCTCATGAAAACCAAGGGTGGCTGTGAGTGTAGACCTGAGGCTCATGAAAAACCAAGGATGGCTGTGAGTGTAGACCCGAGGCTCATGAAAACCAAGGGTTGTGGCTGCGAGTGTAGACCCGAGGCTCATGAAAACCAAGGTGTGGCTGCGAGTGTAGACCCGAGGCTCATGAAAACCAAGGTGTGGCTGCGAGTGTAGACCCGAGGCTCATGAAAACCAAGGATGGCTGCGAGTGTAGACCCGAGGCTCATGAAAACCAAGGATGGCTGCGAGTGTAGACCCGAGGTTCATGAAAACCAAGGGTGGCTCGAGTGTAGACCTGAGGCTCATGAAAACCAAGGGTGGCTCGAGTGTAGACGGGCTCGGTGGCACCACATCTGGGTTTAGCCACTCACTGTGCTCAGTGCTGAGAGGAGGGTGACACCGGGTTTCCTGGCCCTGCCCTAGTCCAGTGATGCACAGTTTGCGTGATGGCCTTTCCTTCTGCCTAAACTCCCTGGCAGAGCCCCCACCCTGTGGGGGGCGGGGGACGTGCCCCTGGCCACACCTTTCTGGAAACAAGAGGTGAGACCACCTGGGCTGGATTCTGCCACCGTGATCCCCAGAGGGACCAACAGGACGGAGAGGGTCTCAGCCGTAGCACTGCGGGGGGTGGAGGGGTGGGCCATCACGAGATGGTGGGGGGCCGGCAGCTTCCCGGCTGTGCCCTCTCCCAGCCATCAGCAATCAGCCCTGGTTGAGAATGGCTGGCAGGGGCCTCCACTAGGTCCCGGGCAGGCCAGCACTGGGGAGGGGCAGCAGCAGCAGCGAACAGCAGCGGGGCAGGAGGCCCTCGGCCACAGCTGTGGGGACAGCGTGGGAGGGACAGTATTTCCCAGGACCTGGGTGTGCATCACATTTGGGGTCTTCTGGGAACCCACCCAGCAGCTGTGGCCAGGGCGAGGGGGTGGGGCGGCTGAGGCCTGGTGAGGGTGTGTGGGTGAGGCCTGGTGAGGGTGGGTGGGTGAGGCCCAGGTGAGGGTGGTTGGGTGAGGCCAGGTGAGGGGGGGTGGGTGAGGCCAGGTGAGGGTGGGTGAGCCAGGTGACGGTGAGTGGGTGAGGCCCAGGTGAGGGTGGGTGGGTGAGGCCTGGTGAGGCCTGGTGAGGGTGGGCGGCTGAGGCCCAGGTGAGGGTGGGTGGCTGAGGCCCAGGTGAGGGTGGGCAGGTGAGGCCCAGGTGAGGGTGGGTGGCTGAGGCCAGGTGAGGGGGGGTGGCTGAGGCCCAGGTGAGGGTGGGTGGCTGTGGCCCAGGTGAGGGTGGGTGGCTGAGGCCCAGGTGAGGGTGGGTGGCTGAGTCCAAGGTGAGGGTGGGTGGCTAAGGCCAAGGTGAGGGGGGGCGGGTGAGGCCTGGTGAGGGTGGGCGGCTGAGGCCCAGGTGAGGGTGGGTGGCTGAGGCCCAGGTGAAGGTGGGTGGGTGGCTGAGGCCCAGGTGAGGGGGGGGTGGCTGAGGCCCAGGTGAGGGGGGTGGCTGAGGCCCAGGTGAGGGTGGGCGGGTGAGGCCAGGTGAGGGGGGGGGGGCGGCTGAGGCCAGGTGAGGGGGGGTGGCTGAGGCCCAGGTGAGGGGGGTGGCTGAGGCCCAGGTGAGGGGGGGTGGCTGAGGCCCAGGTGAGGGTGGGCGGGTGAGGCCAGGTGAGGGGGGGGGGCTGAGGCCCAGGTGAGGGGGGGTGGCTGAGGCCCAGGTGAGGGTGGGTGGGTGAGGCCCAGGTGAGGGGGGGTGGCTGAGGCCCAGGTGAGGGGGGGTGGCTGAGGCCCAGTGAGGGGGGCGGCTGAGGCCCAGGTGACGGGGGGCGGCTGAGGCCCAGGTGAGGGGGGGCGGCGTGAGGCCCAGGTGAGGGGGGGCGGTGAGGGGGGGTGGCTGAGGCCCAGGTGAGGGTGGGCGGCTGAGGCCCAGGTGAGGGTGGGCGGCTGAGGCCCAGGTGAGGGGGGAATGGCTGAGGCCCAGGTGAGGGGGGGGCTGAGGCCCAGGTGAGGGGGGGCGGCTGAGGCCCAGGTGAGGGGGGGTGGCTGAGGCCCAGGGTGAGGGTGGGCGGCTGAGGCCCAGGTGACGGGGGGGCGGCTGAGGCCCAGGTGAGGGTGGGTGGCGGCTGAGGCCCAGGTGAGGGGGGGCAGCTGAGGCCCAGGTGAGGGTGGGCGGCTGAGGCCCAGGTGAGGGTGGGCGGGGGGCTGAGGCCCAGGTGAGGGGGGGTGGCTGAGGCCCAGGTGAGGGGGGGTGGGCTGAGGCCCAGGTGAGGGGGGGTGGCTGAGGCCCAGGTGAGGGGGGGTGGCTGAGGCCCAGGTGAGGGTGGGCGGGTGAGGCCAGGTGAGGGGGGGCGGCTGAGGCCCAGGTGAGGGGGGGGTGGGTGGCTGAGGCCCAGGTGGGGGGGGGTGGCTGAGGCCCAGGTGAGGGGGGATGGCTGAGGCCCAGGTGAGGGGGGGGCGGCTGAGGCCCAGGTGAGGGTGGGTGGCTGAGGCCCAGGTGAGGGGGGGTGGCTGAGGCCCAGGTGAGGGGGGGGGGCTGAGGCCCAGGTGAGGGGGGCGGGTGAGGCCAGGTGAGGGTGGGAGGCTGAGGCCCAGGTGAGGGGGGGCTGAGGCCCAGGTGAGGGGGGGGCGGCTGAGGCCCAGGTGAGGGTGGGTTGGTGAGGCCCAGGTGAGGGTGGGTGGCTGAGGCCCAGGTGAGGGGGGGTGGCTGAGGCCCAGGTGAGGGTGGGTGGCTGAGGCCCAGGTGAGGGTGGGTGGGTGAGGCCCAGGTGAGGGGGGGCGGGTGAGGCCCAGGTGAGGGGGGCGGCTGAGGCCAGGTGAGGGTGGGCGGGTGAGGCCCAGGTGAGGGGGGCGGGTGAGGCCCAGGTGAGGGTGGGCGGCTGAGGCCCAGGTGAGGGGGGCGGCTGAGGCCTGGTGAGGGTGGGTGGCTGAGGCCCAGGTGAGGGGGGGCGGCTGAGGCCTGGTGAGGGGGGGCGGGTGAGGCCTGGTGAGGGGGGGGCGGGTGAGGCCTGGTGAGGGTGGGTGGCTGAGGCCTGGTGAGGGTGGGTGGCTGAGGCCCAGGTGAGGGGGGGTGGCTGAGGCCTGCTGAGGGTGGGTGGCTGAGGCCCAGGTGAGGGGGGGTGGCTGAGGCCCAGGTGAGGGGGGGTGGGTGAGGCCCAGGTGAGGGGGGCAGCTGAGGCCTGCTGAGGGGGGGTGGGTGAGGCCTGGTGAGGGTGGGTGGCTGAGGCCTGGTGAGGGTGGGTGGCTGAGGCCTGGTGAGGGTGGGTGGCTGAGGCCCAGGTGAGGGGGGGCGGCTGAGGCCCAGGTGAGGGGGTGGCTGAGGCCCAGTGAGGGGGGGTGGCTGAGGCCTGGTGAGGGGGGGCAGGTGAGGCCTGGTGAGGGGGGGGCTGAGGCCCAGGTGAGGGGGGTGGCTGAGGCCCATGGTGAGGGGGGCAGGCTGAGGCCTGGTGAGGGTGGGGGGCTGAGGCCTGGTGAGCGGGGGTGGTGAGGCTGGATGGGGGCCAGGTGAGGCCTGGTGAGGGGGGGTGGCTGAGGCCTGGTGAGGGGGGGGGCTGAGGCCTGGTGAGGGGGGGTGGCTGAGGCCTGGTGAGGGGGGGGCCCAGGTGGCGGTGAGGCCTGGTGAGGGGGGGTGGGTGAGGCCTGGTGAGGGGGGTGGCTGAGGCCTGGTGAGGGGGGGCGGCTGAGGCCTGGTGAGGGGGGGTGGCTGAGGCCTGGTGAGGGGGGCGGCTGAGGCCTGGTGAGGGGGGGGGCGGCTGAGGCCTGCGTGAGGGTGGGTGGCTGAGGCCTGGTGAGAGGGTGGTGTGGGCTGAGGCCTGGTGAGGGGGGGGGCGGCTGAGGCCCAGGTGAGGGGGGGGGCTGAGGCCCCAGGTGAGGGGGGGGGGGCGGCTGAGGCCTGGTGAGGGGGGGCGGCTGAGGCCCTGGTGAGGGGGGGCGGCTGAGGCCTGGTGAGGGGGGGGCTGAGGCCTGGTGAGGGGGGGCGGCTGAGGCCTTGTGAGGGGGGGATGCGGGGGTGAGGCCCAGGTGAGGGGGGTGGCTGAGGCCTGGTGAGGGGGGGTGGCTGAGGCCCCAGGTGAGGGGGGGTGGCTGAGGCCAGGTGAGGGTGGGGGGCAGGCTGAGGCCTGGTGAGGGGGGGGTGGGTGAGGCCCAGGTGAGGGGGGGTGGCTGAGGCCCTGGTGAGGGGGGGGCGGCTGAGGCCCAGGTGAGGGGGGTGGCTGAGGCCTGGTGAGGGGGGGCGGCTGAGGCCCCAGGTGAGGGGGGTGGCTGAGGCCATGGTGAGGGGGGGCAGGTGAGGCCTGGTGAGGGGGGGGCGGTGGGCCCAGGTGAGGGGGGTGGTGAGGGGGGGGGGGGGGCTGAGGCCCAGGTGAGGGGGGGGGGGGGCGGCTGAGGCCTGGTGAGGGGGGGCGGACTGAGGCCCAGGTGAGGGGGGGTGGGCTGAGGCCAGGTGAGGGGGGGTGGCTGAGGCCCAGGGAGGGGGGGGGGCTGAGGCCCAGGTGATGGGGGGCTGAGGCCCTGGTGAGGTGGGGCGGAGTGAGGCCAGGTGAGGGGGGGTGGCTGAGGCCTGCGTGAGGGGGGGTGGCTGAGGCCTGGGAGGGGGGGTGGCTGAGGCCCCTAGGTGAGGGGGGGAAGGGTGAGGCCCAGGTGAGGGGGGGCGGCTGAGGCCTGGTGAGGGGGGGGGGTGAGGCCTGGTGAGGGGGGGGTGGAGGGCTGAGGCCTGGTGAGGGGGGGTGGCTGAGGCCTGGTGAGGGGGGGTGGTGAGGCCAGGTGAGGGGGGGAGGCTGAGGCCCAGGTGAGGGGGGCAGGGGGCCCTGGTGAGGGGGGGCGGCTGAGGCCTGGTGAGGGGGGGTGGCTGAGGCCTGGTGAGGGGGGGTGGCCTGAGGCCGGGTGAGTGGGGGGGGGGGTGGCTGAGGCCTGGTGAGGGGGGGTGGCTGAGGCCACAGGTGAGGGGGGGGTGGCTGAGGCCCAGGTGAGGGGGGGGGAGGGGCAGGTGAGGCCTGGTGAGGGTGGGTGGCTGAGGCCTGGTGAGGGTGGGGGGGGGCTGAGGCCTGGTGAGGGGGGGTGGCTGAGGCCCAGGTGAGGGGTGGGGGGGGTGGGCTGAGGCCCAGGTGAGGGGGGTGGCTGAGGCCTGGTGAGGGGGGGTGGCTGAGGCAGGTGAGGGGGGGGGATGGCTGAGGCCTGGTGAGGGGGGGCGGGATGAGGCCTGGTGAGGGGGGGCGGGGCCTGGGGCCTGGTGAGGGGGGGCGGCTGAGGCCTGGTGAGGGGGGGGGCGGCTGAGGCCTGGTGAGGGGGGTGGCTGAGGCCTGGTGAGGGGGGGGTGGCTGAGGCCTGGTGAGGGGGGGCGGCTGAGGCCTGGTGAGGGTGGGTGGCTGAGGCCTGGTGAGGGGGGGGGGCTGAGGCCTGGTGAGGGGGGGTGGCTGAGGCCTGGTGAGGGGGGGTGGCTGAGGCCTGGTGAGGGGGGGGTGGCTGAGGCCTGGTGAGGGGGGGTGGGTGAGGCCTGGTGAGGGGGGGGGGGGGGCCTGGTGGGGGGGGGTGGCTGAGGCCTGGTGAGGGGGGGTGGCTGAGGCCTGGTGAGGGTGGGTGGCTGAGGCCTGGTGAGGGGGGGCGGCTGAGGCCTGGTGAGGGGGGGGCGGCCTGAGGCCTGGTGAGGGGGGGGGCTGAGGCCTGGTGAGGGGGGGTGGCTGAGGCCTGGTGAGGGGGGGGTGGGCTGAGGCCTGGTGAGGGGGGGTGGCTGAGGCCTGGTGAGGGGGGGGGGGCTGGCCTGGTGAGGGGGGGCGGCTGAGGCCTGGTGAGGGGGGTGGCTGAGGCCTGGTGAGGGGGGGTGGCTGAGGCCTGGTGAGGGGGGGGGGTGGCTGAGGCCCAGGTGAGGGGGGGGGCTGGCTGGTGAGGGTGGGTGCCTGGTGAGGGTGGGTGGCTGAGGCCTGGTGAGGGGGGGTGGCTGAGGCCTGGTGAGGGTGGGGGCTGGGCTGAGGCCCGGCTGGAGGTGAGGGGGGGTGGCTGAGGCCTGGTGAGGGTGGGTGGCTGGCTGAGGCCTGGTGAGGGTGGGTGGCTGAGGCCTGGTGAGGGTGGGTGGCTGAGGCCTGGTGAGGGGGGGTGGCTGAGGCCTGGTGAGGGTGGGGGGCTGGGTGAGGGGGGGGTGCCCTGAGGTGAGGGTGGGTGGCTGAGGCCTGGTGAGGGTGGGTGGCTGAGGCCCAGGTGAGGGGGGGGGGGCTGAGGCCTGGTGAGGGGGGGTGGGTGAGGCCCAGGTGAGGGGGGTGGCTGAGGCCTGCTGAGGGTGGGTGGCTGAGGCCTGGTGAGGGTGGGTGTGGCTGAGGCCCAGGTGAGGGGGGGCGGCTGAGGCCTGGTGAGGGGGGGTGGGTGAGGCCCAGGTGAGGGGGGGCGGCTGAGGCCTGGTGAGGGGGGGTGGGTGAGGCCCAGGTGAGGGGGGTGGCTGAGGCCCAGGTGAGGGGGGGCGGCTGAGGCCTGGTGAGGGTGGGTGGCTGAGGCCCAGGTGAGGGGGGGCGGCTGAGGCCTGGTGAGGGGGGGTGGGTGAGGCCCAGGTGAGGGGGGGCGGCTGAGGCCTGGTGAGGATGGGTGGCTGAGGCCTGGTGAGGGTGGGTGGCTGAGGCCCAGGTGAGGGGGGGCGGCTGAGGCCTGGTGAGGGGGGGTGGGTGAGGCCCAGGTGAGGGGGGGCAGCTGAGGCCCAGGTGAGCGTGGGTCGCTGTGGCCTGCTGAGGGCAAGCCTTAAGCTCCCCGCAGTGGGGAGGGGCCAGGTGGAGAGAAGCTTGGGGCGAGTTAAAGGTCGTGAAGGGAACGGATGCTGGGGAGCCTGCTGTGGCCAGTGCTGGTGACCTCAGGGTTCACAAGGTGAGACCTAACAGCCATGGTGATGGCGGCACAGGGCCAGGGCTGGGCACAGCGGGGGGCCGGGCACATGCCTGGCATGCTCAGGCCCTGGGTTCCATGCCCAGCACCAAGAAGAAAGAGGGTGGCCTGGGGAGCGGGTGAATGGGAAGAGTGCTCATGACCCGGCCCCGGGAGCCCTGGGGACAGTGAGGACGGGCCTCTGGGAAGCACGGAGCCTCCTGACAGCACGCCTGCTGCCTCCTGGACTGCCCGGCCCCCGAGGCACAGTAGGAGACGGATGTCTGTGGCTGCTCACCCCTTTCCCCGGGTGACGGGATTTGTCACAGCGGCCTGAGGGACTAAGGAAGACAGCAGGGCTGTGTGCTGTGACGGGGAATCCCCAGCCCCCCCCCCCCCCGAACCCTCGGCCCCATGGCAACAGCTTGGCCACGGCTCCCACCACACCCCTGCTCCCCCTAAGCCCGAGGGTCACGAGGTGGCCAGCGTCACATCTGTTTTCAGACGCACGGGAGCACGAGACCCTCTTTCCCCAGTGAAGCCCACTTCAAGCCATGGTTTCCCGCCCCTGCTTCCCAGTCTAACTGGACAGCGCGCGTCGCAGCTGTGTTGATGAGCTGGACAAGAGCCGGCTCCAGGGACGTCGAGAGCAGACGCCTCTCGGCTCGCAGAAGCAGCCCTCTGCACTAGCCTGAGGGGCCGCCCCGGCCGTAGCCCGCGACAGGCAGGCAGGAGACGCACAGTGGCACCCTCAGGCCCGCACTGCAGCGGACCACGTGGTGAGACCCCTGGGCATCTGCCGGGGAAGCTTCCAGGAGAAGCCTGGCCCCCGGAGGGTCCCGCCCTTGGGAGAGCGCGTTGGCAGCTCTTCAGCTTGTGACGACCTGGCACTGAGGCACAAAGGCAGGACGCTTGACACCGCCTTCAGTGGACGTGCAGCAAGCCAACCAAAACCAGGTCCCGGAGTGTCCAGGGAGGCCGGGCAAGGACCAAGCTCTGCGAACCACGCAGACCAGGAGCAGGCGGGAGCTCGGCCACGCGCTCACACAAAGCCCTGGAGGTGCACACGCCATCCACTGTGTGTGTGTGTGTGTGTGTATGTGTGTGCACGCACGCGTGCACGCCCTTCATGTCAAGTTAAAACCACTCTGAAGCACAGCATCACCACCACGCGCTGCGGGCCGCAGCCCGGAGCTGAGACGCTGCGACACCGCGGTCCTGGAGACCCGGGCTCGCACATCCCAGTGTCACCACACGGCTGCCCAGAGAGACGCGGCCCGGGATTAAAACCACACAGCTCAAGGCTGACCCGATCAGCACCAGTGGGCGGGGGACCGCGCTGTGGGGGCTGCCGGGGGCTCGCGCCCCGCCTAGAAAGATTGCGGGCGTCTTCCTGGCAGAAACGCGAGTGAGCAGTGGTCACCTGCACATCTGTCTGTTGAGAGCACGGCTCTGCCCGCTGCCGTGGAGGGGACAGACTTCCATTCTCACCCTTCAAATGTGCAACCAGCTCCGAGAAGTGTCTCGAGCTTCCCAGGAGACGCCCAGGGCTCTGCGCTGCCCAGGTCTGCAGCTTGCGAGGGCTCTGGGAGCCGCTGGGCCCGGAGCGCAGCGCACGGGGCCAAAGGACGCCCCCGCCCCGACGGCCGTGTGGTCAGGCTGACTGTGCCCTGCCCTGAACCGGCCCTTCCTGGTGCTGGTGACCCCATCGTCCCCGCCTGGTGGAGCACCAGGCTCCTCCAGGGCCAGGCGGGAGGGGTTGAGCTGCAGCAGAGCTCCCCAGGGCCAGCCAGGCCACGTCCCCACCGCCCTGACCTCCAGGAAGGCGGGGCTGCAGGATTCTCCTCACCTTGACTCCTCGAGGACCTGGGTAACCGATGGGGCCCTGGGGGCCAGGCGGACCCTAAAACCAAAGGGGAAAAGCCGTTAACTCACTTCGGGCAACTGCAGCCAGCTCCTGGGCCCTCGGCCATGGACGGGACCCGGCATCCACCAGCACCAGGCCCCACAAAGAGGCCTGGGGGACACAGAGGCCTGCCCAGGCAGAGGCAGGAGTGTCGCGTGATGACAGGGACACCCCAGCACCCACCAGCAGTCTGGGGTGAGGGAGGGTCCAGGAGCAAGACGGGCTGAGGCAACGTGGGCACCAGGAAGGACGGAGCTGCCCCCAGAGACACGCACCCCACCCGGGGGCGGGGGGTCAGGGCGGCCTCCCCACCGGGAGGACGAGGGCCGGCTTGCTGGAAGGAACCTCCCTCAGCAGCCGAGGCTTGCTGACGAGCGTCCCGGGCTCCCCACCCCCGCCCCAGGACCCGGGCAGCTATCGGCGGGTGTGGCCATACCCACCTGGCCTCCTTTCTCTCCGGGAGGGCCTTCTTTGCCAGGGTGGCCCTGTCACAAAGGAGAAAGCCTTCCTTAGTGCCACCTCCCTCAGGCCTCCCACCTGCTGCAGCATTCCTAAGAGGTGACAATGAGGGTCACAGTGCCCCAGCTCCTCCCTCCTCAGGAAAACCGCAGCCGGGGGGTGGCAGGTAGGTGGCCAGCACAGCTTGGTCACCGCTCCTCCTGAGCCTCTGCCTTCATCTGCAGTTGGGGACAGTGAGCAAGGCTTCAGGCCCTGGCAGCCACCAGAGCTGACTGTGTAGGGCCCATGTGTCACATCCTAGGTGGAGGTGACCATGCTCAGGTGGCTCCCGACTCAGAGCCCAGTCCCCCCGTGGGCACAGGAACAATGAGGGAACACCTAGGTCACCAGCCCAGTGAGCGCCACCAGACCCCAGGGCGAGCAAGGCCACGGAGTGTACAAAACACGCCCTGAGTGCGGGACCGAAGGGACACGGCAGGCTGGGCGGGCTGCGCTGTCATGCCACTGAGGTCCCAGCTGTCCAGGTCCCCACGCTGTGCCTCAAGCCACACCCTGAGGGCTCCCAGGGCCTCACAAAGGTGGGGACTTGCTCTGGGGAAGCACTCAGGTCTCCTGACCACCTCTGCCTTTCCAACCCAGGGGTTCCAGGCGTGATGCCCTGAGCTCCTGACCAGAGAGCTGAATGTGGGCCATTAAAGACGGATCAGGCCCACCACGTGGAAACACAGCAAAGGAGGGTCACGTGGGGGCAGAGACCTGGCAGGTGGGTCTGATTTACTCCCAGGTACCCCTGACCTGCTGTGTGACTTGGGGCCAGCCACTCGCCCTCTCTGGGCCTGCACCGCCCCAGGTGTATAATGAGAGTGTTGGCCACGCCTTCAGCACAGATGCTCTACAGCCTCCAGGGCTCCAGACTCCACAGCACTGTGGAGGCCCAGGGCTCCTCTCCTGGAGGAAGTGCACGTGTCCGTTTTCTATTAGCACTAGGAACGGAACAGAGGCCTTTGCAAATAGCCCACCGCCTCAGCAAGGAGGGTCCCAGCGAGAGCTCCCCTGGGGCCCACGGCCGGGAGGCTGGGCAGCCTTGGAGGAAAGGCAGCTGCAGTGGACCCGCCCACTGGCCGGGCCCTAAGGGGTCAGCTTGGCCACCCGCCCTTCCAGGACGCTATTCATGCTCATGGTGCCCCTGGCTCACGGTGGCAGCCTGGACCAGAACAGAGCCAAGGAGGGGGCATGCCTAGGCCACCTGTGTCCCTCATCAGTCCCCATCGACCGCGCGGTGGTTCTGTTTGGGAGCTGGGGCAGGAGGTATCGAGTGACACGTGGGAACAGCCGCACCTGTCACTTGTGGAGCCAGGAGCTGTCTCTACAGGAGGAGGAGCGCAGGTCGGACGGGAAACTCACTACCCACCTGTCTGCACAGAGGAGGGCCGGGCAGGGCAGCGGGCGCTGCTCCTCCCAGGGCCTGCGTGAGCGCCACTCCACACGGGAGAACGGTGAAGCTTAGACTATGTGCGGTTGATTATTTTTTGATTAAAAAAGTGATACATGCTCACTGTAGGCAGTTAGGCGGGTGGGAAGGAAATGAAGCTCCCCAGGCCTCCCAGCCCCGGCCACGTGGCTGATTGTGGGGCAGGAGCTCACACCCATCTCTCTGCACACGCGCTGGGCTTTAATTTGGTAAGCGAGTCGTGCGCCTTGCCTTCCTCATGTCGCGAGGTATCGGCTGGATTTCTAGTGGCTCAATTCTGTTCCAGGGACCCAGGTGCACCCGCCGCCCCCGGGGCCCGAGAACGGCCTGGACATGGGCACCTGGGTGCTGCCGGCACCTCCAGAGCTTCCTGCCTCTTCACCCATTTGAAATCGACCTCCCCGTCCTCAAGACCAAGCCCTGCAGCGCAGGAGGAAAGCAAGGCAGCCAAGCACTCGCGGGCGCCTGGCCGGGGGCGGCGGGGCGCTGCTGTGGAGGCTCTCCCCATCTCCCCGCCCACTGCACCAGGAGAGGTGGCTTCTGGGGCTGCCCAGGGCCTTCCCGTCCACCCGTGGTCCCGACTGCAAGCAGGCCACGCACCTCCGCCGGCTGGGGGAGCTCAGAGAGGGTGGGCAGCTGCAGGCTCCCGGGGAAGGTCCCAGAGGCCCCCCTCCCCACAGAATGAGAAGGAGGGGCAGTTTTCAGGACCCCCACAGAGGTTACCTGCAGGGACCAGGCTGAGGCCCAAACAGGTGCACCTGGGAGGGACGCCCCTCCCTGCAGGCCTGGGCTGGCCAGACCCGCCCCAGGCTGCAGAAGATGGCCAGAGGGAAGACGCCAGCCCCGGGCCCACGGTGAGACCCGGGAGACGAGGAGGGTGACTCCACACCCCCATTGTGTTTGTGACTGTCTATGACAACATGTTGTCTTTGTCTTGAGAAAATGCAATTAGACAGAAACACAAATTAAAGGATTCACAAATGACATCCTGGTAAAGATGGGTCTCATAGTATCTGCACTCCCACGTGCCCAAGTCCCTGCTTATCCCGAAGAACTCCGTGTGGAGTGGAGTGACCAGAATTCGTTGCTCAGATCTAAAAAGGGCAATTTGTGATTTTAGACTCATTGGACCAAATGCTCCTCAGCCCTGATGCAGAGAGAGGTGCATGGTAAACAGCCACCAATTAATGGTGACACATTAAGTTTTTTGTTTTGTTTTTAATGGTGTTATTAAAACAATAAAGTACACTATCTTAAATAATTAATTTAGCTCATCTTGTTTTCTGAAACAGGCTCTCTTTCAGATTAGCTGAAAACTCTTAAAACCCCAGGACCGGCCGGGTGCGGTGGCACCTGCCTACAATCCAGGAGGCTGAAGCAAGAGGATTGAGAGTTCAAAGCCAGCCTCAGCAACTCAGCAAGACCCTGTCTCAAATAAAACATAGAAAGGGCTGGGGATGTGGCTCAGGGTCAAGTGCCCCGGGGTTCAATCCTGGTAAACAAAAAACCAACGAGAAAACCCAGCCCCAAGCCAGCAACATCTCACAGGAAGAATGCGGGTGTGGACAGAGGGGCTCTCCCGGCGCACACCTGGTGCACACACGGTCTCTGAGCGGTCCCACCTCCCTCCACAGCCTGGCCACACGGGGACTGGGCGCACAGGTCCAAGCACCTGGTGCGCGGACACGGAAGGTACGCACAGCACGCGGCGGGGATCGCTCCAGCCCAGCCCTCCTTACAGTTCCAAGCTCAGGTGACTAAGTGGCACACCGCGATAGAGAGTGACGCTGCCACCGTGCCGCCACTGCCCTCACAGGAGCAGGTGAAGAGCGTGTCCAGACCCACCAGTTCTGAGACACCAAGCTCAAGGCCAAACGGGGCCACCGCCGTCACCTCAGGCAGCGAGGACACCCAATGTTGTCCCCAGAGCCTGGTTCCCAGCCCCCAAGCCCGGGGTGGGGCGGCGTGGGCGGGCTACTCACCGGGGGTCCGTCCGCACCCGGCATTCCGGGGAGGCCTGGCTTACCCAGGGGACCCTAGAAGAAACAGAGTCCGTGGTCACGTCGGGGGCTGGTCTCCCCCGGGCCAGCCCCGCCTCGCCGGGCCGTCACTCTGCAGAGCAGCTTGGCTCAGAGGCACCTGCTCTGCCGCCTCCCCCAGCCCCAAGGAGCCCCCTCCCACTGGCACCAGAGCTCTGGTCTCGCCGTGGGGACAGACCCCCACCCCACTGAGCGCTGCCTCTGACACCCCCCACGCCCGAAGGGAGCTCTGCTCTGCTCCGCGCCAGGGGGTCTGTCCACGCCTCTCCCTGGCCCTGCAGGCCTGGTGACACAGCCACACAGTGTCTCTGGCGGGCCATCTGGGATCCTGGTGCAGGCAGATCTGCCCCCTGCCCCCGCGGTTCTGGGCTGGGCTGGTCAAGGCGTCTGCAGGACTCGAGGGCCAGGCTGGGACGAGCCCCTCTGCAGAAGACCAAGCCCCGCTGGGCCCGCCTGGGACTCTGGGGCACTGCGGGAGCCTGGGGTCGCAAATGGAGCAGAACAAAGCCAGACGCCCGCCAACTCCGCGTCTGCTACCACAGTCCACGTGTGACTGTGTGCCGTGCATGTTGTACCCTTGCCAAGCGGCACCCCACACGGCTGCGGGGCAGTGAGACGCGGAGGGGCGAACTCAGGAGCCAGCACAGGACAGACCCGCCCAGACCTGCCCCCCACTGACTTGGCACTTCCCGGAGCACGGGGCACACGCGGAGCTGGCGAGGGCAGCTGGCCGCTCAGGCCTGCACCAGAAGCCCCAGGCCCAGCTCAGGCCCACCTACCTTCTCTCCTGGAGGGCCGATGGCACCTTGGGGACCTGGAAGACCCTGTGGGGAAGAGCCGGGTGGACGTGAAGAGAGGGGCCGGAGCCCCTCCAGCCTTCCGCCCTGCCCACCACAGGCACCCACCCGGGTTCCAGTCCCATTGGCACCAAGTGGGGACAGAGACTTGGAGGGCAGAGCTCAGTCCGTCATCCCCAGAGCGCTGGCTGGAGACCCCCAGCTCCCACGCCTGGCGCCCAGAGCCACCTCCCCAGGCCACTTACCTGGGCACCAGGATTGCCTTGCTGTCCGGGGGGGCCAGGCTCTCCCTGGGGGCCCTGTGGGAAACAGAAGCAGAGCCCTGAGAGGGGCTCCGGGAGCCGCACCCCTCCCTCAGACAGGGCCCCGTCTTCTCCACCTGCTCTCAGCTCCCTGACAGCGGCACCAGAGGCCGGGGCGTGGGGACAGCCTGGCAGGAAGAGTGGGGTCCCCAGAGAGGAGCCAGGATGGCACCTCGGCCCAGAGACAGGGAGCACGACACGCTCCTGCGGACACGTCCCACACCTTCCCGCAGGAGCGCGGAGGGCACCGGGACACGGGCGCCCAGTCCTCCCGTCTTGTGACGTCCCCCAGTGCCCTTGGGAAGGACCCAGTGCCCGGGACTCATCTCCCGAGGGCTTGTCATCAGCTTCTCCAGAACAGGAAGAGGGTGGCCTCCCTCGGAGCCCCGACTTTAGTGGCATGGGATGGGCAAACGCCAACTCAGCTCTGAGCACGGGTGCTCTGACCTGGCCCTGGGCTCCCCACGCCAGCTGCTGGAGGCAGTGACTACTTCCCAGCTGGGCCCGGGGTGTGCCCAGGGCTGTCACCATGAAGCCAGCCCTGGGAGCCCAGACTCACCACATTTCCTTTGGGGCCTGGTTGACCATCCATACCCGTCACGCCCTGCAGGGGATTTAAAAGGGAAAGATACAGATGAGTTAAAAATGCTCAGAAGGAAAACTGTCCGGTATGGTCCAGATGCCCGCCCGCACTGCGTCCGAGGGCAGCCCCTGGGGAGCGAAGATTGATCCTAAGTCCCTTCTGCAGAAGGTCCACTGATCAGACCCAAGCCCTCAGCCAAAGGCGAGCTGAGCCGCCCGCCCGGCATCCGATGGGCAAGCGCATTCTAGAAGGGCCTCAGGCGGGCAGAGAAGGGTGGGGCACTCCAGCCCCAGGAAAGAGCCCCGTGGGCACCAGGCCTCGCCTCCTTCCAGAACGTGCACAGGAACCACTGGAAGGCCCTGGCGCCTGGGGTTCTGCTGACAAACAGCAAGGGCCGCGTGCCAGGGACCGGACAGAAACGGACGGGAACAGGCAGGAGCCGCTACCCGGCCTGCTGCTGCCCCGCCTCTGCCCCAGCATCAGTGACCCGCGCCGCTCACACCAGCAGCAGGCAGGCGTGCAGAATGGTCGGCATGCCTTTGCTCTCCCAGCTGGGTGGCAGGGTCTCCAAGGCCACTATGGGGACACACACCACGAGCAGACAGGACTTACGGGAGGTCCTGGAGGGCCTGGGGGCCCCTTTGGCCCAAGCAGACCACGCGGCCCCTGCAAGAAGAAAGAGCAAGGAGGGTCAAACTTGACAGGAGTCCCGGCCCTTGTCCCCGGGCCCCCACGAATCCTGTGCCCCACAGCCTGGCTCCTCCCGGGCTTGGCGGGTGACTCAGGTCTTGGGGAGCCTGGCCCAGATGCCCTCTCACCCTGCGTCCTCTCCTCACCCCCTTCCTCTCCACCCTGGTGCTGGGAATCAGAGGCAGGGCGTGCCTGGAACTGAGGGTGGGGACTGAGGGCATCCCCTGGGACCCTGCTGGGACAGGCAGGGCCAGACCCCTCCCTCAGAAGCAGCATGGCTCCATCCCACTGCCCGGGGCAGTGCGTCCAGTTCTTGTTTGGGGCCGTCTGGACCCCAGCGCACACTGACGGGAGCTGTTATTCCTGGTCTCGCAGAGTGCAAGGGAGCAGGGAGCAGGGTCAGGGAATGTAGCTCTCTGGTGGGAACGCAGGACCTTGTCCTGTGGCCACTGTGGCCATGAGCAGCTCACTCCCAAGTTGTACATGGCCCCACAAGATAGAGGGCCCAGCCCTGAGGCACGTGCCACCTGGGAAGGCTCACGGGAGTCTAGGGTGAGCGTCCAGTCCCTGTCTGCCATGGGGTGGGCTCATGCCCCCCCCCGGCGGGGTGAATCGGGAGACTTTAAGCAAGGCACATGGACTTCAGGAACCCTTAACTTTGACAGAACCTTTCCAAACTCAGCAGAGGAGAAATCCTCGCTCGTCATTGCCTCTTAAACGTTCCCTTCGCTATTTTAATACCCGGTCCTGTGAAGGTTTTCCAGAAGCTAATAACCCAGAAGGCACCGCTCGGACTCGTGCTGAGGGGAGCGGTGTTGGTGGAGTCCCCTGAGCGGCTGACCAGACGCCCAGGGTATGATCTAGTCCCAGCAAACCCGCACAGGCCCACCGCGCTCTCCTCCACAATCTCTCCTCAATCAACATTGCCAGAAGCAAGCAGCCGCCTGGCGGGCAAGGAGAAGAGGGGCCTCAGAGCAGCCGCGGCGAAGTGATCAGCGTCCCTTACCACTGAGGTCTGCTTCGGGCCTAAACGTGCGCCAGCTGGGGAAGAGGCCCCTGCCTGGGGTCGGGCAGGCTCCTTGCTAGAGGCTCCGGGGAGTGCGCCAGTCGGAGCTGGGCACCTGGGCTGCTTCAGGCCCTGCGACTGCCCCAGGTGCCCGCCTCGGCAGAGGTGTGCAGACCCACCACGATGCCCCGGACACCCACCATGATGCCCCGGACACCCACCATGATGCTCCTGGATACCCACCATGATGCCCCTGGACGCCCACTATGATGCCCCTGGACGCCCACCATGATGCCCCTGGACGCCCACCATGATGCCCCTGGATGCCCACCACAATGTTCCTGGATGTCCTCCACGATGCCCCTGGACGCCCACCATGATGCCCCTGGACGCCCACCATGATGTTCCTGGACGCCCACTATGATGCCCCTGGACGCCCACCATGATGCCCCTAAACGCCCACCATGATGCCCCTGGATGCCCACCACAATGTTCCTGGATGTCCTCCATGATGCCCCTGGACGCCCACCCTGATGCCCCTGGACGCCCACCCTGATGCCCCTGGACGCCCACCATGATGCCCCTGGACGCCCACCACCCTGATGCCCCTGTACACCCACCATGATGCCCCTGGACGCCCCCCACCATGATGCCCCTGTACACCCACCATGATGCTCCTGGACGCCCACCATGATGCCCCTGGATGCCCACCATGATGTTCCTGGACGCCCACCATGATGCCCCTGGACGCCCACCATGATGCCCCTGGATGCCCACCATGATGTTTCCTGGATGTCCTCCACGATGCCCCTGGACCCACATGTCCACCATGATGCATGCCACCATGATGCTCCTGGATGCCCACCATGATGCCCCTGTATGCCCACCATGATGTTCCTGGATGTCCACCATGATGCCCCTGTATGCCCACCATGATGTTCCTGGATGTCCACCATGATGCCCCTGGACACGCCCACCACCATGATGCCCCTGTATGCCCACCATGATGCCCCTGGACGCCCACCACGATGCCCCTGTATGCCCACCACGATGTTCCTGGACGCCCACCATGATGCCCCTGGACGCCCACCACGATGCCCCTGGATGCCCACCATGATGCCCCTGGACACCCACCACAATGTTCCTGGATGTCCTCCACGATGCCCCGGACACCCACCACAATGCCCCTGGATGCCCACCACAATGCCCCTGGACACCCACCATGATGTCCCTGGACGCCCACCACAACCCTCCAGGGCCTGGGCTTCCTCCTGCGGGGAAGGCTGGTGCTCTCCTCGGAGTCTCCAGCCCCGCAAGGTGGTCTCTCCTTTCCTTCCCAGGGGAATGCCAGGTCTGCCTGTCCTCAGGCTGAAGGTCTCTGATCTACTCCAGGTGGACCCCAGATGCTGCTCCAGAGCCGCCTCCCCGTGCAGCCCATCCCCACACTGACCAGGCCCAGAGGCCCACCCGCTGGCAGACTTACCGGCTCCCCAGGCAGGCCCCTGGGCCCGACTTCTCCATCATCACCCTGTGGAGGAGAAGAAAGTGGGATTTTAGGGACAAGCCGTGAGGCTGGGACGCCCCGAGACAGCTTTCCCTCTGGCCATGCAGCAGGGTCCCCTGGCTCCAGCGTAGGGCAGATCTACTAGTCCTGTAGCAGCAGGAAGGCCCAGAATGCCCTCGCCCCAGGGGTGGCAGGGGCGCACAGGGGACAGGGGAGGCTCTGAGGAGCCTCGCTCAGGAGCTTGCAGGCCTCAGCCGCAGTGAGGGGCATCTGGCAGAAAACTCACTGAGTTCAAAGGCCCTGGCTACCCTGGCAAACAACAGAAACTGGCAAGTGGGGACATCAGGGAGAACCTTGTGATTCTCTTTAGCAGAGCCCCTGGCCAGCCCGTGGGGAGCCTGAGATCTCCTCCAGAGCCCAGAACAGCACCGGGGCAACCAAGAGCTCTTCCTCTTGGCTTCAGGTGGGAGTCCTCCTTGGCCCCCTGGCCCCGGCTGGAGCCGCAGGCCAGCACGCTGCTCCTCACGGCCACCGCCCTCTCCTGCCTTCCCCACACATGCAGCACGCACGCGCACACAGCCTGCGGGCTCACACTCTCACACACGGTGAGGCCCGGACAGGGAAGGTGCCGGACAAGTCAGTCTGAAAGCTGGGGAAACGGAGAAGCCGCGGGAGCTGGCCGCCAGGGCCGCCTGCACCTCTCACTTCCTGGGATTCTCCAGCGTCCCCCGAGAGGCTGTCTATCCAAGCCCGCAGTCATGAGCACCCCGTCACGAGGTGACAGGGCCTCCAGCCCGGAGGGGATGTGCGTGACAGATACAGAGACCCCCGGGGCGCAGCCCAACTCCAGCCTGGATTCCCAGCGTGGGCAAGAGCTGCCAGCCCTCGCCCGCTCACAGGTGCAGCGCTGCCCTCCCCCCCCCCCCCCCCCCCCCCCCGGGATGCTCGTCCCTCATCCCTCAGGCGCCCAACCCCGCCCCCCGCCAGCACTGCTTCCGCTCGCCTCCCTCCGACACCTCGCCGCAGAGCTCATTAGGCCCTGGCGCCTTCCCTCCCATGTGACCCGGGGCACCTGCCTCCTGCAATTAGAGGGGCTCTTTCTGAGACCTGTGACAGGTAAGAGTCACTCCTGGCCTCTCCCCACTGGCAGGACGACAAAGCAAATGTCTGTGACTTGCTTTTATCTGGAACGCCCCGCAGCCCCTCCCCACAGCCCATCACTCGGGCTCAGGCCCCTCCCCCCCTCCTCCAGGCCGGCCCTCCCCACGCAGGCGGCCCGGGCAGAGCGGGTGGCATTTTATCTGCGGCTTTCCTGCCACGCTCTCTGGGAAGCAGGACACCTACCCTCTCTCCGTCGTCTCCTGGGGGTCCTGGTGGGCCAGAAGGGCCAGGGTCTCCCTAGGAAGTCAACCAGGGTCAAAGTGAGTCACTCCTGAGCAGGTCACCCTCAGTTTGGGTCAAGCCCCGATTTCCTGTTCTCCGATTGTGGTCCTGAAGACCCCCAGCCCTCGAGGACCTGTCTGGAGGGAGCTTCCCCTGGAGGCTGGGGTGCTGAGGGGCTGGCCACCCAGCAGTCGGGGGGCCACAGGCACGAGGGCACCCCTGGACACTGGGTAGAGTGTGAGCCACCCTCGGCCTGAGGCTCTGCTGAGACAGCTCCACGCTGTCCCCCAGGGAAGAGCCACTGCCCTGGGCTGTGAGGGGCAGGCTGCTCCGTCCAGTGCTCCCTGCGGCAGCAGGCCCGACGCCGGTCAGAAGCACTGGCACTGAGTCAGGGACGGCTCGCCCCAGTCGTCACGAGGCTGCTGGAGAACACAGCTGGGGACCTGCAGCGCTGGCGCTGCACTCGGGGAGGCCACAGTCCCTCCCCGGTGAGACCCGGTGTGCCCGTGGGCCCGCACGGGGGTGCACACACAGCCACGGGTCTGTAGGGCCCACAGTGCCAAAATTGAAAAGAGGCACCAAAGGAACCGGTTTCAAAGACACAGGTCAGGGAGGGCAGCGGCCAGGGAGGCCCTGACCCCAACCCTCCTTAACAGGGACGGCCACGTGCGACTGCGCCCCCCAGGTCGCCCCTTGTTTAACGGGCAGGTGCCCTTGCTCAGCAGCTCGAGGGACGGGGCGTGAAAGGCCCCACTGGGAGACGCGGCTCCCAGCTCCTCCTCGTCCCTGAGCGAGCGCGCTGGGATGGCGCGCCACGGGTGGCACGCGACAAGTCCGCCTTCTTGGGCTGACTCTCCCTCAACAGAGACAGGCTCGGGGTTCGGCTCTGCTGGCTGACCACCCGACTCCCTAAGGGACACAGTGTGGAGGGGCTCCACGGAAGACCCTTCACCCCCCCACAGAGCACTCACCCTGTGGCCCTTCTCTCCCGGCAGCCCCGCCAGGCCGTCGAAGCCACGGTCACCCTGTGAGGACAAGAGAGCTGCATCGGATGCCACCACACACAGCTGGGCACAGTGGTGGCCGTCTCATGGGCAGATTCCTGCAGTCTTGCTCCCTGGACCCCAGGAGGCTTGGTGACCCCTGGGCGGCCCACTGACTGGAGCCCTCTGATTGGGGCCCGCAAGCCCCCCTCTTCCCCTGACGCCAGCAGAGGCTGTACGGGAGGCAGCCACAGGCTGCGGGCGGCCACCAGCCGTGAGACCCGCGGCACCTGGAGTGGCTGCTGTGGTGTGCCTGCCTGTTCACTCTCGGTCCCCAAGACGGGCCTGAGGGCAGGCACCTGCCTCTGTTCCCACTGCTGTGGCCTCGGGGCCACGGGGCTTCCCACACTGGGCAGGCCCCAGGCCACCCCTCGGTGCCTCCTGCAGCCAGGAGCAGAGCCCACCTCCCCCAGGGTGAGGCGAGCGTAAGGTATTCTAAGCTTTCAGTGACTGCGTTGGGGAAAGAAGGCCGTGAACTACTGAGACAGACGCAGCAAGACTTCTCTCCTACGCCCCAGGGCACGGAAGCCCGCAGAATCTCATTCGCTCGGACTCCCGGGAAGCAGTCAGCTCTGCCAGTTCCTGGTCACAAGGGTGGGGGCACCTGGCAGTCCTTGGTGACCCAGGCTCCATTCCCCTTCCAAACACTGCTGTCCCCTTGTGGGCTCCTCTGCAACCTCGGGGCGCACGTGTCCTCGGGCCTAGCTACCTGCACCTTCTCGGTGGTCCTCAGGGCTGGGAGCCCACCCCTCCCCTGCCCACCACCACAGGAAAGGAGCAAGCCGTCCCCGAGCAGATGGCTGCAGCCGTCACCCTTGTCCTGAAAGTCATCAGCCAGCCCAACCTCGACAGGCCAGCGGGTCCGATCCAAACGAGCCATCCCCGCGACCCCACGCCAGCCTGCTTGCCGGCACCAGAGCAGGCGCGGGGCACCAGGAGGGCGGGCGGCGGCCTACCTTGGGGCCCGTCTGTCCGGGCATGCCTCTGGCTCCGTCGCTCCCAGCTCGACCCTGGAACAGAGGAGGCGCACCGTCGGCTCCCAGCAGCAGGTGCACCGCCGAGGCCCTGCGGGGGCTTCCTGCGAGCAGGCCGAGGGTGTCCCGAGGGGCGCCTCCACAGGCCACAGCCCCCGGGCTGGCCAGGCTGTACCCCCACCACTCAGAAAAGGGTGCCAGTCTGGCTGAGTCGCACCATCCTGACTGCCAGAGGGACAGGATGCCCCCTGCCCCTCTGGGTCCGGAGGAGACGTGACGTGCCAGCCCCTACTGGAGGCAGAAGCAGGGTGGGGCTGGGGGACCGTCTGCCCGTGGGCACCACCGACACCAACCAGCCGCACAGCACTCCCACTCGGAGTGCGGGGAGGGCCGTCTGGCTAGTCCGTCTGACTACAGAAGAAACAGCTCCAGGGGGGACAGACCTCACTCGGGCCACACCGTGACCCCGAGGCACGTCACCTAGCCCCTGCTGGCCACTCCTAAAACCGTGACTTCCAGCCATGGAAACGGCCATGGACAAGCCCACGGTGCCCACCTGATTGGCCATGGGGTTGGAGGGCAGGGCCTGGACCTCCAAGGTCCACTACAAAGGCCCCTCAGTCACCATGGGGACAGACCCACAAAGGGACAGGGCCCCGCCAGCCTCGTTAAACTCTGCCCAGCCTCTGCTCACTAACGAGGAAGGTCAGCTGGCTCAGCACAAAGGCGCCCGGCCCAGCGGTGGCCTCTCCTCCATTTCCCGTGTGCCCTTGATCAAATAGTGCCATTGTCTGGCGGCCACCGCCAATCAAAAATCACCTGGACAGTGGCAGCTTTGGGTCTTCAAGCGCCACAGACAGCACAGGTGGCTCCAGAGGAAAAAGGAGGAGGGGGAGAGACCCAAGCAGACCGCAGGAGACCCCGCCCCGTCCCGGGAGGGGGCAGGAAGCCAGGAGCTGCCCAGGGGTGAAACCTGTCCGAAGGGCCTGGGGCGGGTGCTGCTTGCCTGCCCAGCAGACGCCCTGCCTGGCAGAGCCTCCCCGAGACTTCTAGACATTCTCAGAAAGCAAGGGAAATTCATCATGGCCGTTCTCAGGCTCTGTCAGCATGACGCTGCCTGAGGACACCCAGGAGCTCCTGCAACCTGCAAGGACGCGCTCCTCAGGGGCCGTGCTGGCAAAGAACTCAAGAGGCCCTTCAGGCCACTTGAAGTGGCCACCATCCCAGAGCCCCTCTGCCACCACCCTCTTCTCTTCTCTTCTCTTGGGGCTCCGCTACCCACGGCCCGCGACGAGCTAAGCTGGCAACTAGTCCCGGGCCCGCTTCCCCACCTCGCCCCTCCTGGCCTTCACCTTGCCGGGACTGGGAGCCCTTTAGTGAAGCCTGGCCGTGCAGAAACTGCAGAAAGCCAGTGAGACAAAGCACCTTCCCGAGCCTGACCAAAGGCAACCGCCCGGCTGTCCATGGAGAACCAGAGAGCTCTAGAGCAGGCGTGCTCCCCGTCCTCCACCCAGCCCCGCCTCCTGCCTGGCTCCCTGCCCTGGTCCCGGGCTGCGCCCAGCCAGGCCACAGGAGCATTTTCACTTTCCACCTCCACAGCCATCAGGGACTACCCGGCTGCCTCCTGTGCTGGGTGCTCCAGCAGCATCGGGGTCCAGCACCTTGGAGAGCGCAGGCCTGATGGCGTCCAGGCCCCGACTGGCTCTCCACAGCACAGGGAGGAGGGTGCGCCTGTGGGAGCTGCCAGCCCACGCAGGACTTCCTGCCCTCTTTCAGTACCACCCCACTCCCGTGAGGCTGATGTTCCCAACAGAAGACCCCAGAGGGGAGGACCCTAACAGGCCGGCAGGCCTGAGCAGGTGCCTGGACTCTTCCCCAAAGCACGGCCACCTTCGGAGCAAGAGGCTGGCCGGAGACACAAGGCCCACGGACAGTCTGGCTCTCTCCACGCCAGCTGCCAGAGGCCTGGGAAATGGCTTGCGTCAAGCTGCTGAGTGCCCAGGGCAGAGGCTGGGCTGCGGGGCCGGGCGAGCTGCCGCGACCCCAGACGCGGGGTCCCTCCCGGGCACAGGGGCGCAGCCTGCAGGCGGATGGCCCTTCAAACTGAGGGCACAACCAGCCCAGCGGCAGAGCCTGGTCCACACCTTCAGGCCCCGGGGGACGACCCCACTGTGGGCTCCGTCAGAGGCAAGGCTGCCGTCCCCAAGCCACGTGCCACCAGCACCAAGTACTCACCCGTCTCCCAGGCTTCCCTGCTGGGCCAGGTGGGCCCTGCACACCGCGGGGACCCTGCCAGGAATCGGAGGACAAAGGGTCAGCAGCAAGCCCACCTTCTCCCCAGGGAAAAGCAAAGCCTGTCCCTGGGCTCGTGACCCGCCCGAGGCTTGCTGTCCCACGCCTCTGTGAGCACCGCAGGGACAGGCACTGGTGTGTGTAGCACAACAGGCCCCTGCCGCCACACCCCCCCGTGAGGGCGGGGGACAACAGGCCAGCCTGCCGCCACACCCCCCGTGAGGGCGGGGGACAACAGGCCAGCCTGCCGCCACAGTCCGAGCTGCTTCTGCTCACGCTGTGACAAGACAAGGTAAGTCCCACTTGTGTGGCAATCGGGGTGCTGCCAGCACACCCGGGCGCCTCCTGGGAACAGGTGGGGTTCCCACGTACCTGCGGCCCCATGTCTCCGGGCTCGCCCTTCAAGCCTCCACTCCCAGGAGGACCCTAGGGAGAGAGCTGAGGGTCAGAGTGTGCTCAGACAAGGGCAGGGGGGCACAGGGGCACGGCGGTCAGGGCTGCCAGGCGGGGCAGGGCGCACACAGCAGGTGGAGCAGGGCGGGCCGCACCCCAGGGCTGCATGCACAGCCCACCCTGCCTCGGCAGACTAGGGGCCAGCGACTCCTGGGGAGGGGGAACCCGCTCAGATCTCTCCCCAGGCTGAGCAGCTCCAGAGGCTGGGCCAGGAGAGCCGCAGCTCGCGAGAGGTTCTCTCCAGGATGCACCTGACTGTCCCCTAGGACTCCAGCTCAGGGCGGTGTGCACACCCTGGGGGCTAGTCCAAGGCTGCAGCCTGGACATGGGAGGCCAGCGGGGACCAGCCCTGAGGGTCTCTGCACACGCCACGATCAGGGGGGCTGAGGGGCCCTGCAGAGCACCAGGTTCCAAACCAGGGTCACCTGCACTGTCACAGAGCTGTCGGGAAGGAGGGAGCCCAAAGACTGAGGCTCGGGCCATTCATGAGCAGCTCAGGAGGGTGGGCTTGGCCTCAGGGTGCCCTAGCCCCGGCCCCACAGGCCCCTGTCCCTCGGAAGGGCCACCCACCCCACCCACCGCGCTGAGGGGAACAGAGGGAGAGCAGCTTGGAGCTGGGCTCTGCCCCACACGGGCTCCCCCAGGACACCCCCATTCAAGACGGAGGCAGGGCTGTTCCCCAGGAATCGCAGGCCCCCGGGCACCCAAGCCACCTGCCCCCCACGCAGGGAAGCAGTGCCCAGGGGCCGCTCGTCCCTGCTGGCCACACTGCTAGGAAAAGGGCAGCAGGTGGAGGGTCACCACGCTACACGACCGCCCACCATCCTCCACTGGGCAGAGGCAGAGGCCCTGCAGCTCCTGGCCCCGCCCTGCCAACCACTTACCATGGGACCAGGTCTCCCCGTAAGACCCATGGGGCCAGCTGGTCCCCTCAACGCCAGCTGCAAAGAGAGGGGGACGTGGTGAGGAAGAGCTGAGGGCAGACGCCTAATCCGTGAGAGAGGCCAGGGGAGAGAGGGCAGATGGGACAGGGAAGGACGGGAGGCTCTGGCCGGAAAGATGGGCAGGAGGCCCGGCCCTGCTCCTCAAGGCTCTCAGTGCCCACCACGCAGGACAGGGCTTGGTCTCGGCCCCCGGCCCCTCGAGGCCTCCCCCTTGGGCTGAGCAGGAGAGGGCCCTCCCGCGGCTCGGCTGAGCCACACAGCGCTCTACTCCGCGGGGGAGGCACCGGGCACTCTCCAGCGGCTGGGAGGTTCTGGGCAGGCTGGGAGCCTAGCTCCCCTGGGCTCTCAGCCCTTGCCTGACCCCTGGCATGGCTCCCGCCTGCCATAGCACAGGTCACCCTGCTTGTCCAAAGCGCCCCTCTACTGCCTGACCGTGACTCCCACACACACCGATCTAATTCCAGAAGATTTTTTTGCATTATAAAATCTCCTGCTAAGCCCATCGCCCTCTTGGCTTCAATTAAACACACATACTGACAGGCCGGCCAGGTGACACTGGCCAGGCCTCAAGTGCAGCACTGGGCCACTTGTCCCACAGCACTGGGTGCAGGCGGCCCTGCGATCATGTGTGCTCTGGTCAGGGGCGTCTGCTCGGAGGGAGCCGGAGCCACACAAACACTCGGCCATCAGGGCCCATCTGGGCACACTCCCCTGGCGGTGGCCTGCTCCGCCCTAAGGGGCAGTGTTCCCTGCTGTCACAGGCCATCAGCAACCACCGCCACTAGCTAATCCCCTGCTCCTCAGGACCTGACCCAGAGCAAAGGGCCCCAGGCCCAAGGCTCTCCCCAGGGAGACCAGGCTCAGGAAGCAGGCCAGCAGCAGGGCCCTGCCCAGGGCCTTGTGGAGTCCCTCTCCCTTTCCAGAGCCGGAGGAGGGCCTGGAACTTGGACAGGCGTCTGCACCAGTGGAAATGGGCCCTCTGGGCCAGACGAGCTGGAGGGTCCCCGAGGCCCTCACCCCTCTCGTAGGAAGGAACCCGAGAAACCTCCCTGAAGTCCCCCAGCTGGGCGTGGAGAACCAGGCCACCCGGGCTCTGGACGGGCAGAAGCAGAGGCTCTACCCAGTCACGCGGTCGCTTCCACCCTGGGGGCTGGGCTCTGTCCCCTTCAGGCCCCCTCCAGGCCCCGGCACTACTCACCCTGGCCTGCTGGAGAATGGCCTGGGCTTGGGACTCCTGGGCCGAGACCATGGGGCCTTTGGAGCCCGCGTCACCTCCTCCTCCAAACCGGAACTGCAGGAGTTGAGACGAGGGGTCACCCGGGTGCACTCATGCGGCACCCATGCTGGACCCGGGGCCCAGGAGGTGGCCACAGGCCTCTCAGGTGACCTGGAGGCCTGGAGGCTCGGGAATGGCATCTTCTAGCCCCAAACCCTCCCCACGCCCAGCTCTGCTCCACGCCCCGCCCCAACTGCCAACTTCAGCCCTAGGGACCCCCAGACTCTCCCTGCATCCACCACGCCCTTCTGACCCGGGCAGCTTCTCACCCTGGGACCTACAGCCCCAGCTGCTGCAAGGACAGCCGAAGGCGTAAGGACAGGGCCACGCCCAGCAGGCCTAGAGAGGACCCCGGCCCAGCTGGGTCTCCCCACCTGTGGCATGCATTGGGGGCTAAGCAGAGACGGTCCTTCATCCAGAGACCCTCGAGAGGGTCCTGAGAACCAGTCACGCTCCCCAACGCCTCCCTCCTGCACAGGAGCCTGTCCCGAGGGCCGGCGCTGTCGGCCCGAGGGCAGTCAGGGGCCAGCCAGGAGGCCGGAGGCTGCTCCAGGTGGGCAGCCCAGCCCCACCTCCCTTGGTCACTGTGGCCACGGCTCACCCCAAGGGCACCTCCTCAGGGTCCTCAGCTTGCTCTCCAGAGGCTACCCAGGAGTCAGGGTCACAAGCCTCCCCTTTATGGTCCCTTGTAGCTACTGCAATGACCCCAACCCTGGCAGCAGGGAATGCCCCCTGCCGGGCCTTGTGTGTCCCACTGGGCCCGGGCTGGCTCTGCACCAGGTGATCAGGAGGTCCCAGGGAGAGGCCTGACCCACCCTCCGGCCCAAGCAGCACAGCACCCGCCTCCCTCCCCTCCCAGGACCCGCCGCCTGGCCGCACTCCACAAGCAGGGGTACTCACGGGCAGCATGAGCATGGTCCCCGGAGGACCAGGCAGGCCATCGGCCCCAGGAAGACCAGGGCGTCCAGGGGGACCCTGCAGACAGGGGACAGGGCAGCTGATCAGAGTCCAACCACTGCAGCCACCCAAACAATGCGGGGCAAGCACAGGGAAAGAAGGCCCCCAGCACAGAATGTTCCAGAAACCCAGCCCAGAGAAGGGAGAGGCGTGACAGTGAGGATCAGCAGAGGCCGCAGGCGGGAGGCGGGAGGTGGGCCTGGAGCAATCAGGGAGGCAACGTGGAGGACTGCAGCTGGGGCTGGGCAGGAGCCCTCTGCAGGGCCACGCCGGGCAGACCCTTGGGAATGGCGTCAACAGGGGACGTCCTCGGGAAGGGAGGCCCCGCGCGAAGGCACTGCGCGTTCAGGAGCTGCCTGGGTCCTCCAGAGACCACTGTCCTGGTCCGCGAGGGGGACCAGGCAGACGGCCCCAGGACTGGACTCTCCAGAGGGCTCTGGCCGGCCTCGAGACAGCCTGCGAACCTGTGAGGCTCCTGGGCGGTGGGCTTGCAAGTCACTGCCTTCTCAGGCAGCTTCCCCGCCCGGCGGGGGGGGAGGCCTGCTTTGCATCCAGGTGGTGGTGGGCAGGCCCCACCCTGGGAAGGAGCCCGGAGGTCCATCCCCGGCTCCGACAGCTGCAGTTCCATCTCCTGAACCGGCCACGGCAACGCTGGGGTGTGTGTTCACCCACCGCAGCCCTGGGAGCCCCAGGGAGAGAGCCATTCCCAGCTGGGAGCTAAGGGGCTATCAGTGGTCCTCTGTGATGGGCTTGGGCCAGTGGAAGTTTCCTGAGCAAAGCAACCTGGATTCATTTTCTCAGGGCAGGAGCCAATGGGCTTGAAGGTCGCTCTGTTCCCCAGGCAAAGAGCCAATAGCATTAAAGGTCACTCTGGTACACCCCCCACCAGAAATCCCTACTTCAGCTCCCACCAGTAGGAGCTCACAGCTCACAACAACACTTCCCTGCACCGACCTTAGATGACTCACCGCCTCCAGCTCGACGGCAGCTGCCCCAGCCGACAGCTCTAGCCTCCAGCTCCACGGCAGCTGCCCCAGCCTCCAGCTCTAGCCTCCAGCTCCACGGCAGCTGCCCCGGCCGACAGCTCTAGCCTCCAGCTCGACGGCAGCTGCCCCAGCCGACAGCTCTAGCCTCCAGCTCCACGGCAGCTGCCCCGGCCGACAGCTCTAGCCTCCAGCTCGACGGCAGCTGCCCCGGCCGACAGCTCTAGCCTCCAGCTCGACGGCAGCTGCCCCGGCCTCCAGCTTTAGCCTCCAGCTCGACGGCAGCTGCCCCGGCCGACCAGCTCTAGCCTCCAGCTCGACGGCAGCTGCCCCAGCCGACAGCTCTAGCCTCCAGCTCCACGGCAGCTGCCCCGGCCGACAGCTCTAGCCTCCAGCTCCACGGCAGCTGCCCCGGCCGACAGCTCTAGCCTCCAGCTCCACGGCAGCTGCCCCGGCCGACAGCTCTAGCCTCCAGCTCCACGGCAGCTGCCCCGGCCAACAGCTCTAGCCTCCAGCTCCACGGCAGCTGCCCGAGCTCCATGGACCACAGCTGGCACGACCAGGCACCCACCTTCCGTCCAGAGCTCGCACACTTCCCTCTCCCTGACTCCTCTCTCCCCGTGCCTCTTCTACCTCCTACCAGCCATAAAGGCTGGTGAATCAATCCCTTGGCTGCACGGTGGTCCCTGGAGTGATTTTTGCCCTTCACTCTGGACCCATCTGGACAGGGTGGAACTCTCTGGGGCTCTTCTGGACTTTCACTACAGAAGCTGCCCGTCTGCCTGTGGAATGCTGTGCTGCAGGCTCTATGAGGACACCAGTGAGGGCACCTGCCTGCTGCAGAGGAGCCAGCCCCAACTAGGTGTGTGTCAGAGAAAGAGCTGGAGCCGCGACACTCCCCAAGCGCGCCCCAGCCGGCCGGCCAGCCACTCGGCAGCCCTCCTCCGCTTTCTGTAGGACGGTCCTCCAGGATCCTGCGACTCCCTCCCTGTGCTCACCGCACGCCGCGGCTGTGTGCCCCTGCCTCCTTCCTGCCTCCCGCCCTCAGTGGGCTAAGCGTTGACTGACCCACCCTCTCCAGCACGTGGGTGGACTCTGGCCATTCACAGCCCAAGGAGAGAGATCGTTGCTTTAACCAAAACTAACAAACACACAGCAACTGGCGACCTGTGAAGGTCTCCCTGGAGGCCAGCCGACACCAGCTCAGACCTGGGGATCCGTCAGTGGGAGGTCGCAGGCTCACTCCTAAGTGAGAACCTCAAGCTACTCAGCGGACTGCCGCGTGTCAGGAGGACTCCCGCCACAGAACCCAGAGAGCAGCGGTCAGACCCACGGTGGCATCAGACCCATGGTGGCATCACCACCCGGCAGCCCTGGAAGCCCAGGTAGGCGGGCCAGGCTGCCCCTGCCTCCTGCCACCTGCCCCAGGCCAGCAAACTCTGGCGTGCACGTGGTCTCGAACCTGGAGCCCGGCCCGGAGAGGGAGGCGAGGCTACTCTCAGAGCCAACTCCCCATTCTCGGGACGCTGGACGCAGGCTGTCAACGTGGCTCCCGTTCTGCACGTGGCTGATGTCAGGCACCGAGGGACACTCTAGCCGGCTGATACACAGTCACGGGACGTGCCTTCGCCCCAGCCACAGGGACAAAGGCACAATCAAAACTCGTGCCCGACCGTCTCCGGGCCTGGACGTGGTTTTCCGTACTGCTTGACCAGCTGCCCTGAGTCGATGCCCTGACGTGGCCACACGAGGTCCCCCAGCCCTGCACGGGAGGGCCCTCTGCGTCCCCCCGCCCAGGGGAGGAGGAGCAGGGTAAGAGGCCACCAGGGGCATTGAACAGGGGCTTTTCTGATTCGTCCAGGCATCCGTGCGCAGAGGGGACGTGGCAGCCATCAGAGGCCTTGCAGGGCGGCCTATGAGGCCACTGCAGATGCCACCCCTGGTGGGGTCTGGTCCCCACACAGCGCCAGGCAGAGGCACCCCACCGGGCTGGGGCTGGGGTCAAAGCAGCGAGAACTACCACCACTGGGTCACTGGGAACGTCTGCCAGTGTGTCCCCAGAGATTCCAGACCCACTCCCCCACCCAAATGGCATCCCCTAGGTCCTCACTCTGAGCCCGCAGACCTGGCCCTGGGATAGATGTCCACCCACCAACAGCCACGCCCACGGCTTTTCTCATCTACAACTCAGCCGTCCCGTTACTAGCTCCTAATCTGACTGTCCTTAACACTGATATTCACCAGACCAGCAGGAAAACCAAGAAAAATAAGGAGAAAGACCGCGGCACCCCAGAAAAACCACAGCTGCAGTACCGCAGAGCGCCACCAGGTGTCAGGAGAACCCTGCATGTGGGTGAGGCCCGAGCCTCCCGCCAGGACACAGGAGGCCAGTTCCCACCAGGACGAGCCTCCGGAGCCCAAGGCCTGACCGCCAGCGAGGAACAGCTTCCCACGCACTGCAGGTGCCCCGGAGGCTCAGAGCAAGGACGGGTCTCCAGCTCTGGCTCCTGCCGTTGTCTGCCCCACCTGACGCAGGGCCACTTCTAGGGCCAACCTCTGGAACCTCCTCAGGCACTGTCCACCCAGCGCAGGGCTGGCCACAGCCTGAGGGTGGGTCAGAGGTGCCCGGGATGAGGGGCAGGGATCTTCGGGGACCACCATCTCCACAAGGAGGGACAGCCGGGACGCAGAGCGGGGAGGGCAGTGGGCAGCCCGCGACAGGACACGCACGCCCAGGGAGCGCCTGGCCTCAGGAAGCTGGCCCTTACCCTTTCTCCAGGGTCACCCACTTGGCCAGTGGGACCCGTGGTTCCTGGAGGTCCTGGGAGACCCTGGAATTAAAACCAGGACAGAGTTAAGACGCGCTGTTGCAGGCCCCGCACCCTGCGCCCCGCAGTAGGCCAGAGGAGGCCGGGAGGGGCTGCAGAAGAGGCAGCCACCCGTTCCAACCAGAGGATTGAAGGGGTGCCCCCCACAAAGCACACCCCCAAGTCACAGGGATAACACCTGACACTCACCGCGGGGCCTTCCGGGCCGGGCGGCCCCTCGATGAGCATGCCCTGCAGAGACGGAGAGCGCGCCTGAGCCACAGGCCCAGCAGCACGGCGACCGCCGGCTGGGCAAGAGGCTCAGGCGCAGGCCCGCTGGCCAGGGGTCCCAGCGGCCAGAGGCCAGCCCCGTCTTGCCACGCAGCAGTGTCTGCAGGTGGGACAGTGACAGCCTCACGCCCCAGGCACGAGGACGAGCCTGGGCCAGCAGCTGCGGGGAGACAGGCTCCCCAGACTCAGCTGCAAGAGATGCGCCCGGGATGCCAGGGGAGAGGAGGGCCCAGACCATCACCGTCTCCTCCGCCTGCCCCAGGGACACCCAGGAGCTGCTGGCCACAGCCACCGAGAGGGGACAGGCGCGCAGGACAGGGGGTCCAGGGGGCTCAGGGAGGACAGGGAGAGGGCGGCGTGGGCCAGGCCTGGTGGGACAGCAGCCCCCGCAGGAGAGAGCCTGGCCCAGGCCCGGGGGCCTTCCTCCAGACGCCAGCAGCAGCCCAGGGCACAGGGCAAGCCCTGCCACGGCCCCTGGCCACAGGCCGCCTCCTCGCCACCCAGCACTGGGCCCAGGCCCAGCCTCCTCTGGCCCCCAGGCCTCCTATCCCTCTGCCTGCCTGGGAGGGGCTTCCTCTGGGACCCCCACTTCCAGTCCCTCTTCCCAGCTTCCCTCTGACTCCTTCCTGACTTCCTGGCAACAGCAGCAAGACCCGCACCCTGAATGTCCTGTGTCCCATGACCACCTCAGGGGTGAGGCAAAGCCCCCACCCTGGGAGGAACAGGGCCTCCGCAAGGGCAGAGGGGCTGGCCTGGAGTCGGGCACATGAGTTCTGTGGCCCCCGGGGGCTGCCCCAGGGGCAGGGCAGTGAGCAGAGCTACTCCTCTCGGGGCCAGAGGAACGGCGGAGGGCCGGAGGCCTTGGCCCTGAAGCAGAGCCCCTGGCCCTGCTGCCCCGTAGGGACAACTGGGGCTACTGTGCCCAGACGTCCTTGAAGGCGTGTGGCCCTCTTGTCACACTGGGCTTGCTTGGCGTGCAGGCACCAGCAGGCTGGTCACCACCAGTGTGGGTGCCAGGCGGGCAGACACCCAGCCAGGGGGCTGTGGAGACACTCCGCCCGGGCCCCAGAGCCTGGGAAGAGGCACGCCGTGTTTACACAGATGCACGCTCAGAGGAATGCTTGTGTGCGTGACGTGCACAGCGCCCGTCGGAACGCAGCACGAGCCCAGCTGCCCCACGTCCTCGCTGACCAGCGCAGGGCTCAGCGGTCACTCGGGGATTAAGTGAGTCACCCCTGGCCACCGCAGAGCCCCAGGGACTGCAGCTGTCTTCCCAGACGCACACGCCGCTGTTCCTGGGGACTGGACGATGCCGGCCTGGGTCTCACGGAGGCCAGCCCCGAGGTCAGTTCAGGTGGGCATGGAAAGGGAGCGGGGAGCACTGGCCAGCACCAGCAGGAGGCGGCCCCGGCTTTCCCAGGGCCCTCACCCTGGCCCCCAGCCCAGACTCACTAGGGGCAAGGAGAAGCTCTCGCTCCAGCCACAGGCTCTCCCGTCACAGAGGGGGCGTGGGCGGGATCGAGGTGACGGGCAGTTCCATCACTGGACTGTGGCTATGGCTTTGGGGAATCTACACGCCAAGGTAGACGCAGCACGGACACTGGCCTGTGCGCTCACTTTGCAGCGAGCCTCATCTCCCAGGAGATCACACGCGACAGCTGCAAGAGGAGGCACGGCGGCCACCCTGCACAGGAATGGGGTGCCCAGCGGCCTCCCGGCACTTGGTCATCTGTTGATGTGCAGCTGAGGCTCTGAAGACATCTGGCACTGCTCCCGGCTGACAAATTCCAACTGCTTATGTGATCTCTCCAGGGGACTGGCCAAAGGTCCCCTGACACCCGGAGGGGCTGGGGCTGGGGCTGGGAAGAAGCCAGCCAGCCGGTGGGGTCCTAACTGCCTGCAGACGCTGGCTCTGCCCCAGACAAGACCAGGCGGGCTCCCGAGGCAGCTGAGCTGGCCTCTCCTCTCAGCCTGCCTCCGGGCCCCCCCGCCCCCTGCAGTCTCCACAGCTCCGGGGCAAGCCCGCACCTGCCCACAGGTGTGTGCCAGCCCACCTGGAGCGAGGCCCTGGGGAGCTCGGCACCTCCCTCTCCCGGATCCTGTCCCCGAAGCCCAACGTCCACTCAAGTCTACCTGAGGGCCAGCCCGTCTGTGGAGGGGCTGTAGAGAGGCCCGGCACCCAGGGAGGTGAGCAGGCCTGGACATCAGGACAGTTCTGCTGTGGCCCCCGGTCAGGTGAGCCTGGGCCACGCCCAGCCACATTCCAGAGGAAGAGTTCACCAGCCATCACCACCACGATCCTGCCCAGATGGCCCTTCTTCCTGCCCCTGGACTGGGGGCTGAGCGCAGGGACTCCCTGGAGTTGGTGTCGCCCTCACACCGCGTGCCCTGACCTGGCCTCTCGGGAAGAGGACGCATGAACTTCACTCAGCCCACGGGAACCGGCGGCCTGGGAGAGGCGGCGCCCTGGGACCCCCGGGTGCTCCACAGGCAGGGAAAGAGGCCAAGGCTGGACAGCCCCGCCCCGTCTCGCCCTCGGAGTCCCGCCCAGAGGTGGGCGTGTCCAGCCCGCCCTGGCCACGAGGCTGGAAGATTCTGGGCCACAAGGGCTTGCTAGGCACCCCTGGCCAAGGTCCCCAGGGCACCTTCCCATTCTGCAGGAGGACGGTGTCCTGTGGCTGGTCCTCACCCAGGGAGCCCGGGGCGTGTCCTGAGCTCAGCCCTTGGGAACCAGCCCCGGCCACAGAGGTGACGGCTGAGCCAGGCCTCACGACCAGCCACAGCGAGGGCCACAAGTCTCCTCCACCGGGCACTCGGATGATGTGGTGGGAGAGGACCTTGGCAGCCAGGCCCTCCTGGCACCCCACTGCCTGAAGCTGCAGGGCACCGGCTCTGCCAGTCACGCAGCTTGTCACCCCCCGGCCACAGAGGTGACGGCTGAGCCAGGCCTCACGACCAGCCACAGCGAGGGCCACAAGTCTCCTCCACCGGGCACTCGGATGACGTGGTGGGAGAGGACCTTGGCAGCCAGGCCCTCCTGGCACCCCACTGCCTGAAGCTGCAGGGCACCGGCTCTGCCAATCACGCAGCTTGTCACCCCCAGGGCTCAGGGCTTGACCCCAACTGCTCTGAGATGATGGGGTGGACCCTGGATTCCCAGCCAGGCCACCAACCCTGAGGGACAAGGGCACCCACCAGACCCAGCGACCGGGAGGGGCGTGGAGAGACCCCTCCCCGAGCGCACCGTTCACTGACACGACCCCGCCTGGCCCGGCTGAGTTGGACTCAGCCAGAACTCAGCCCAGGCCATGCTACTTAATTCCCGGACACGGTGTTCTAAACAGCCCTCGTGTCTCTCACACAGGCCCCAAGTATTTGCACACCAGGCGGGGGCAGGCGAAGCCCCCCATGGCGCCCGGCACGGCCCGCGCCACGTCTTAGGACTGAAGCAACCATCTTCCCTGATCCTCTGCCCTCTCCCGAGGGCTCCTCTCCGCCTCCAGGGCTCGAGCTGTCCCAGGTGCACTGACGCAGAGATGCCCGGGCCCTCTCCATGCCCGACGGCACCGGAGATGCATCTCCCACCACCCATCCCTGCGCCGCAGGTCCCCCACCCCGGCCCTGCCAAGACTCGGCGATGAGCCAGGCGTGCAGCCGTGGGGGTGGGGCAGCTCCTCGCGGCCTGCGCACCCAGGTGCGGCTCCCACAGAGCTGGCCGCGCCACACACAGCCCGCCCCGTGCCCGAGCCGCAGGCACCCGCCGCAGACACGAGAAGGAAGAGTCCTTACTGGCTCGATGATGGCCGGTTCTCCCTTCTGACCTTTCTCGCCCCGAGGTCCTCCAATCTGGGGGGAGAAAACGCAGGTGAGAGAACAGAAGGGACAGAGAGGAGGACGGGGCCCTGGGAAACACTGGGCCTCGCAAAGCAAAGGCGCTGGACACCTCCCAGCCCCGAAGAACAGTGACCAAGTCAGCGTCCGGCAAGGGCCACGCGGGCGGCAGAGTTGGGGGGACGCGAGGAGCGCTCACGGTCCAGCGGGGCCCGCGAGCACCTGTAGGGTCAAGCTGCCCGCAGAGCCCGGGCGAGGCGCCTCCCGCCCGGCTGCCCGCAGAGCCCGGGCGAGGCCAGCCGCCCACGCCGCTCACCCCTTCGTAGACAGTGTCCTGGTTGGCCGGCAGCCCTGGCCCGACCTCCGACGGGGAGACGCTGGCGTCGGGGTCGTAGTAGGGGTCGTAGTAGTTCTCGTCCAGGTTCTTGATAGTTTCCTCGATGAACTCGCCCTCCTGGTCGTCCCTCCCCTGCCCCGGGGACGGAGCTGGCTGCAGAGCAGAGGAAGGAGGGGCACCCCGTGAGGGCGCCGCGCGCTCCCCAGCTCTGCTCTGCACGCTCTGCGCTGGCACAGCGGGCACCGCGGCTCCTTCCTGGCCTCCAGGCCAGCACAACCTGGAGCCAGCGTCCAGCCAGCCGGGAGAGGCCGCAGCCCCTGGGAGCCCCTCCATGCACCTCCCGCTCACCATGGGAACTGTCCCCCCACGTCTGCCCAAGGTGACGTGACAAGCTAGGCAGGGCCAGGACACAGCGCCCCTCACCAGCTGTGCCCCTCACCAGGAGGTCTGCTCCGTGAGGGGCAAGAGCTGCGAGTCCTCTCCAGCTGTCTGGGGCATCTGCCCTGTGCCCGCTGGGTGACGCTCCTCCCTAAGCTGGGGACCACAGCCACCCTGAGGGAGCACTAGCAAGGCCATGAGAACCCCGAGCTCAAAGAGGCAGGTCGCGGGCAGAGGTTTCCAAGGTCGCGGGCAGAGACTTCAGGCCGTCGCCGGAGCGCAAGGTCCACTGTCTCCACCAGCGCTGCCCAACCTGGCGGCGTCTGACCTGTACCAAGTCCACCCCGGCCCAGGAAGGGTCCTCTCTGCAGGAAGGCATCTGCTCTTCTGGCCTGCCCTGGGCCCGCGAGCCCACAGCCCTGCCGCCCATTTCTAAGGAGAACCTTGATGAGCTGCGCCGGGCCGGTCGGGGCTCCAGGCACACGTGGCAGTGGCCCCTGGGGGCTGCCCCAGGCCAAGAGCCAGACGCGGTGGCTCCAGCACAGGAGCCCCCAAGGTGGGGTGCAGGGAGAGGAGCAGAGCTCAGGGTCCTGACCCCAGCCTTGCCCTTGCCCGTCCCCTGGACCAAGCCAACAGGGCAGGAAGGAAATTACATTGGAGGAGTTGGAGGTGACCGTGGTGCTGGTGGGGACCTCGGCGTCGGGGTCGGGGAGCTGGTCGGGGTTCTCCATGCCCTCGCCGTAGTTGACGTCGTCGTAGGGGGAGGGCGTGTAGTAGTCGTCGATGGGCACGTAGTCGTAGTCCCCGATGCCCGGGTCCTCTTCCTTCCCCACCCTGTCGCTGGCCTCAGGCACTCTGGGGGCTTCCGTGGGGGCTGTGGTCAGCTCCTGGGAGCCAGGGCAGAGGCGAGTCAGGTGCCAGGCCTGGGGTGTCCCGCAAGCCACCGTCCAGCGTGTCCACCGCTTGAGAGTGAGCAGGCAGCCGAGGGTGCAGTGTTTGGCCAGGCCGGGGGACGGCTCGCCTAGACACCCCGTCCCCAGGCGTCACAGCTGACCCCAGGAGCGCCAAGCACAGTGTCACGTGGCAGCCCACCCCTGCTGAGCAGCCACACCCTCACCCAAGTCCCCGCCCTCCACAAACACCCAGGGTCTCCGTGCCAGGACAGCCCACCCTCCCCTGCGCCCCGGGTTGAGGGCCGGGAGCAGGCCCAGGGCAGCCGCAGCCCAGCCGAGACCTCGGGAATCTCCGTGGTTTCTCTCGCAGCTTCCACAGGCTTCTTGGTGGGGGTGGGCTCCTTCCCCAGGTCCTCGGGGTCTTCGTAGTAGGGATACTCGTAGTAATAGGTCTCACCTTCGCCGCCTCCATCCGGGTACTGCACGCAAACGGCGGCCAGGTGAGGAAGCAGCGAGACAGACCGGCGCCCCCCCGCGCTCCCCGAGGAGCACCGGGCACCACAGGCCCCGCCCGCCCTAGGCACGAGCCTGCTGGGGGTCCCGGTGGGGCTCTTCCCTCTGCAGCTTCATGGGAAGCTGGGCCACCCCCAGAAGTCAAGGGAGATAACAGGGGACCCCAGGACCCCTTGAGCAAAGTCAGAGGAAGTTGAACCCTAAAAGGTGACAAGGTCTGACTCTGTAGAGCCCAGAGCCAGGGCAGCTGTCCAAAGGGTGACTGGGCCTGGCCACTGCCATCACCCAGCGAGCTCCCTGACCTTCAGCCCAAACCCCAAAGCCTGGGGACCCATCAGGAGGGGACTCAAGTGACGAAGGAGAGCTCTGGCCCTCAGCAGCATGTATGCCTCCGGAGCAGCCACCTGGCCTGGGCTGCAGGGGCCCAGCCACACTAGAAGTATTGCGGGCAGCTCCGTCCAGCTCTGCTCCAGGGGCCTGCGGGCCGTGCCCAGGCCACACGACCACACGGCTTCATGAAAGCCCTACCTTCTCTCCTGCAGGTGGTGGGAGAAGGGAGCCCCAGGGGAAATCTAGAGCAGGACATGTCCTGACTTGGACACAGAGAGGGGTCTGCCCAGGCGTGGCAGCGGTGTCATCCCTAAGCGCTACAGGGACAATCACCAAGGACCAGAGTGGGCCACAGTAAGAGGGATGAAGGTGCCAGACATGCCCCCAAAACATTCAGGACGAGGCTGTCCTCAGAGTGGCCGCCACTCTGGGCCTCGGAGGACAAGGTGCTCCCCAGGGAGCCATCGTAGCACAAGCTGTCTGCAAGCTCAGGCCGAGTCCGGGGGCTCCGGCAGCTCTGCTCACAAGGACACCGCAGAGGCCAGACGCGGAGGGTAGGAGGCGCCTTGCTGGGTCCTTCTAGGGACTTACGGGGAGGTTAAAGGACAGGGTTGCTGACAGCCCCTAGAGTGGCCCATCGCTTAGCAAGCACTGTTGGGTAGGTGACTCGGACAGCACAGTTCACCTCCCGGGCCACTTGCTGCCCACCAGGGGGTGCGTTTAGAATGGGGGCCATGGCCTCTGCACCCCTCCTGCCTGACCCTGTGCAGGAGCCCTGTTTGGGGAGATGGCTTGAATTGTGGTTGACTATGGGCCACGGAGATTTGGGCATTGTCGCCTTCCGTAGTCTCGCGGGACTTGGCCCGGGATCTCGAGTGACTTGGCCGAGATTGCTGATCGGGTCAGCGCCATTTTGGTGGTGTGTGCGGCGCGTGTTAGTCGTTGTTAGAGCCAGAGAGAAAAGTTATCAGAATAAAAAGCTGTTTGTCTCCAGTTTGCCTCTGAACTTCTTCCTGCGGCTTCGTTGCTCCAAGCGGCCATCGCTTCAGGCGGCAACAACCCTGGCCCATCCCGGTGGTTTGCCCGCGCTCCCCCCGTGAACCCAGCCAGAGCTGACTCACGTATTCATCTGGGTTGGGGTCCTGCGACTGGGGGGTGTCAGGGGCCGCGGTGTCACAGTCAGGGGCTGTAGTGCTCACAGTAGTCGTAAGCTGCCCGGTGGTCTGAGACAAGCAGCAGCTGCTGGATGTCACCCTGGAAGAGGACAAAGCGCATGAACAGACAGCACGGCTGCTCGCGTGGGGCCTGGGAGGCCCAGCTCAGTACCTGGGGCAGAGGGCACCCCAGGCTGGGCCTCAAGAGCAGTCCTCAGGGCCAGACTTCCTCCCCGGGAACTGCTGCCCTGAAAGCCACTAGGGCCAGGATGGCCCACCTAGTCACCCACCCACCCACCCATGCATGCATCTGCACCTATCCATCCACCCACCAACCCACCCCCTCCACCCATCCATCTATTCATCCATTCATCCACCATCTATCTACCTACCCACCCAAGCATGCATCTGCACATACACCCATGCATCCATCCATCCACCCACCTACCTCCCCATCCACCCATCCATCCACCCATCATCCATCTATCCATTCATCTGTCCACCCCATCCACCCAACTACCAATGCATTCATCCATCCATTCATCACCCACCCATCTATCCATCTGCCCATCTATCCATCTGCCCATCTATCCACGCACCCATCTATCCATCTGCCCATCTATCCATCTGCCCATCTATCCACGCACCCATCTATCCACCCACTCATCTATCCACCTGCCCATCTATCCATCTGCCCATCTATCCACGCACCCATCTATCCACCCACTCATCTATCCATCTGCCCATCTATCCACCCATCCATCTATCCATCTGCCCATCTATCCATCTGCCCATCTATCCATCTGCCCATCTATCCATCTGCCCATCTATCCACCCATCCATCTATCCATCTGCCCATCTATCCATCTGCCCATCTATCCATCTGCCCATCTATCCATCCCATCCATCTATCCATCTGCCCATCTATCCATCTGCCATCTATCCATCTGCCCATCTATCCATCTGCCCATCTATCCACCCATCATCTATCCATCTGCCCATCTATCCATCCATGCCCATCTATCCATCTGCCCATCTATCCATCTGCCCATCTATCCATCTGCCCATCTATCCATCTGCCCATCTATCCACCCATCCATCTATCCATCTGCCCATCTATCCATCTGCCCATCTATCCACCCACTCATCTATCCATCTGCCCATCTATCCATCTGCCCATCTATCCATCTGCCCATCTATCCACGCACCCATCTATCCATCTGCCCATCTATCCACCCATCCATCTATCCATCTGCCCATCTATCCATCTGCCCATCTATCCACGCACCCATCTATCCACGCACCCATCTATCCATGCACCCATCTATCCACGCACCCATCTATCCATGCACCCATCTATCCACGCACCCATCTATCCACCCGCTCATCTATCCATCCGCCCATCCATCCACCCATCCATCCATCCACCCATCCATGAATGCCATCCATCCGCCCATCCATCCACCCATCCATGAATGCCATCCATCCGCCCATCTGTCCACCCATCCATCCATCTGCCCATCTGTCCATCCACCCATCCATCCACCCATCCATGAATGCCATCCATCCACCCATCCATCCAGCTATCCATCTACCCGCCTCCTCCCACCCGTCCACCCGTCCACCCAACACCTGCGGAGCACCAGCAAGGGGTCAGGCCAGTGCTCAGAGCTACTGTGGTTCTGCAAACACATCCACCTAGACTGTGACGGCCGGAGCGGTCCTGCCTCCATCGCCACCCCCTCAAGCACCGGGGTCGCGGTTAGAGAGGCAGCACTTGGTGTTTCACTAAGTCACACAGGATCGCCACAGGACCCAGCAATCCCAACCCTCGGAACTGAAACATATGCAAACAATTGACCCGAATCAGTTCACCTTCAAACATGAGAACAGGGCCTCAAACAAACACACGCATGTACACATCCCTGGCAGTGTTCACAGCAGCCCCAAAGTGGAAGCAGGCCAACTCCCGTCCCCAGAGGAATGGACCGATGTAGACAGCACACACCCGGAATACTACTTAGTCATCAAGAGGAACGGAGCACGGAGCCACATGGCCAACACTGAACTTCCTGGCTTGTGGGGAGGCCCTGCTCCCAGCACTGCCAGTCTCGCTGCCCCAGCTCAGCGTCCATCCTCCACCTGTCTCTCACCAGGACATGTGGACAGCAGAGGGAAGGAAGGAGAGGCAGGCCCACGAGGACCCCAGGGTTGCGGGCCAGTGCACTAGGCACAGCAGTGACTCTGCAGGGACCATATTTCGGGCGGCTCAGCACGGTTCAGGCATGGTGGAGAGCCTGCAGGCTGCCAGGCTTTGCCCACGGGACTCTCTGAACTGCCCTGTTAGTCCCCCTTCCACAGCTGAAGCCACCCAGGCCTGGGTGCTGCCCTCCCGGCGTCCCCGGGCAGTGGGCAGGGCCAGCGCAGGCACCTGTCAAGGTTCTGGCAACTCCCACCATGGGCTCAAGGACACGCCGGGAGGCTGGAGTCGGTGGTTGGGGACGGAGCCACAGCGAGGGTGACGCACTGGGGAGACGCGCTCTCTGGTTCCAAAGCCATCGCTCCCTGCGGCCCCAGCATGCGCTTCTCGGAAACACAGCCAGCAGTTACGGCAGCCCCGATCTGCTGCGACACGTGTTCCCAGGCTGCCGCCAGGCCAGCGTGCCCAGTCCCCTGGAGTGCCATGTTCTCTACAGTGTATCTGGAGCCCTCGCTGCCCTGGCACAGGCACCGCCTCCCAGCTGCCCAGGCCCCTTTCCAGGCTGTGCCCCAGCGACCCCCTGCCTCCACCAGGAAGGCGGGTGCCCTCCTGCTTGCATCCCGAGGCACTGGGGGGACTTGGTGCTGTGTACCTCTGACACTGGCAAGCCATCTAGGGGGCTGGGCTGGGGACACTGGGGACGCTCGTGGCTGGGAGCTCTGCAGGCACACGCCGTCTCGAGTGCAGAGGCCTGCCGGAGAGGACAGCTGTGCTGCCCGGGCACTGCTCCCAGCTCAGAGCAGCAGTGGGGGCCGCAGGTGGGCAAGGGAACCCTACCCACAGGGAGCAGGGGCAAAGAGCACTCTGCAGACAGGCTGAGGGCGTGCCAGCCCCGCCACCTCCAGGTGGGTGGCCAGGGCAAGCCTGCTCACCTCTCTGCGCCCTGCTTTCTCTCTGTGAAAGCAAGCACGAAAACACCCCCACCCGCGGGGGTGGCGGAGCTGCAGCACTGGGCAGACTCCCCGGGCGGGCGCAGGAGGAGCTCAACAGACAACACACGCGATTTGGGGTCGCTGGGGCTGTGTCCTCGAGAGCCCTGAGGGGCAGCAGGGCTTGGAGTCACTGGCAGGCAGGGAGAGCACTGGCAGGATGAGGGAGGGGACACAACAGCAGGCACACGGGCGGCAGGAGGAGACTAGAGCACCCAGGACAACACTTCTGAGAGGCGAAGAGCAGGTGCGCGTGCAAGGGTCGGGTCAAGGTCACAGGGCCAGAGAGGGGGGCAGAGGGGACTCACCAGGAAACAGCTCTCAGCACCCAAGAAGGGGAGGAAAAGGCTGGCACACTTCCACGATTACTGGAGGTGAAGTTCCCAGCTCTTTCTCATCCATCCATGCACACCACCATCTATCCATGTGCTGGCCATTCACCCACCCACCCATCCGTGCCACCCACCCATCCATCCATCCATCCATGCATCCTCCATTCACCCACCCATCCATGCCAGCCAGCCAGCCAGCCAGCCAGCCGTCCATGCACCCGTGCCCTCCATCCAACCACTCATTCACGCTATCCACCCATCCGTCCATCCCTTCACATCTGTCCACCCACTTGTTCATCTTTCCATTCATTCGAAAGCTACCGTGGGCCCACGTTCTGGCCACTGTGTCGCACACTGGGGACGCAACCTGACCCGGAGCTGCTGCCTGGCAGGGAGCACATGCTCCCTAGCGCTGCAGACTTCGTTTGTGCCCTCCTGTAGTCTCTTGCCCTCCCCAGATCGCTGGGCTTCTGAGACCTGTGGCTGCCCCCTCCTGTGCCCTGACTCTGCTGTGCTCCCCTCCCGCAGGGCAGAGCCACCAGCAGAGCCAGAGAGCACGGTGCCTGTGAACTTGGCCTGAAGGAGCAGTGGACCCCGGCCTGGCCAGGAAGCCACGCCTCCCCGCCCGTCACTTGATGGAGTGCGAGCCTTTCTCTGTGCGCTGGGCCTTAGGCCGAGCCCGGAAGGCAGGGAGGCAGGAGGGGCCACTGGTGGGCCGGTGGCGAAGGCTGGAGGGATCTGTCACCTGAGTCACAGTGTGGGTCCCCGGCTGGCCTCCCAGGTGCGTAAAGGAGGGTGCTGGTGCTGTGCTGCTCGGGGCCGGGGTCCATCACACCCCAGCCTCCAGAGGCCGGGTAGGGAGCCTGGCCCAGAGACGGCTGAATGCAGGAGCCCTGACTGGGGAGATGGCGGAGATTGTGTTTGGCTACACAGAGATGCCCGGACATTGCTGCCTTCCGTGGTCTCGCGGGACTTGGCCCAGGATCTCGCGGGACTCGGCCGGGATCTGGAGAGACTTAAGCCGAGAGGTGAATCGGGTCGGCACCATTTTGCTGGGGCTCGAGAGACTTAGCCCGAGAGAGAGCGTGCGGAGTGAACGCCATTGTGTGTGTGTGCGTGTGTGGTGGCTTCTTGCAGGAGTGTGTGTGGTGTTGGAGGTCGCTGGAGCCGGAGAGAGAAGAATAAAAGAACTCTTTCGTTTCCATCCTGCCTCCGAATTTTCTCCCGCAGCGTCGCTGCTCCAAGCGGCTATCGCTACAGACGACAGTGGGGGTCACTACGCAATAGAAACTGAGGGACGTCTCTCCAGCCTGCCTGAGCCTGGGCTTTGGTTCCACACCCCTGGCCCTCAGTGTGGATCTGCAAAGCCCACTGGCCGACAAGGAGCCCAGAGCCCCACGCAGGCCGGTGTCTGCCGAGCGGTGCACACGCCCCTCAGCCTCGGCCCATGCCACGTCCACTCTGCCCCAGCCCAGCACGCGGTGGGCCCTGCCACCTCAGTGCCACTGCACCACACCCGCTGCAGCCTCGTCCCCACAGGAGAGTGAGGCCTGGGACGTCGCTCACCGAGGTCAGCCTGGAGCCCAGAGCATCAGGTGCATCCACTCAAGTGACTTTGTCACCTCCATGTGACAGATAAGGAGTGGTGGCCAGGACATGGGGCCTGTGAGCCCAGTGCCCCTGACACCAGCTAGCCCCCACCACCCCTCCTTCCCCCCACTGCCGTGACAGGTAGCCAAGACAGAAGATGCTCTTCCTGCCAGCGGGTGGCCGAGCCCTGGCAGGGCCTTCCCTGGGACCTCAGAGCTACCTGCCGAGGGCTGCAGCCCCTCCATCACCCCAGACCACACAGCGCTGCTGGCCCCAGAGCCAGGCCCACCCTTGCCGCAGGGCCAGCCAGGCAGCTGTGCAAGACGTGGTGGGTTGGGGGACTTTGAGGGGACGCCAGCAGGAGCCCAGCTCCCTTCTGCCCGGGCCACGGCATCTCCCAGTGCGAGTGCAGGGGTGGGGCCTTCCTCTCCACCGGGTCGGGGCTGCAGCCCTCAAGGGGACGGGGAGGGGCGGACAGAGGCTGCGGAGAGCCGCCCCTTCTCCCGTCTGCCACGGGGGGCATCTCAGGGGAAGAGGTGGCAAGAGAGGCCCCCCTCCCGCCCTCCGCTCTGCTCCTGCCGGCCCCCAGCTAGGCTCTGCACTGAGCGCACACTGCTGCCCCACTCCCTGTCCCCTCCCTTGTCCCTTCCTCCCCTCTTTCCCCGATCCTTTGGTGTCAAGGCTCCCAGCCCAGGTTTTAAACCCTTCCTTGGACAGGAGCCGTGTGACAGGAGCAGGGAATCAAAGCCACGTGCGCCTGCTAAGCGACCTGACTGGTGGCTCAGATTCCGTCCAGCTCCAAGGACAGCGCCCTCAGCTGGCAGCGTGGCACCCACACGCACGCCCTCAATGGCAGCGTGGCACCCACACACACACGCCCTCAGCTGGCAGCGTGGCACCCACACGCACGCCCTCAATGGCAGCGTGGCACCCACACACACGCCCTCAGCTGGCAGCATGGCACCCACACGCACGCCCTCAATGGCAGCGTGGCACCCACACGCATGCCCTCCGACGCACGTCACGAAGGGAAGAAGCCTCCGGGGGGCCTCGTGACCCCAGGGGCTCCCCAAGATCTAGCAGCCAGCACACAGGGAGACTGCTGTCTGTCCAGGGCTCTTCCTCTGAGAGAAACTGCCCCTCGGCCAAGGACACGCTGGCCCTCTCCGCACCCCAGCACGGGCCAGCCTCACACCTAGCCTATAACCCCGTCCTGAGGCCGTAACAAACACCTAGAGCTGGGCACAGAGCCCAGGGCTCCACGTGCCACAGGGCTCTGGAAGCCAGCTCGGCCCACCTGGGAGTGGACGTGCCATCAGCCCCGGCCAGGCAGAAAGCCCCTGCCCTCCGGGACACCCAGCAGGCCAGGGCTGCCTTAGGATCACTGTCCACCAAACTCTCAAACGGATGTCCACACTAGAAAATGTGCCTGTCGGCGCTATGGGCACACGGTCGAAGGCGGGGTCTGTCCGGGCCCCACGGCCACTCTGCAGGGGGGAGCTGAGGCAGCTACGAAGGCTGGCGCTCGGAGTCCTGCAGGCACCAGGTCAGCTCTACGCCTGGGTCCCGGCCAGGCCTCCCTGGCCCGCCTGCCACTTCCTCCCCACCCAGGAGCCCACTGAGCACGCCACGGAGCAGGGAGCTCCTGCAGGACCCAGGGTGGGCATGGCTGCGCAGGGTCGGTCCCACAGCTGCGTGCTCCACAGGGCTGCCGGCATCACTTCCAGGGGGGGAGCAAGCAAGAGGGCACCTGAGAGCCGCACCCCCTCCTCTCCCTGCAGACCCACCAGACTGGGAGGAGGGGGAGCCGGACGGCAAGGCCTCCCGCACTCCACAAGACCCTGTTCTGCCCTGGGCCAGCCAAGTCCAGGGGCCAGTTACGCTGGACCCTGACTCTGTCGCCAGGCTGGGGCCCAGGCCAGAAGCCTAGGCTCTCAGTGGTAGTCAACTGTCCTTGATGGATGCAGGACAAAAACTGGACCCCAAAGCACCAGCGGGGTCCGTGTGTGGAACCACGGCAGCCCTGGCGGAAGCCATCCTGAGCTCTCTGAGGAGGTCAGACCACCTCCGCCCCTGGTCTGTGTGGACCAGAGACAGCTCTGTGAGAAGCCGGGGAGGCAGATTCAGCCTCGGTCCCCCGTGGGGCTGCCCACAGCGCCCCCCCCAGGACCTGATCCAGGCACCCCTCGGCTGGCACAGACTGCCTTTCAAAGTGAGACTGCCGTTCCCGCTTCTTGGTGTGAGGCCTGTGCACGGTGCCTCCGAGACACGCCTCTCCACAGCCCAGGCCTGTGGCCCTCGCCAGGCTCCTCACGGTGCGCTGGAGGCAGCTGCTGTGAGCCGGGGGGCGGCCCCTGCAGGCCGCAGAGCCCAGGAGCAGAGTCACAGCACAGCCCTGGGTCTGGTGTGCACTTTGGGGAGACAGGAACAGCAAGCAGGAACACGGACTAGGTCACGACACTTGTCCACAGCTCCAGAGACCATGCAGGGAGGCCTCTGGCCTGCAGCTTCGCGGGACCCACCCCCGGCCTCGGGGCAGGCTGTAGTTTGGTGCTGCCCAGTGTGGGCAGCCCCAGACCCCACAGGAGGCACAGAGGGCACCCCTGGAGTTTCTCAGCTCCAGCTGCCCTCTTGGGTGGGTGGGCTCTGGCCCCCACGAACCTGTGGGCAACTGGCCAACATCTCAGAAAGGCCCACCAGCCCTCCCCGGGCAGCCAAGGGCCCAGCATGGAGCGACCTGAGGTGCAGCACTCACTGCCGGCTGTGGCCTCCCTGAGGTCACATCTCGCTGCGGAATGTCCTCCACCCCAGGCCGAGATCCGCCGCTGGCTGCCACCCAGCAGGAGCGGCTGTCCTTGGCTCTCCTGGAGCCCGCAGCGTTCTGCTGAGCGAGTCAGTCCTGCCCCCGCCGATAACGAGGCTCACAGGCTGCGCGGTTACGAGCTGAGGAAATTGCAAAGTTTTCGTTGGAGAGGCTGCAGCCCCGGGGACCGGGCCGGAGCGCGCTCAGCCCCATTAGCGAAGCTCCTTGCAGCAGCTGCTCCAGGTCGCGTGGCCTCCGCCTCCTCCCTGCCATCTACTTCCCCACCACCTTCCGCTCACCAGCCCTGGGGAGCCGGCCCGGCCTCGAGCCCACGCCGGCCGCTCCTCCTCCGCCTCACACGGGCTCCGCAGGGGCCAGCAGAGCGTCAGCTTGCCTTGTGGGCTTCGGCGTCTAATTCTAGCCGGGACTCCGTGCTCGCGAGTGGAGACTCGCAGAGAAGCTGAGAAGGCAAGCCCTTCTTGTCGGAGGCTGCGGCAGAGGCGGGCGGCGAGCCGTCCGTGGAGCAGAGCCAGGGGAAGGGCTCTGCCCTGCTGCTGGAAGCCCTGCCCCGGCTGCCAGAGGGCCCAGCCTCCCCCAAAACACAGCTGCCCAGTGCCGGTGCCTACCGGGTCCTCCGCATCTGCAGCACGTAGGCGGTCCCAGGGCGCCCCGGCCTGCTGCCACGGACGAAGGAAGGTAGAGCCGGTCTGTGCGGGGGGCCAGAGCCGGGCTCTGCGGGGCTCGTCTGAACCACGCCCTCCCAGGCCTAGTGACATGGGCGCATGGCCCCAGATCACATGGAGCCGTGCTTTCCCCACCCGTGTGGTGGGACGGTAAGAAGGTGGTCTCTGAAGTTGAGGGAAAGTGGCACCAGCCTGGGGCCACAGCAGACTAGGAAGCATCCTGGAACCAGCCCTGCAGGCCGTGCCAGGGCGCTCACGGAACGGACAGGCCTGCAGCCCCCTGGGAGGCTCTGAGGCAGGACCCGGCAGAGCCGGCGGACCGTGGCCTCCCTCCTGCAGGAAACGCTTCCTCACATGCTCAGAGGCTTCACATGGGAGAGGCCCCAAACGCCCCTCGGGAGCCCAAACAAGTCACTTTTAAAATCTTGCGTTGACATTTTACCCCAGGAGTCACACAGAATGGAAAAGCTAAGTGCCCGAGCCAGAGGAGGTCTAAATACTTTGTCTCATGATTTTCAGAGGACCTGGGGGACAGAGTGAGTTCAGCAATACTCAAGAGTGTGCTGAGGAAACAGGTCAAGGGGTCAGGAACATCCTCCTGCTGTCCACTGCAGGTCCCCTGAGAGTGCACATGATGGTCAGCCGCCGCCACCCCGTCCAGTCCTCCCCTGTGCACCAGCCCAGATGTCCAGCTACACTCCGCCCTGAACTGCACGAGGTGTCTGGCGTGTGTCTCCACCACAGGGACAGGCATGCAGGAGGGGATGATGACCAAGGGACAGCTTCACGCAGACTCTGAACCTGGCTGCACTGTCTAAAGGTTTGGCCGAGGGAGCCTGGAGAGGGCAGACCCCGCCTGCAAGCTGAGGACAGGGTAACGGCTCCCACGGAGGGGGCTAGAGGAGGCAGGCCCGGCTCCTCAAGGGCTGAGGACCTCACCAGAGTCCACACTGCAGGCCAAGGCAGCACGTGGGCGAGCTGTTCCACACTACTCCCACCTGGACCGTTGGAGCAACGTGCCTGTGGGAACTGTGTTCCATGCAAAAGAGACACGTGCCAAGCTCCCTGGAGAGGAGCTGTCCAGGCCCTGGGCCTAGAGAGAGACGCCTGGGGGTGAGGTGTTGACCACAGTAGCCTGCACACCAGATCCCTCCTTCCTCAGATGTGAGGACTTAGGCACACCAGGCCTCCAACGATCAATAAAAGAGAACAAGACTCACATCACAGGAGTGTGCTGAGGACTAAGCAGGACTGCGTCTGCTGGCACCGCCCAGAACAACCAGCAAACACCACCCCTACTACCTCTGCTGCTACCAGCCACAACCACAATCATACCCCCCACCATCACCATCACCACCATCACCAACACCCCTAGTCCCAACACCACCATCACCACCACTACCATCACCACTACCACCCCACCACCATCACCATCACCACTGCCACCACCACCACCACCACCATCACAATCACCAACACCTCTACCACCACCATCATCATCATCACCATCACCACAATTACCACCATCACCATCACCACTATCACCAACACCTCTGCCACCAACATGACCATCACCATCACCACCATCATCACCATCACCACCACCATCACCAACACCTCAACCACCATCACCATCACATCACCAACACCTCTACCATCATCACCACCACTGCTACCAACACCTCAACCACCATCACCATCACATCACCACCATCACCAACACCTCTACCACCATCATCATCATCACCATCACCACAATTACCACCATCACCATCACCACTATCACCAACACCTCTGCCACCACATGACCATCACCATCACCACCATCATCACCATCACCACCACCATCACCAACACCTCAACCACCATCACCATCACATCACCAACACCTCTACCATCATCACCACCACTGCTACCAACACCTCAACCACCATCACCATCACATCACCACCATCACCAACACCTCTACCACCATCACCATCATCACCACCATTGCCACCACCACCACCACTATCACCAACACCTCTACCACCACCATCACCATCATTACATCACTACCATCATCACTCATCATTACTGCCAAAACCATGAGCAATATCATCATCACCACCACCATTACGACTATACCACCACCATCGCTGCCATCACCACTACCATGGTCATCGTCAACAGTATCACCCCCCCAGCACTGCTATCACCATCATTACCACCACCAGCAGCGACAGCAGCATACCCACCACCATCGCCACCACCACTGGCCGCAGCACGCGACCTGACGCAAGCTCCCTGACCCATGCGAATGCTCCCGCAGCACGAAAGCCACAGTAGGGCACCACTGGGCACTCACCCATCATGCCATCAGCCAGCATTCTGACACACTCCCACGAGTCCTGTGGACACCAGGTGGATAAACTGGCCTCCCGAGTACAAGCCCCGAGGGAGAGGAAAACAGCCCTTCGTGCCTGGTAGGAAGGCAGCCCAGTGGCACAGCAACGAACTCTGCCTGGGCATGGGGAGGACCCAGGGAGGCACCATGGAGGAGAGGGCGGGTGCCATGCTATCCTCTCCGGGCCTCGTCCCCTGCCCCGACAGCTGCCCTCCATCCTCCTTCTCTGACCTCCTCAGACCCCAGTTCTTGACCCTGCTCCACATGGCGTCTAGGCCCAGGATCATGCTGCCTGCCTGTTCCCAGAGTCGCTGCGACAGAGCACATTCCTGGACTGCCACCCACAAACCCCACGCCTCCCCCACAAGAGCTCTGCTGCCGTGTCTCATCCTCACTCACGCAACTGGCTGTTTTAGACTCAAGTGCAGAGGTGCCTGTCCGTGCTTCCAGAACACTGAACCTGGGGCCCGCTTCCCTCAGCCAGCAGAGCGGCCTGACGCCATGTGACAGAGACAGACTCCGCTCCCGCTGTGTCTGCACACCAGCCACCATCGGAGGCAGCCTCGCCTCAGCGCACAGCGCACACGCCCCTGCGAGGCAGCGGGCCGGGGCCAGGCTCCGTGTGCAGCCCTCACACCTGTGGGGCACCCAGGGCCCCTGGCCACCAGCACGTGCAGCACTGAACCACAGTGCGGGCAGAGGCGTTGGCTAGCAAGGCCACGAGGCTGCCTGAGTCAAGGCCAGGGCTGTGCCCCGACACCCAGGACAGCAGCACGCCCACCACCACCACCACCAACCACAGCACGCGACCTGACGAAAGCTCACTGACCCATGCGAACGCCCTTAGTGTGACACTCGCTCACGGCCAGGAGGACGGGGATGGCGGCACAGCTAGCTTGGGGGAGAAGTGGCTCCAACGCACCACGCGTGTCCAGGCTCCGGGGGAGGCAGCTCCAGCAACTGCCCTGGACCTTCAGAGGGACGAGAGTCACCAGGCACCCTCAAGTCTGCTGCTGCCTAGTTACCCTGCAGAGCTTGCGGACAAACCTGGATGGGCCTGACCAGGTGTCCTGGGGAGGCCTGGTCCCAAGGTCAAGGATATCCTAGTGGAGAATAACAAGGAGGCCTCTGAACATAGGGCCGTGGCCCAAGGTAAGGGTGGGAACACCAGGGAGCAGGACAGGGAAGGAGGGAAGAGGAAGGAGGGGACAGGAAAGAAGGAGGGACAGGAAGGAGAGGGAAGGGAAAGAAGGGGGGACAAGTCTGAGAGGGGACAGAAAGGAGGGGGAACAGGAAGAGAGGGGACAAAATAGGAAGGGCAGGAGGAAGGGGGGGACAGGAAAGAGGGAGAACAGAAAGAAGGGAGAACAAAATAAGAGGAAACAGGAAGAAGGGGGACAAGAATAGGAGGGGCAGGAAGAAGGGGGGGACAGGAAGGAGGGAGACAGGAAGACAGGATGGAAGGAACACAATAAGGAGGAGGGAGGGGACAGGAGGGGACAGGAAACATGGGCAGACAGTAAGGAGGGAGAACAGAAGAAGGACAGAAGGAAGGAAAGGCCAGACAGGAGGTGGAGAAGGAGGGGACAGGAAGGAGGAGAGCGGGGCAGGAGGCACGCTGCGCTGGCACCTGCAGGCCTTGGAGCCCAGGCGGGGCTGAGGACAGGCAGGCAGGGCGTCCACCGACGTGGCAGCGGGCAGGTGGCTGGCTGGAGGCAGGAAGGGGTCTGGGCACAAGAGGAAGGGACGGAGCTCTACAGAGAGCCTGTCACTTCATGGTCTGCCCAGCAGGGTCCAGCCCTGGGCTCCAAGTCTCCCCCTGCTGGGTGACCTGGGGCGGGAGGCCTGAGCTCTCTGTGCCTGTCTCGGAGCCTTGGTCGCATGAACCAGTGGTGGTTACCGCAGCTACCTCTGCTCCTGCCTAGTGCCCGGGCTCCTGAGGGCACAGAGGCACGGGACAGTCCCTGTGCACACCCGTCCTTCCCAGCTGCCAGGACACCTTCAAAGCCATCCAGGGGGTGCAAGGAGACAGATGTTGCAGGTGTTCAGAGGTTGAGACTCAGAGGGGAACAAGTCACACACCTCCAACAGACTCTCTCCAACGCTCCTCAGCAAGACGCCCAGCCGCACGCCGAGAGCGCAGCAGGGCAGCCCGCGGCCCACGGAGACCACGGCTTGGCTCCGGGACTGTCTGCTGCCGCAGCTGCTCCTCTTGAGGCATGAGCAGGCTGAGCGGGCGATGCCCACCCCGGGGCCGCGGTCACGTGGGGGCCTTGGCCAGCCCCAGGAGCTCCTCCTGCCTCCGTGCCCATCACACCGCAGCTGCGCCCAAGAGGCAGGGCCTTCTGGCGCTGCCCGGGTTCCTGCTTCTCCCCCTAGATGAGCTCCTTGACCCTGCGCCCCTACGACTCCCTGTCCCCAGGGAGTACTGCCGCTGCTGCAGATGAGCGCCACAGCAACCCGACCCCTCGACTGGTCAGGACAGCTGGCGTGACCTCACTGAGGGACAGCAGGGCCTGTGTCCGCCAGCTCGGGGCGGGACCCCGGGACATGGGCCGGTCAGCTCTCTCCTCCCACGAGGACCACGACCCCAATCCCCGCCCTGCAGCTGAGGCAAGCCAGAGCCAGGCTACGGCAGGAGAAGAAAGGCCCTGAGCGCAGCCCCCGTGGCGCCCCCGGGGCCACTGTGCCGTAGACGTACACAGCAAGACCCCCTCACCCATCAGCTGCCCAGTGGCAGCTCCTAGGCTCTGGGGGCTCCCTTGACCATGGTGCCCTCTCCTGCAGGTGACACACTGCCCCTCTGCCCCTCCTCCAACGTGGCCCTGCCTACCCCGGTCCCTCCACAGCACTGAGGAGCCCCTTCAGAAGCCTCTACTCAGCCTCTCAGGGAACCCAGGTCAGAGTGTCCACTGCCTGCCCAGCATGATGTCACTGGACGAGGCTGGGCTTCCAGCATTCCGTCAGTCCTCCCCTGAGGCCCCTGCTCAGTTTCCACAGAACAAACCTGACGCCCTCGTGGGCCAGATCCCAGCACAGCTCCGTGGGCCTCTCGGTCCCCTCCTTACTGGGTCCCTGGAGTAGAGCCCTCCCACCTGGTGGCGGCCAGAAACCACACTCAGCAGATCGCGGAGCAGGGCCACTGCCCGACTGGCCAGCTGCCAGCCACCTGCTCGGGCAGGGCTGCAGCCTGCCCTCCCCTGCCGCCTTTCCTGGACCAGAGCCAGAGAAGAAGCCACACCTCCGAGTCGCCTGCCTGTGTGCTGGCCGTGCCGCCGGGCCCGGGAGCCGCATGCCGGGCTGCTGACTGCCCGCAAGAAGCATGACCCTGCGCGGCCTCTGCCCTTGGTGAGAGGAGCGAGGACTGGGACCGACCCCGTGTTCCCGCCCGAGGCTCACTTCCACACACGCTCTGTGGGGTTCTGGAGAAATACCCCCTTCCAGGCAAGTTTGGGAACGTGGGCCCCACAAAGGTGCGTCCACGGAACCCTGGAGGCTCCTTAGCTGGCGTGGGTGCCTCCAGGTGGGGTCAAGCCAAGGACCCTGAAACGGGATCCCCGGGTCAGCGAGAGGCTGCGGAGGCTGCTCGGCCCTGCAGCTCCTGGGCCCTGCACACAGGCCGTCTGGACGGGAGAGCACACACAGACCTCTTGCTTTGCCACCTCCTGCGACAGCACGTTGGGCAGCCCCGAGACTTGTGCTCACACAACACCCCGGCCTTCCCGGGAGCGGGGTCCCAGCGCAGCACACAGCACTGACGGAGCGGAGGCGCCGCTCCCCGCTGCCCTGCCTCCCAGGGCGTCCGAGGCCGAGGCACCCCTGGTCGGCCTCCACTGCCGTGCAGGCCCCCTACCACCTCAGGTGGCCCGAGACAGCACAGGTGTCTGCTCTCCTGGGCGGGCTGGGCTGCCCTCCTCTCCGCCCCACCAGGATGGTGGCAGGGAAGCCTGGGTTCGAGTTCCCTTGCCCGCTGCTGGGCCCCAGCGCCTGTGACCTAGTTCTAGAAGCTTCCGCCTACAAGGGACAAGAGGCCTAGACTGGCAACAGAGAGCTGCGCTAACACGGGTCTCTGCGGCTCTGGGCCGGGTCTCCCCTGGGGGGCTGCTCTGCATGGCAGCCATAGCCACGTCGGCCTGGGCAGGAGCAGGGCCCAGGCAGGCAGGAACAGCTGCTCAGTCCACGCCCAAGGCCCTCCGCAAGGGGCACCTGGCTGTCAACGCCATTGACTGGAGGGGACAGTGACACAGTCATCAGGGCCACAGAGCTGCCTGCCGGAGGCAGCTTCCTCCCTCCTGAGCCCGCCCCGTCTGCCCGGGCGACATCAGTGCCTGTAGAGGAGCCCGTGGGCATTTGCAGAGGAAGGAAGCACCCCAGGCCCCGCGCCCTCCTTTGCAGACGGCGGGTCCCTCGCGTTGGCGTAGCCACAGGGAGGCTGAGGGACGCCAGCGCTGCAGAAGCCCAGCGGGGGCACACTGCGGATGCATGCAGCCCCCTCCGGGGACACTGCCCAGCACGCTCAGACACCCGCAGGTTCCCTGGGCCCAGGCGGTCCCGGCACGCCCCTCCCGTGTGCTGTGACAGGGGCCCTGCTGTCTCCAGCCCGCCCCCATCACCCTGGGACCCGCGCAGCAGCCCCCGAGCCCCGCTGGACAGTGAGCAGCCTGAGCCGGGTCCCTGCGGCACGTCCCCAGGCCCAGCACAGGCCCCAGGGAGGCCCTCGGCTGGCAGGCGACTGGCTGCAGGGTTCCTGGAAGCACCTGCAGGCTCAGAGGGGTCACAGTCGGGGAGCAAGAGCTGGACTCGGACCTGGGCCTAAAGCCACACCCAGTGCCATCTCCCCAAGGACACCTGGCTGCCACCCCTCTCACGGTGGAGTGGAAAGGAGTCCCAGGCCTCCTCGGGAAGGCTAACAAAGGGCCTCCCCAGCAGAGGCCCCACGCCCTCCCTGCCAAAACGGAATTCCAGGAAAGAACACGTCAGTGGAAAAGAGAGGCTACTGGAGAAAGGGAATCGGGGATTAGGTAAACCACTGGCCTGGCCAAGGCTGAGGTGCAGCTGGCAGGGGGACACCGCCGGCCCCTCGGATCCCAGGCCATCACTTCTCCCGCCGGCACCCGGGCTCGTGAAGAAGGCTGGAGTTTACAGTCTGTTTGGTCCTGTTGCCCTTGAAACCGTCAACAGCTTAAAAGCACCTTTGGCTCCCTGCCCAGAACACGCTAGCTGGCCACCCTGGGGCCCGGGCGGTGCAGCCCGGCAGGGTCCTCCCACCACAGGGCCCTAAAGATGAGGGAGCCCCTCCCTGCCTTGCCCCCACACCCCTTGCCTGCCCCTCCCTTGGGAATGCTGTTGGCTCCAGACCCACAGACCTGCCGGGGCTCAGGAGGGTGCCGCGGTCACTTGTCACCAGGCCAGCAGCTCCATGTCCCAGCCCAGGCCTTGGGGTGCCCAGACAGGGCAGCTCAGCAGGTTAGGGCCACTGTCACACACAGGAGGACAGCTCGGGAGCCCTGCCCCCAGACAGCTTGCCCTGCCCTTCCTGGAAGGTTCTAGGCCTCCAAAGTCGTCCTTGACAGGGCCACAGGAGCAAGTGCCAGAGGCCCAGACCATGGCCAGGTGACGGGCACCTCCAGGGCGGCTGGGCCCCTGTGCTAGCTCTGGCCCCTGGAGCCCACCTGGCTAAGGAGGAGCACTGGCCGGTCCGTGAGGTGCTGCCTGCCGTCTCACTAGGTGACCGTTGGCAAGGTACTCAGCCTGCTGGGGCCAGCACCCAGCCCTGCGAGGGCAGCAAGACCCCTGCTCCCGGGGCCATGAGGGCCGGCAAGAGGGCTCAGCCTGGCCTGACTTCACCAGCCCACTCCCCGGGGTTCCTGGCCCAGAACTAGGTGGGCGTGGCCACGGACACCGTCCCTGGAGGCCAGGGTCCTCTTCTGAAGATGGACTCGCAGCCCCACACTCGGGGTGAGCCAGAAAGGCCCAGGCCATCAAGGGCATGGGTCAGCGTGGCTCACGCGGCCCTCAAAGGCGCTGACATTTCATAGATTCCACACGACTCACAGCCCTGCAGCACCCACCACGCCATTTTACACGCAGACCCCGGGGCCCGAGTCTTCAGTAAGGGAGACAGGACACAGAGGGAGGCTGTGGGCCCAAGAGCTGTCCTCTCTTACATACGTGGTCTCCTCTCTGGGGTCTCTGCAAGGGACTGAAGCACCCGCCTGGCCTTCACAGCAGGTGGTCCCCGGGCTAAACTCTGACCCAGCCAGAAAGGCACCAGGGCCAAGGGAGTTGTCGACACCTGCCAAGCCACACACCTGGGCCCAGCATCTGGGCCAGGGAGGCCACTGGTGCAATGAGCTAAAGCTGGACTCTGGCCGGACATGGAGTCACATATCTGTAATCCCAGTGACTCAGGGGGCTGGGGCAGGAGGATCGCAAGTTCAAGGCCAGCCTCAGCAACTTAGAGAGGCCGTAAGCAACTTAGGAAGACCCTGTCTCAAAAATAAAAGTAGAAAGGGCCGGAGATACAGCTCTGTGGTCCAGCACCCCTGGCTTCCATCCGCAGGGCCAAAAATAAATAAAGAAACCTGGACTCTGCCCACAGGGAAGCATTCCCCTTGGCCCGGAGAGTCTCCGTCCCTGACTCTCCCTCCAGGACACTTCGTTTTGGACAAAGCCACCCATAAAAATACCTGGGGCCCCAAACAAGCTCTGCAGAGCTTGTGGAGCCCGTCTGGAAGCAGCACTGGGCATGAGGCTCAGCCAGCGTGCCCCAGCATGGCACTACCCCACCAAAGGTGCCCAGATCCCTGGGGCTCACCCAAGGCCCCGCAGAGCCACAGGACAAGCTGGCTTGTAAGAGCAGAAGCCATCTTCCAGGGAGGCGGTGGCTGCTAGCTCTCTAGAGAGGCCAAGCGGCTAAAATGGGAAGTGTCATTATTGGGAGCCTTTTGGAAAGCCCAGCGTTAAACTCCCCTTTACTTCAAGAATAATAAAAATTCAGTTCCACTTGCACCGAGGCCAAGGGCAGCGGAGACCGCGAGGCCAGCTCGCCCGCCTCATGGTTACTCCGTCAAGGCCCGGCTGCTGCGGGCACCTCTGCGCTGACCGGCTTCATTAAGGAACACAGGTCCAATTTCCCGCTGTGAACACAGCTAGGAGCTGGGAGACGCCGGGCTGGGGGGACACCGCCCAGCCCACTCACAGCCTGCGGCCCACAGGCTCCTCGCTCCTGGTAGCCCCTCGCGCAGATCACATTCCACGACAGGGGAGGCCGCCTCGCCAGGAGCCTGGGCGCTGGAGGCCTTGTGGCCTGCTGTTCCAACCCGAAGCCGTAGGCAAGAGCGGCCCTGTTGGTTGGAAGAACAAACCAGAGGAGGAAAGCTGGGCTCCTCCATTCAAGACCCGTTTTTGAAAATTAAAAGTTGTTTTCATTTTAATAACACAAAGAGGGAAGCCGCCTGTGTGCACGCGTCCAGGTTGATTCCTGCACATGCCTCATGCACACACAGGAAGGGCACAACTGTGGTCCTCACCTCACAGGTGGCGACACTAGGTCTCGGAGGGTTGGAGAACTCCGTCATGACCTCGTGGCCGGGGTCCTGCCCGCCCCGCTGCAGAGCTCCCGTGCCCTGCATGCTCGGCGAGCGCAGGTTGGCACCATCTGCGTCAGGGTCCCATTCACTGCTTAAGATGAGCAAAAGGATTTCCTTGACCTTTACAGAGAAGGCACGTTGGGCGTGCACACAGGGCCCCGGAAACAACAGGTGTGCGCAGCCAGAAACACTGGCAGGTCAACGCACTGACGCCCCCACCCAGCCTCAGGGCGCTCCCAGAGGCGGATTCTGGTGGACAGAAAATGAGGACAGCTGCAGCAGCAGCCTGGCTCCCAGGGCTGAGCGGACCAAGTGCGCGTTTGTCCCAAGCCTCCTGTTGCTGTCAATCACGCTGTACAAAAACGTCCTAAGGCTCACCAGCGCCACTGCCTCGCCAGATCCCCCCCAGCCAAGAGGTGAACACAGCTGTGCAGCCCCCACGCCGGCTCTCAGCACAGCCCCCGGAACAACCCGGAAGCCACCGCCTGGCTGAGGGCAGCCCAGGACAAGCCTGGTCAGGAGCCTCCCAGAGGGCGTGGCTCCAGAACACGCACGATTGTCATCGCCTGCCGGCCGGCCCGACACCCCAGGCTGCGGCATCCTGGAGGGCTGGTCCCCAAGGGGCAGCTGGGTCCAGCAGACCCACCTCACACACAGCTCCAGCCCTGGTCCTGGAGCCCAGGCCACTTCCGTGCAGAGACGGCTGTCTTGGTCCCCCCAGGCTGGTCACCTTGGACCAGGGGGCTCTGTCCTACCTTTCTGCCAGCTCAACTCCAGATCAGTGCCCAAACAAGAGAGCCAGCATCAAAAAGCACCCACTACCAGGCGGGCCGCAAGCGCCACGCTCTGGCCTCACGTGACTCTTGTCACAGGTCTGGCCACAGCCACGGCTACGCCTCCACTTTACAGAGGGACCACAGGCAGCTGCCGAGGCCCAAATCCAGCACTGCGTGGAGCCGAGTCCAGCCAGGGGCTCCCTGAGGCCAGCTTTCTGCTGACCTGGGCTCACTGCTGGGCTGCGCTGTGGCTTCTCAGCAGGACGGCACTCCTGATGCGTGCGGTGGCGGGCACCTCCCCTGCCTGCCCCTCCGCCAGCAGACCCTGGGCACAGAGCACAGGCGCAGGCAGGAGAGCACACTGCCATCCTGTGGCCCCGCAGAGCACCAGGACTGTCCACACCAGGTCTGGCTTGAAAGGCCTGAAGTCCCTGAAAAGACACGGCCCCGGACCCCACTTCAGCCAGAAGAACACCGGTCAGACCAGGCGGGCACCACACGCAGCTAAGCAGGTGAGCGGGCCCAGGGGGCCTCCACTGGCTCTCGGGAATTTGGGGAGAACGTCACCCCATCCTGTCCATCCCTCGGGCCCTGGGGAGGAAGTCCCGTGGGGAATGGCTCTCGGAGACCCTCTGACCCAGAGGATCCAAATGCACGCATGGTGCCCTCGGGGCCTCCGAGTCTCTGCAACGCCACGTCACATAAAACAGAAAGGAGCCCACCCCGGCAGAGGGGCCTCGGTCCCTGAGACGCCAGGAGCTGGCCCAGCGCACCAGGGGTGGCCTTGGGGTCCTGGGAGCTGCGCCTTCAGAGGCCCCGCCTGAGTCTGCAGCCCCACCCAGGCCTGAAAGACTCCGGACCAACCTGGCCACAGGCAGGCTCCGCTGCTGCCTGTGACGAACCCAGGCTAGGACTCCACGCTGAGGTCAGGGCCCAGGGCCGGCGTGCTCGGCCGCGGCCCCGTCTCTAAGGTCCTCCTGAGGAAAGCGGGCTGCACAGGCCACGGGGACTCTGAAGGAAGCCAGCATGTGCCACCTGACCTTCCATCCACGGCCCACCCTGACCGGCCAGTGCACCAGAGGGCGCTGCCCCTTCCTGGCATGGCCCTTGGACATCAGCAGGCAGCAGCCTGTGCCTCCGGAACCTGGGATCCTGGAGACGCAGTCAGGCCTTCGGACAGGGCAGTCACTGCTATCCCCACACGGCCGGAACAGGCAGCCCGTCTGGCCACTGTGCCTGCAGCCTACAAGCATCTCTTGGGGCTGCAGCAGAGGCTTCACAAACAGACCACACAGGAGGCCAGCCAGTGCCCAGCCCAGAGCCAGGCCCCATGGCCCCAGCGAGGAGCCAGCACTGCCCGGCACGCGCCTGGTGGGCACAGGGCCTGCTGGACACCCAAGCTCACCTCAAACACTTCCTCATCCAAGATCCGGGTGCCAAACACGATGATGCCGTTGACGTCCACCATGGGGTGGTCGCTGCGGTCGAGGAACTTGGTGGTCTTCTTTTTACAGTCGAGGATCAAGGTGACATTTTTCTTGTGAACGCTGAGAGCGATCCTATGCCACCTGCAAAGAAGCGACCAGGCAGTGAAGGGCGGGGGCTGTCCAGGCCGCGTGCTCCAGTCCGGAGGAGCCGTCCCTCACCGTCGCAGCCCCTGGGGAGCTCAGGAAGAGTCCCTGTGCCTCTGTGTGCCCCCGCGAGGCCAGCGCAGCTCCGCGGAACCCCGAGCCCTCCTCTCTCGGAAGCAGACGGTCACCCAGACCCCACGAGACACCGCGGGCTGCTGCAGAGGCCACTGCGTCTGACAGGAGCGACGGACCCGACAGATCTCACAAGAGTCCCCATGAGAAGACGGGGTCGCGTCCTGAAGACCCTCCCAGACACGTCCTCGGGGCGGCTTTCGCCCCCCGGGCGGGCGTGCCTCTCAGGCCTCTGCTCTAGATCAGGGCTCCACGGCGAGGTGTCAGCGTCTGGGAGGACACCGAAGCCCTTTCTGAAGGAGGTGGTGTGACGGCACAACCCACGTCCCTCTGATCCAGGGAGGCCAGCGTGGGTGGTCACTAGTGATTTTACAGGGGGAAATGGAGGCCCCGGGAGGAGCCAGGACCCCCAAAGCCCTAGAGCATGAGCCAAGTGCACCGAGCCTCAGGTCTCGGAGCCCAGTGCTGCCTCCTGCTGGGGTGTGGGGGTGTCACAGTGCTGCGGCGGCACCCCTGCCACAGTGTCCCAGCCAGCCGGCTCAGCTAGCCTGGCCGTCCCTGAGCCACTCACTTGCCATCCGACAGGTTGATGCCCCTGAAGAGGGGGTAGTCCTCCGGCCCAGGCTTCCCTGTGTGGTCCTCGTAGAGGAAGACGGGGGAGCGGCCCATCTCCAGGCCCACCTGCTGGATGCCCTGCTCATTGTAGATGGAGACCAGGAAGGCCTGGCTGCCTTTCTTGGCTCTCACAGTGGTCAGGATGGAGAAGTCCTCAGGGAACGCAGACGCTAGAACAGAGGACAGAGATGAGAGAGCACCCGGGAGCCCCCACCGTGCCCGCCCACAGACCAAGTCAGGGATTGGACACTGCTGCTGCCTGTGGGCCGCACAGCTGTGGGCCGCACAGCTGCCCCTTGATCAAACTGCTCCTGCAGCCCTTCAGCGCCACATGGCCAAGCTCCTCCAGGAAGCCGACTGGCATCCCTCAGTGCCCTCTCCTCAGTTCCTGCACCTCGTGGACCTGTGAATCGATCCTAATTGGAACCTCCTCGCCCGTGAGCACCCCGGGCCCAGGCTGCCCTGCGTCTCTGTCCTCCGTAGTGCCTGAGCACACCCACCACGGAGGCGGGGTGGGGGAGGAAGGACAGGCCACAGGCGGGGGCTGTTGCTGGAGCTGCGCTTTTCCAGATTTCCTGGTTAATATGCAAAACGAGGAGAAAACAGAAAGAAGTCAAAAGACTTCGAATCCAAAAATTCTCAAACGCAGATCCCTGCTATGTGGACAGGAGGGCGTGTCCCCTAACAGGAAGCAGGAGCAATCTGAGCTGCAGATCCCTGCTATGTGGACAGGAGGGCGTGTCCCCTAACAGGAAGCAGAAGCAATCTGAGCTGCAGATCCCTGCTATGTGGACAGGAGGGCGTGTCCCCTAACAGGAAGCAGGAGCAATCTGAGCTGCAGATCCCTGCTATGTGGACAGGAGGGCGTGTCCCCTAACAGGAAGCAGAAGCAATCTGAGCTCATCAGGCCAGACCCAGAGGTCCCTGGGTGTCCAAGCCCACTGGCCACGCTGCCCTCAGCCCGCGGCAGGTGGGAAACTCAACCTCCTCCCTGACGACCCTGGAGACGGAGCCCGCTATGCCCTCACGGGTGACACCTGCAGTCCTGCCGAGAGCCGGGGACTGAGGGACAGCCCAAGCTGACCCACACACGGTGCCGTCAGCCGGAAGTGCCCCAGACCTCTCAGAGGCCGCGGTGCACAGTGAGGTGTCAGCAGGGACACTGGCTGAGGAGAGGGTGAGGACCTGGCAGAGCCGCCCCGTCCTTCGTGACACCTCAGAGGGCAGGAGTCAGCCTCCACTGCCAGCCCCGCCCTCTGAAGAGACGCAGCAGGTCGACCAGATGGCCCAGAAGGCCACAGGCCACCGCTGGGGGGCAGAGCAGGACCAGCCGCAGCTCCAGCGCAAAGCTATCCATGGGCGCCCTCTGCTGACGCAGTCGGGCACTGCAGGTGCCGAGCTCCCCAGTGTTCCAAGACTCCGAGGGTGCGGGAGACCTGGCCTGCCGCAGCCTGCACTGCCTCCTAGGACACGGGCAGAGGCCTCGCAAGGGCCACGGCTGCTCCAGTGAAACCAGCTGGGCCCTGAAGGCTGGCATGGGCGAGGCACCCTGGTGAGGGGAGGCGCCAGCCCGGGGGTCTTGGATCCCTCGCAGCAGGTCCACAGGCCTCCAGGACAGCAGGGGCAGGCACCCACAAGAAGCCAGACGCTTGGGCCCGGGTGCTGAGCCCAGGGCCACGGCCCGCTCCCCAGGGCCCCTGGGCCACAGTGCTGGGCAGCTGCAGTAGATGGGTGACAGTGGCCAGTGTGGTCATCTTCTAAAAGCAGGTTTCACTGAGGAGTGACTGAGGCTGGCCTCCAACAACAAGGGAGAGATCCAACAGGCCACGGCACCACGCGGCCACAGCGCACGCGGGCACCCTCCTGAGAGGCTGAGACGCACCCAGAGAGAGTGCGCGGCTCGCCAGGCCAGCAGCAGGTGCCAGGTCCAGAAGCAGGTGGGCACCATAGGCCTGGGGTCACTGACCTGAAGCTCTGGGGTCACTGGCCTTGTCCTGGGAGCCCCGAGCGGTACAATCTGAGCTGCAAGGCCCTCACCCTCACCTCCCAGCGCCAGCTGCTCCGTCCCACCTCGGGACTCTGTCCCCGAGAGTCCGTCCACAGGGAGTGGGTGGGGGTCAGGTGCACCCTCCAGCACGACACTGTGCGGGACCCAGACCTCACCCTGCCCAGCTCCTCAAAATGCTGTTTCTCCATTTTAAAATCTCTGTGGTAACAGATTTTCTCAGCTTAGATAAAACCTGAGAAGATGACTTATGTCTAACGTTAATCTCTCTCCTGGCAAAATAACAGTGGATTTATTGTCACTTCAAGACGGTCCATTCTCGTCACGACGTGAGCCTGGCCGCCCACACTCTAACCTAGGCCATCGCAGCCTGGCAGTGGCCCAGCTCCCGGCTTTGCTTCTCTCAGGAATCCGGGCTGCGGGGGCTGGGCAGAGGGCCGGGCCCCCCGCACGGCGGGTCCTGCTCCGCCAGCCGGGGCCCAGGGAGCATCTGAGGAACAGAGCAGCGGCCTGGAAACGCCGGGCCACCGTGCGAGTCACGGTGAGTCACCTCGGGCCACCGTGCGGGTCACGGTGAGTCACCTCGGGCCACCGTGCGGGTCACGGTGAGTCACCTCGGGCCACCGTGCGGGTCACGGTGAGTCACCTCGGGCCACCGTGCGGGTCACGGTGAGTCACCTCGGGCCACCGTGCGGGTCACGGTGAGTCACCTCGGGTGCACTGACTGATGGCTTCGCTTGGCCATGTCTCGATAAGCACTGACTGGTCCCTACTAAGTGCCAGGCTCCAGGAAGACACAGTCAAGGGACAGATCGTTCCCTGACCTCAGGAAATGACATTGTCACAGGGAGGCACAATAGCAGTAGCAGAATAAGCTAACTGTGACAGCGGGCTGACGCGCCGCAGCAGGGCGCGGGCAGAGGAGGGGGCTGGGCATAGAGAGTGACCTCAGGGTGTGGCCAACTGGACAGCTGGCCAGGCCCTGGGAGCTGGAGCTTCAGTGGCTCAGGGGCACTGGGAGGGCCACTGAAGGCACCTCTGCTCCTAAGTCGACCGTCCAGATGGGGCCGGAGGGGACGAGGGCAGCCCTCCACAGGGACTGGATCCTTCTGAGGCCTCCCACCTGGGCCCGGCCCTACTGCTAGTCGCCATCAGAGGGAGGCTCAAAACCTGGTGTTGGCCCATCTCAGGGCACACCTGGGACCACAGTGGGGAGAAATGGCCTCCTGTCTCAAGTAGATGCCAAGGACAAGGCGTCCACTCAGCCAGCAGGGACCCAGCTCCTACTGTACAGGGGACCCAGGGACAGGCCACCCTAGCCAGCGGGGACCCAGCTCCTACTGTACAGGGGACCCAGGGACAGGCCACCCTAGCCAGCGGGGACCTCAGCTCCTACTGTATAGGGGACCCAGGGACAGGCCAGCCTCAGCCAGCGGAGACCCAGCTCTACTGTACAGGGGACCCAGGGACAGGCCAGCCTCAGCCAGCGGGGACCTCAGCTCCTACTGTACAGGGGACCTGGGACAGGCCAGCCTCAGCCAGCGGGTGCAGGAGCCCTGTTTGGGGAGATGGCTTAAATTGCGGTTGACTATGGGCCATGGAGTTTTGGGCATTGCTGTCTTCCGTAGTCTCGCGGGACTTGGCCCGGGATCTGGAGTGACTTGGCCGAGATTGCTGATCAGGTCAGCGCCATTTTGGTGGTGTGTGGTGCGTGTTAGTCGTTGTTAGAGCCAGAGAGAAAAGTTATCAGAATAAAAAGCTGTTTGTTTCCAGTTCGCCTCTGAACTTCTTCCCGCGGCTTCGTTGCTCCAAGTGGCCATCGCTTCAGGTGGCAACAAGCGGGGACCCCAGCTCCTACTGTATAGGGGACCCAGGGACAGGCCAGCCTCAGCCAGCGGGGACCTCAGCTCCTACTGTATAGGGGACCCAGGGACAGGCCAGCCCTAACCAGCGGGGACCCCAGCTCCTACTGTACAGGGGACCCAGGGACAGGCCAGCCTCAGCCAGCGGGGACCCCAGCTCCTACTGTATAGGGGACCCAGGGACAGGCCAGCCTCAGCCAGCGGGGACCCCAGCTCCTACTGTACAGGGGACCCAGGGACAGGCCAGCCCTAGCCAGCGGGGACCCCAGCTCCTACTGTACAGGGGACCCAGGGACAGGCCAGCCTCAGCCAGCGGGGACCTCAGCTCCTACTGTATAGGGGACCCAGGGACAGGCCAGCCTCAGCCAGCGGGGACCCCAGCTCCTACTGTACAGGGGACCCAGGGACAGGCCAGCCTCAGCCAGCGGGGACCCCAGCTCCTACTGTACAGGGGACCCAGGGACAGGCCAGCCTCAGCCAGCGGGGACCCCAGCTCCTACTGTACAGGGGACCCAGGGACAGGCCAGCCTCAGCCAGCGGGGACCTCAGCTCCTACTGTACAGGGACCCAGGGACAGGCCAGCCTCAGCCAGCGGGGACCTCAGCTCCTACTGTATAGGGGACCCAGGGACAGGCCAGCCCTAACCAGCGGGGACCCCCAGCTCCTACTGTACAGGGGACCCAGGGACAGGCCAGCCTCAGCCAGCGGGGACCCCAGCTCCTACTGTACAGGGGACCCAGGGACAGGCCAGCCTCAGCCAGCGGGGACCTCAGCTCCTACTGTACAGGGGACCTGGGACAGGCCAGCCTCAGCCAGCGGGGACCTCAGCTCCTACTGTACAGGGGACCCAGGGACAAGCCAGCCTCAGCCAGCGGGGACCTCAGCTCCTACTGTACAGGGGACCCAGGGACAGGCCACCCTAGCCAGCGGGGACCCAGCTCCTACTGTACAGGGGACCCAGGGACAGGCCACCCTAGCCAGCGGGGACCCAGCTCCTACTGTACAGGGGACCCAGGGACAGGCCAGCCTCAGCCAGCGGAGACCCAGCTCTACTGTACAGGGGACCCAGGGACAGGCCAGCCTCAGCCAGCGGAGACCCAGCTCTACTGTACAGGGGACCCAGGGACAGGCCAGCCTCAGCCAGCGGGGACCTCAGCTCCTACTGTACAGGGGACCCAGAAACAGGCCAGCCTCAGCCAGTGGGGACCTCAGCTCCTACTGTACAGGGGACCTGGGACAGGCCAGCCTCAGCCAGCGGGGACCTCAGCTCCTACTGTACAGGGGACCTGGGACAGGCCAGCCTCAGCCAGCGGGGACCTCAGCTTCTACTGTACAGGGGACCCAGGGACAAGCCAGCCTCAGCCAGTGGGGACCTCAGCTCCTACTGTACAGGGGACCCAGAAAACAGGCCAGCCTCAGCCAGTGGGGACCTCAGCTCCTACTGTACAGGGGACCTGGGACAGGCCAGCCTCAGCCAGCGGGGACCTCAGCTTCTACTGTACAGGGGACCCAGGGACAAGCCAGCCTCAGCCAGTGGGGACCTCAGCTCCTACTGTACAGGGGACCTGGGACAGGCCAGCCTCAGCCAGCGGGGACCTCAGCTCCTACTGTACAGGGGACCTGGGACAGGCCAGCCTCAGCCAGCGGGTGCAGGAGCCCTGTTTGGGGAGATGGCTTAAATTGCGGTTGACTATGGGCCATGGAGATTTGGGCATTGCTGCCTTCCGTAGTCTCACGGGACTTGGCCCAGGATCTCGAGTGACTTGGCCGAGATTGCTGATCGGGTCAGCGCCATTTTGGTGGTGTGTGGCGCGTGTTAGTCGTTGTTAGAGCCAGAGAGAAAAGTTATCAGAATAAAAAGCTGTTTGTTTCCAGTTCGCCTCTGAACTTCTTCCCGCGGCTTCGTTGCTCCAAGTGGCCATTGCTTCAGGTGGCAACAAGCGGGGACCCCAGCTCCTACTGTATAGGGGACCCAGGGACAGGCCAGCCCTAACCAGCGGGGACCCCAGCTCCTACTGTACAGGGGACCCAGGGACAGGCCAGCCTCAGCCAGCGGGGACCCAGCTCCTACTGTGGAGGGAGGCAGGTGAGCTCTCTGAGAAGACAGCCCTGGGCCTCACCCCAGCCAGGAGTAGGCAGGATTCAAGGCTGTCCTGGTCACCGTGTCTCCCCAGGGACCAGACTCAGGATGGGGCACAGCTGTTGGGCAAGGTGGACAGTGCAGGCACACAGCTGTCTGGTCTGGGCTACCACAAGGGGACACATCCAGACAGACTGCAAGCACCTGCTTGGCTCAGCCACAGCCTCCCTAGGACCAGCCACCAGGCCCACTGAGGGGACTTGTGGTGGCATGGAAATGAGCCCCAGCTGTGGGCTTCCCTGCCTCTGAGACAGACACTTGTTCACACAGGACTCAGGGCTCCACGGCCTGGCTGCAGCCACCAGGACCACCAGCCCTTCCTGTGCAGCCACCTGCAGGCAGGGCCTCTAGTCCCAGCCACAGGCGCTCTGCAGTCCCCCGCGCTGGCTGGCACTGGACCGCATCAGTCCTGCAGAGGCCGCCTGACCTTACTGTGAGCTTCCAATCCTGATGCGCCTTCCACGTCCCTGCCAGAGGCCCCGAGGTCGGGGCACAGGAAGGACCTGCAGAAGGGACCCTACTCCACAGAAACTCCCCTGAATATCCCAAAGCGCCCTCCACCTCCACTTGCCCTAGCGGGACAGCCTAGCCACTACCAGGGGTCCCTGTAAGAGCAACTTAAATTCGTCAAGTGTCTAATCAGTTACGAATTGAGAACATAGAAAACAACAGGATAGCAAAAACAATCCCCATCACAGGCTCAGGAAGCCGTCCTGGTTTCTAGTAACTGAGCCTGCGTCCCTGAGACCTGTGACAGTTCTTGCTGCAAGGCAACCCAGTGCGGAAAGGGTACACGACACAGTCACGGTCCATTCGCTGTGCATCAGGGACGTGGACCAGCTTGAGCTAACCAAAAGTCGGCTAAAGACCACCTGCAAGGCCGGGAGCCCCCTCCCCACTCCCACAGCTCGCCCCCTAGAAAGTCAGCACCACCCTGTGCTGCTGGGTGGGCGCGGGAGCGACAGCCCGGGGCACAGGGCCCCGCCCATCAGCCCCCTCTGGCCTCTGCCTGGGCCCAGTCTCCGGGGTCAGGACGTCCACGCCTGGGGCCACAGGATGGGACAGCAGGCATCTGGGCACAGACAGGGTGAGCCCATGGACACGCTCCCCACGGTCCTCACCTCGGCAGAGCCGCCCGATGAGCAGGGTCATCCTGAATGACCACTGGGCAGAATGCCTGGACCCCCAGAGACAAACTCAAAAGTCATGATGGATTTGAGGAAGGCTGGGGGGAGTCGTGGGCACAGGGACAAGAAGAAGGGACCAGAGGAAGCAAAAGCCCAGCCAGCAAGGGTGTCCTTCAGGGACACAGCAGGGACACGCAGTTAACAGTCACCACTGCTGTGAAAAACCGCCCGACTCCCATTCAATGTCGGGTCACATCCAGGCCACCGGAGAGATGGAGCACAGTCTTCTAATAACTGCAAGACACCCCACAAGGTGACTTTATCTGCCACGGCTGGCCCTCTCTCCCTCAGTCACAAAGAGGAGCTTATTTCAGGCCAGGCCACCAGCATCTCCCTGGGGAGGGCGTCAATCACCCAGCCACTTACACGTGTCCAGATAAGATGAGGGCTTAATTAACTCGCCTGGGAGGGGATGGCGTGAACCGCCCCGCGGCTGGTGACAGGGACAAGGTGGACGGTGCATGCGCGGCCAGCAAGGCCCCCCCTCCGGGTACGTAATTAAAGGCAGAGATCTGCGCTGGCAATGGATTCTCATTAAAGCCTCAGGCCGCTCGCGGGGAGTCGCGATGTTTGATTCATGTATCTCTTAATGTCATTGCCCCCAATTAAGCTTCTGTCTGCAGCCGCTTCCCTTCCCCTGTCCCCGAGCTTTCTCTTAGCCTCGTCCCCAGGGACCATCCGTCTCTCTGTGCACTTGAAACCTGGCAGCCTGTCTAGAGACACACCTCCTTGGACAGCAAAGGGCACAGACAAGGCCTCAACACCCAGCTCTGGTGGTGGACGGTGACAGCCACTCGTGACTGGCTATAGTGGGCCCATGAGCAGGGCTTCCGGGAAAACCCGCCGGCTCCTGCCGCCACCAGGCTCCCACCGGGTGCCCGGATGGAGGCCAGAGTCCACAGGAGCCCCGCCCAACCGCACGTCTTACCAGGGTACAGCTGCTTGGTGGGCGCGCTGAGCTGCGCATCTTTGGAGACTCGGTACGCGACGTCCGGGCCTTTGGACGATCGCCGCGTGGCACAGAAGCCTGTGGTCTTTGTTATCCCGTCGGGCAAGTTGTGGAAATCTAGAACCTTCAGGAGATCTGCCGGCTGAGCTGCAACGAGAGAGGGCCTGGGGTCAGCCAGAGAGGAAGCGGTGCCCCGGGAGCGCTCGCAGGAGGGGCTCCGACGACTGCCCACACTGCGCCCAGGGCTGACCGCAGAGCGGAGGGCCCAGCTCAGGGCAGGTGGGGCCACTACAGCTGCGTTCTGGTGCCTGCCAGCACATACCTTGCTTGCCCCCTCCGACAGCCACCACCGTCCCCATTGGTACACGAGTGGCCCTTACTCCCAAATCCTCATGTGGCCAGAGCTGTAGGAGCCTGCCCCTCAGTGTACTTCCTCTTACTGGTGGCACAGGAGGTGTGTCTGTCCCCAGAGAGAAGATGGGGACCACAGAAGACCCACCATGCCAGGACCACCTTCATGGTGCAGTGGGAGGGACTGACAGCTCAGAGGCCCCACCCCTCCCGAGTCCCCACTGCTACAGGCAACCTTTGCCCCCCGTCCAATCAGATGTCACTTTCCATAACAGCTTGCATCAGCCCAGACCACACACAGGAGGAGGAGCAGGCCCCCGCATTCCTTCTGGAAGCTCCTGCCCGCCACCCTTCAGGGCCTACTCAGGGATGGGCAGAGGGCCTGAGGGAAGCTGACCCTCTGACCTGCAACACCACGGCACTTCTGGGGAGCTCTGCACTACCCCCAAACCAAAGACAGCCCCCTCTGTCACTAGAAGCAGAGGTGCCCTAGGAGTTCAGGCGCAGAAAACAAACTCCAACCTGATGCAGAACAAGTGTGTGGCTGGGCGCCACCCTGGGGGGCTCAGGGACCCTCGGCCAGCACCCAGCTGGGTCCTCGGGGAGGGACGCGGAGGTCCCCTCCATCCTGAAGCTGTGGCCTGGGCTGTTCTCGGGAAGGCAGCCGGTCCCCAGGCTGCAGAGTTCTGAGGCCTGGCCTATCAACGTCACCCTGCAGCCGGGCCCCACTGTGTCCCCCCGTCTGATCAAGAGGTGTGGGGAACCATGATTGGGCAGCAGGGGCACGGCGTGGGCCACCAGCACACTCGGCCCAGGCCGACCTCTGCTTATCTCTAAATCACTGGCTGTCACGGCCCCTTAGATTCTCCTTGATGGCCCTTGGCCACCAGCCGGGGCCCAGATCCGCACGTGTGGTTGCACCCGTGGGTATCTGTGGCGCGTCTGAGGCTCTCCAAGTCGGAAACAAAGCCCTCGCCAGGCACGCGTCCACCGGACATCGGAAGCTGGGCTGAGCAAAAGCGTCTGGCGAGCCCGAGCGGCCCGGTCCCAGGCCTGGACCCGGCCGTGGGAAGAGACGCCGTGCCAGCTGCCAGCACACCTGCGGGGCTGAGGCGCGCCGGCCGGTCCTCTCCGATGCTCAGTTCCAAGGTTGGCAGAGGCCCGGGAAGGGATCAGGGGTTTCCTGGCCTCACATCAGAGCTGGGCCGAGATGCTTTTCCCAGACCAGGGCTGCAGGTCTGGTTCCTCCATCGCCCAAGGCGAGGCCTGTGCCAGCGCTGTCCTGGCCTTGTGTACAGATCTGCTGCAACATGAAAAAGGCCACCAGGCCTCTCCTAGGCCTGATGCCACCCCCCCCCCCACCAGCCAGCGCCTTCCCGTGCCAGAGCAAGAGCAATGGCAGCCTCACACAAGCAGCACGGGCGGCCCGGGCGCCTGCGGCCCTGCCTCCCACGCCACACTGGGCCTCCGCTCAGAGGCAGTTCCTCTGCCAGGCTGAGAGCCCCACCTGGAATCAGCTCGGCTCTGGGACAGGAGAGCGTGGGCGAGAAGCCAGCACCCCCGGGTAGGGAGGGTCTTGGCGGGGACCCAGGGGAGGAGCCACAGACGCCGGCCAGAGCGGCCCGGCTCCTGCTTCTCCTGGGTCAGCCCCAGGCACGGCCCGCAGGGGACCAGGTCAGGGAAGCCGGACGCGGTGTCCATACTCTTCCGCGCGGTGCCAACACGACCACGGAGCGCCCGCGTCCTCGGGGCCCACCTCACTGAGGAGGTGAGCAGGTGCTGCGTTCCCAGGTGGCAAGGGAAGGGACGAGGTGAGGTCAGATTTACGGAAGGGGAGGGGGACTGAGGAAGGGTCTGGAAACGCGTGGCTGAGCTCGGGGTGCCGAGCGTGAAGACCTGGGAGAAAGGAGGGCAGGACACAGAGCCAGCTCGGGGCCCAGACACGGTGACACAGACACACGGACAGACAGCGGACAGGTGGACTAAGGAAGGAGTCCACCAGTGAGCAGATAAGAAGGGCATTGTGGGCCATCAGGCGGCAGAGGGCCAGGGCAGCTCTCACGGCTGGCCAGCGGAGCAGCCCCAGGACTGCCCACAGGCGGCCATGCCTCCACTACCCACACAGGTGGCCGGCCCTGCCCAGCGGGCTGCTCCACCATCAGCCTGAAAGCCCACCACGCTCTGTGCTCCTGCAGGGCTAGGACCTGGAGTCACCCAGCTCCGTGTCACCCGGGGCCCGCCACCCCCTCCTTCCACAGCAGCAGGACACAGTCACAGAAGTGGCCTCCAGGGGGACCGCAGCACACAGCACTGGGGCTCCGCAGGCTGCGCCACGGTAGGCTAATGTGACCCCTAGGTGTGAGGCACAAGGACATGGCCCTGGGCTCTACCGAAGGTCACAGGTTGGACACACAGGGCCCTGCCCAGTAGGGAAGGACAGAAAGTCACAGGCAGCCTGGACCATGCCCGAGGGCAGCGGCAGGGAGCCCAGCCCAGGGTGGCCTGCGCGGGGGGAGGGCCGCTGAGCTCCTGCGCAGGCATCCAGCGCCCGGGAGCTGATGGAATGAGACGGCTGCTTGGGCAGGTCCCCGGTCATCCACTGGGACAAGACGGGACAGCCCGCCTGGTGCTCAGAAGCAAGGAATGGGTGAAGCTGGCCGGACGCCAGCCACCAGCTGGACGGCGCGTCTCAGGCTCAGCTGCCCTGCCCGTGCACTTGGAGCCCCTGGACAGGACACCGCTCAGCCAACAGCGCCAAGGCCACCGAAAACAGCTGCCTTCAGGACGGGGGAGGCCTGAGTCACGCCCGGAGCCTCCCGGGATGTGTCCCCAGCATGCAATCCGGAATCCAAGGCCTGCCACTCCATGTCACCACTGTCCTGCCAGCCCCCACGGGAATGCTCAGAGGGCGCCCTCCCTGGGGCTGCTCAGCGCCTGCGTGCCCGGGCACGGGGAGGCCCACCCGAGGGCTGAGGCCCTGCGGGGCGGCCAGGACCTGCTCCCAGGCCTTACTCATCCTCCCCACCCGCGGGGGGCACTGGCGGAGAGGACCCTGGGAAACAGCAGAGGGGTGGGGCCTGCTGCTGGGCGGGGCACCGGCCAGCCCTGGGCTCGCCTGCTGCCTGAGTGAGCAGCTGTCCCCCGTGGCAGGCTGCGGAGGAGGGGCAAGGACAGCTTTGCTCTCCTCCATGTGGTGAATGAGCTGCCCCTCACCCCGGAGCGCGCGCCCTGCCTGCCTCTGGCCACCGCTGGCCAGCCGCACAGCTGCCCCACCTCCACCTGAGGCCCACCTCCCTGGGTCCCCCCCAAGACCCCTGGGAGCCCTCTGCGCGGGCCAGGTGGGCGGCTTTGGGGCAGCCTCTCCTGAGTGGCGTCTGAACCAGCGACACATTCCCAAGAACTCGCCAGGGACGGACTGCCTTCGAATGGGCTAGCCGCTGTCCCTGCTGTCCAGGAGGTTCCCGGCGGGAGCCTGCTCCTTCCTGCGGCTCAGGCACAGGGAGCACTCTGGCCTCGGGGCCCTCAATGGCGCCACCTTGCAGTGGAGCAGCAGTCACTGCCTCTGCAGGACGTCTTCCCTGCATGGCCGCCTCCCAGGCCTCGCCTGGGCAGGGTCAGGTGGGGCACCAATGTCACCAGTGTTGCCTTCGCCTCACTAGACAGTCACTGCCCACCTCCTGCAGCTCCTCCTGAGGGGGTCCTCTGGGGAAATGTGCTGGCCCAGTCCGGGTCCCTCTGTCCCTGCGTCATCTGCACAGCTGCGTGCACACAACCACCGCCCTCGCTGCTAAAGGAAGCCGCGCTCTCCAGCCTCGAGTCCCGGTGCCAGGCAGCACGGCCGGGATCTGGCGTGGCCTGCAACTGCCGTCCACAGCCCCGGGGAGGAGGGTCCCAGACCCCAGCTGGGACAGGATGGCACTCTGCCTCACCAGCACACCATGGCCATCGTCCACAGCCCAACATCACAGCACCAGGGTCTTCAGACACCGAGGCCGGGACCAAATCCTGCCAAAGGTCTGGACTAGAGGGGAAAAGACAGGGGAAAGGGTCGCACGCTCCAAGTTGACACGGTTGTCCTTAAGAGAGAACTTACAGGCCTTCTAGATAACCACCAGGTTTATATCTTCAAGTTCACAGGACAGAGCCACCTAATCTTGGAGCCCAGAGTCACTCAGAGCTCATGGACTAACAACCTTTAGTCCAGAGAGGGCGAGGCACCTCCCCAAGCTCACACAGCACACGGGTGCAGAGCAGAGGCCACACAGGCACCTCAGAAAGGGCCGCAGGGGCAGCGGCTCTTCCACTCCTCCCCTTACTCCCTCCTGCTCTTCCTGGGAGCCGAGGCCGCCCTCTCAAGGGCTGGACTGAGGACAGCTATGAGGAGGGTGGCACCAGAGGGTCCTGCCCAGGCCCTGCTCCCAGGCGTGCGGCCCCTCCCGGAGCGGCCAGCAGGTTGGAAAACAAATGGGTGTGGGGAGAGGCTCCGGAGGCTCCACCAAGATTCTTCTTGGATGACTAGCTGTCAGGAACAGGGAACCCTGGAGGCCAGGGGAGGAGGCCTCGAGGCCAGGGGCTGGGCCGGCAACGCTGAGTGGCCGTCCGGGGGGGCGGCATCCTTCCTGCCCACCATCCCCAGGGCTGTGCGTGGCACAGGGACCTGAGCTCAGGCCAGGCCACTGCCACACACAAACTGGCCCCAGGCCCTCAACACTCTTCCTCGGCCTCAACACCACAGCCCCACCCTCCCCAGGCCCTACCCCAACAGCATTCCCAGGAGCCCCGAGGGGGCTGACCCGTGTCCACACCAGACCTCGGGGTGCTGGGCCCCACCGTGGTGCATCAGGCAGCGCCCCCCTGGATTGTGCAGTGCACAGCCTGCCCACCCTCCTCCTCAGGCCTCAGGGTGCTGCCCCTGCTACACAGCAGATCAGCAGTTTGGGCTGGGCAAGGCTGGACCCCTTGAGCCTGGCCCTGGCCCTCATGCTGTGGACAGGGCCGAGTCTTCCTCAGCTATGGCGTGGCGTCTCTGGCTGAATGGACGTCTCCTGGTCTCTCTCTGTAAAAGGGACACACCAAGGAAGGGCCTCACCAGGGCAGGGACTGGCAGGGGCCACACCCAGCCGGGAGCACGTGGGCTCACTCGTACCAGCCTGCAGTCTGGCCCTGCGCCACAGTGCAGGCCCCAGTGCCCCCACCAGCTCCCACAGTGCGGTGGCAGAGAGCGATGGCCACGGGGACTAGACAAGGAATGAGAACCTCAGCACGTCAGGGCCCTGGTCAGGGGGCCCTGGTCAGTGTGAGGGTGTGGTCAGGGAGGCTCGGAATGCGTGCAGAATTGATTAAAGCTGACGCCTGAAGGCGTCTCGGACAGCAGAGGGCAGCCGCACCCTGAGAGCACAGGGAGAGCTCTGCTCCAGGAGCCTGGCCAGCCTCTGGCCGCACCTAGGCCACCTGCAGGCCTGCGCCTGCCCCTCCCAGCGCAGGGTCCCGGGCAGGAGCAGGCCCAGGTCCCGGGCAGGGAGCAGGCCCAGGTCCAGAGCAGGGAGCAGGCCCCCAGGTCCCGGGCAGGGAGCAGGCCCCAGGTCCCGGGCAGGGAGCAGGCCCAGGTCCAGAGCAGGGAGCAGGCCCAGGTCCCGGGCAGGAGCAGGCCCAGGTCCCGGGCAGGGAGCAGGCCCAGGTCCAGAGCAGGGAGCAGGCCCCAGGTCCCGGGCAGGGAGCAGGCCCCAGGCCCCGGGCAGGGAGCAGGCCCCAGGCCCCGGGCAGGGAGCAGGCCCCAGGCCCCGGGCAGGGAGCAGGCCCCAGGCCCCGGGCAGGGAGCAGGCCCCAGGCCCCGGGCAGGGAGCAGGCCCCAGGTCCCGGGCAGGGAGCAGGCCCCAGGCCCCGGGCAGGGAGCAGGCCCCAGGCCCCGGGCAGGGAGCAGGCCCCAGGCCCCGGGCAGGGAGCAGGCCCCAGGCCCCGGGCAGGGAGCAGGCCCCAGGTCCCGGGCAGGGAGCAGGCCCAGGTCCCGGGCAGGGAGCAGGCCCCAGGCCCCGGGCAGGGAGCAGGCCCCAGGTCCCGGGCAGGGAGCAGGCCCCAGGTCCCGGGCAGGGAGCAGGCCCAGGTCCCGGGCAGGGAGCAGGCCCCAGGTCCCGGGCAGGGAGCAGGCCCCAGGTCCCGGGCAGGGAGCAGGCCCCAGGCCCCGGGCAGGGAGCAGGCCCCAGGTCCCGGGCAGGGAGCAGGCCCCAGGCCCCGGGCAGGGAGCAGGCCCCAGGTCCCGGGCAGGGAGCAGGCCCAGGTCCCGGGCAGGGAGCAGGCCCCAGGCCCCGGGCAGGGAGCAGGCCCAGGTCCCGGGCAGGGAGCAGGCCCCAGGTCCCGGGCAGGGAGCAGGCCCCAGGCCCCGGGCAGGGAGCAGGCCCCAGGTCCCGGGCAGGGAGCAGGCCCAGGTCCCGGGCAGGGAGCAGGCCCCAGGTCCCGGGCAGGGAGCAGGCCCCAGGTCCCGGGCAGGGAGCAGGCCCCAGGTCCCGGGCAGGGAGCAGGCCCCAGGCCCCGGGCAGGGAGCAGGCCCCAGGTCCCGGGCAGGGAGCAGGCCCCAGGCCCCGGGCAGGGAGCAGGCCCAGGTTCCGGGCAGGGAGCAGGCCCCAGGCCCCGGGCAGGGAGCAGGCCCAGGTCCCTGGTGGAAACCCACAGGGCGCAGCCTCCCTTCCAGAAACTGCATTTCACTTGTGCCGAACCTGCCTTTGCTGGGGTGTGGGGGGGGGGGGGGGGTCCTAGGGGCGTCCTAGGGGCTGCAGGGCTGTCACGGGCTCTCCCGCGGCGCAGCAGCCACTAATGGCAAGACTGGACGCCTGCTGGGGTGGCCGCGGCCAGGATGGACACGCACTCTGAGACGGCCAGGGGAGCAGCGGGGGCAGAGGAGGCGCCTCCAGGGTGCAGGTGGCCGGGCGGAGACTGAGCCTCGCCCAGAGGGACCTGAGGCAAGTGATGCCCGTGCTGGGGCCGCAGGGTACGTGCCAGGGCGCTGTCCTGGGGGGGCAGCCTCCCCATGCCCAGCTCCTTGCCTCCCAGTCCTCTGGGCAGCCCGTCCTGGGGGGCGAGGAGACGGAGCAGCGGGCGTGGCCAAGGTCTCAGCAAGTCATAGCCCTGGGCCAGGCCTTCACCACGGGGCACAACAGACAGACTGCAGCTGCCACCCTCTGCTCGGGAAGGACCTCGGGACGGTGCTGGGCAGTGGCAGAGGCAGGAAGACAAAAGCCACCGGGCAGAGTCAGGGCCACCCAAGGAACAGGCACAGGGCAGCGCAGGCCAGACAGCAGAGGGCACCGGGGCAGGCCACCCAGAGCAGGCCCGCTCCCGCTGCCCCACGGGGGTGCTGAAGACCGGACTGGAGGCTGTGCGTGGAGGACCAGGAAGAGCCTCAGCAACCGGGGACCTCCCCGAGGAGGCAAGGACGCGTCCACACTCCTGCATCGCTCCCTCCTGCTGGCCAGGGCCACTTCCCATCTGCTTTATTAATAGACATGTTTGTCTGGCCCTGTCATTCCTCCAGAGTCATGAACAGAACAGGAAAAATGCCCGGGACACGACACCTGCAGCCAACCGCCAAAGACGGCACACGGCAGAGGCCTGCTCTGTGCACGTGGGCGCTGCCAGCGGTTCTGGCCACCCCAAGAGCGCCCCCTGCGGGCTGGGTGCAGAACCAGACGGATCCTGTCTCCTCGAAGGCCATCTGTCTCTTGGTTGGGGTGGGGGTGAGGGTGGAGTCCCATCCCTCTGTCCAGGGTGGGTCGCCTGCCTGGGCGAGCTCCGTGGGTCCCACCTGCGTCCAGGGTGACCCAGAGTGGGCTGGCGGCCACTGGGCCAGCTGGGGTCACACTGGCAGAGTGCCCTGCCTCCAACTCACCATCCAAGGCCTTGCCAGACCCAGCACCAAGAACCAGCCAGGAAGCTGCGCTACGGAGGGAGGCCGGGGACCATCGCAGACCACCTCAGCTGGAGTCAGGCTCTCGGGCCCAGCTGATCCAAGTGGGATCAAACCCAGGGGCGCCCAACCACTGGGCCACATCCCAGTCCTATTTTGTATCTGATTTAGAGACAGGGGCTCACTGAGTTGCTTAGCACCTCACTGTTGCTGAGGCTGGCTTTGCACTCACGATCCTCCTGTCTCAGCCTCGGGAGCCGCTGGGATCACAGGCGTGCACCACTGCAACCAGCTCCAAGTGGCTTCTTGACAGAGACGAAGCTACCGGCCACTGAAGCCACCGGGGCTGCCTCCACCAAGCACCTGCCACGTGTCAGGGCACGCTGCAGGTCCACGCCACGGGCTGGCCCTCGCTGTCCAATCTGGGCACTTTCACATGACCTGTCCCCACCGGGGCTCCCTGCAAGTGTCGGTAGAGTCTTCAGGACTCGGGAGCAATGACAAAGGTCCTCTGTACGGTGTTCAATGGAACCAGACATAGGGGTACGCCCTAAAACCACGAGCAGCCGCACCACCCGTGCCTCAGTCTCCCTGCTGTCAGGGAGGGCCGCGCCTTCCCCGGGGTGCTCCGGGCCACCATCACGTGCAACACGCAGATGTTTCTGAAAGGCGGCGGGTGGCAGGTGCAATTAGCGATGCTAATAAGGCCGGAGCCCAGGCTGCCTCCACTCAGCAATTACTCTGACTCATCAAGCGGCTTCCAGAAGACACCCGTCACTCTAGGAAGCTGGAGGAGGGCGAGCAGCGCCCCGCGCATCATGACGCCCGCACTCCCGAGGCCTGCTCTGCAGCACCCCAGCCCTGGGCAGGCAGGAGCTGCCCCGCCTGTGCGCTCCGTGAGGAGGGACAGCTGTGACCCTCACTGCAGGCAGGGAAGCGCGCTCGGCCCTGGCACATGAGTGGTTCAGGGCTCTGCGGGGGACGCAGGGCCAGGCCAGCCAGTGAGGAGCGAGTCCGTGCCTTCAAACTGTCCAACCCGCAAACGGACCCGGGGGAGCGAGTGAGCAGCAGGCCGAGGGGCAGGCAGCAGGAAGGAGGGCAGACCGGCCCGGGGCCAGGACAGGCCAGAGCAGACCGACCCAAGGCCACAGGTGCCGACTAGCCGTTCTGGGCCCATCACGCACCAGGACCTCCAGGGCCAGGTGTGAACTGGAAACAAGGCAGATGCCCCTCAGTCGGGCACCGGTCATGCCAGCACGCAGCAGCTCTCGGGTGCTCCCTGATGGCGGGACAGGAGGGGTCGGCCCACCCAGCCTGACTCGGGGTGGCCAAGACCTGCCACCAAGCGTCACAGTGAGGAGCAGGAACCCTGAGAGGACAGCATCCCTTTCAAGTAGAAACAAGTACAACACGTCCATGCCACGTGAAAGCCGTCCCACAGACACGCGCACCCAGCCCCAGAGCAACACCCGCCACGCGGCCCCAGCGTGCCCCAGGAGAGATCTGGAAGAAAAGGAAGGGGACGTGAGCCGGACCTTCTCGGCACGTGGCTAGGGTACACCCACGCAAAACCGGCGCAGTTCCACTAACCCCCACAGAGAGCCGAAACAAAAATTCAACACGGGGAAGTTTTACAATGGGCCCAAGCCCTTGAACGCAGAGCCCACCACATGATGGACTAGCCAAGATGGACGCACGGGAAGGGGCCACGCGGCAGCAGCATATGACACGCAGTGCAAGCCCTGGCGTGAACACGGCCCTCGCCTCTCTCGAGTAAGCACAGCAGCGGGGTCGCCGTGTCCCGTGGTTTCATAAAGCACCTGCCTGACTTTCCCAAAGGGGCTGCCCCATCCTCACAGCAGCCTGCAAATTCCTCCACAGCCACACCAACGTGTGCACGCACCAATGTGTGTACCGTGGCGCCACCTCCTTGCGGCCGTAACCTGCGCCCCGACGGCCGAAGCCAGGAAACACCTCCTCAGGTGCACGCCGGCCATTTCTGGACCTCCTCTCGTGAAGCACCTGCTGCAGCCTCCTGCGCGGTTTTGAATTCAGATTCCTAGCTGGGCGCGGTGGCGCACGCCTGTCATCCCAGCACTTTGGGAGGCTGAGGCAGGAGGATCGCGAGTTCAAAGTCAGCCTCAGCAGTGGCGAGGCACTTAGCAACTCAGTGAGACCCTGTCTCTAATAAAATACAAAAAAGGGCTGGGGATGTAACTCAGTGGTCGAGTGCCCCTGAGTTCAATCCCCGGTACCAAAAAATAATAATAATAATAATAATAATAATAAATAAATAAATAAATAAATAAATAAATAAATAAATTCAGATTCCTTTCCTGTGCGGAGGTCAGTGTGCTTCCTGTGTTCCAGACACAGGTTCTTCCTCGGATCTGTGTTTTGAGAGTGTTTGATCTCATCTCATGACCTTCCCATTTTCTCACCCGCGTCTGTTAGGAGCACAGGTTCTGCTTTGAGTAAGCACAGAAGTCTGGGGGAGCAGCTTTGTTATCTGTTGGGGCTCCAAGTTTTTGTGTCTAGCTAAGAAACCTGCCTGGCTCAAGGTCAAAAAAGATTTTGCTTTATCCTTCATGGTTTTAAGTCTTACGCTTAGATCCATGATCCCTCTTACTTCTGTATGTTATTTGAGGTAGGGGTCAGGGTTTACCTCTTTGCCAAGGGATGTCCAGTGGGTTCAGAGCCAGTCACTTACAAAGGCCGTCCTTTTGCCATTGAGTTGCCTTGAGTGTATTTATGGACTCCGTCCACTGGTCCGCGTCTTTCTGTCAATACTATACTGCCTTGGTCACCGTAGACTTCCACAAGTCTAAAATCACCTAGCATGAGTCCTTTAATGTTCTCCCCTTCCAAAAGAGTTTTGGTTATTTTAGATTCTTTGCAATTCCACATAAGTTTCAGCATCACCATTTTGATCTCTGTTTTAGCCAAGCCTGACAGAATTTTCACTTGGCATTGCGTTGGGTCTGTGAATCCATGTGAGGAGGAGGATCTTAATGATTCTGAGCTTTCTGGTCCATGAGAATGGTGAATCTCTGCACGCCTTCAGATTTTCTTTGATTTCACTCAACAAAACTTTGTAATTTTCAGTGCATAAGACCTGAACATGTTTTGTTAAATTTATCTCTAAGTATCTTGCTTTTGGTGTTATTATAATGGATTTTAAATTTTCTATTTCCAACTGATCATTGATACTATCTTGAATGCAACAGATTTCCGTATCTTGTCGCCGTGCTAAACTTGCCAGTTCTATACGTTGTTTTGTAGATTCTTTAAGATTTGTATATGGTCCATGGTATGGCCCACAAATAAAGACAGTTTTCTTTCTTCCTCTCCAATCCATACATCTTTATTTCCTTCTCCTGCCTTATTGCACTGGCTGAGACCTCCTTGAACGGGAGTGATGGGAACAGACGCCTTACCCTTTCCTGGCCCTAGAGGGCAGCATCCGGTACAGATTTTACATAGAGGCCTGTATCAGACGGAAGACGGGACCCATTCCCCACTCACTCAAATTTGATCATCATATTGTGAGTTTAGAACTCTTATGGAGTGGCATAAAATTCCAATTGTGAACATAGGCATAGAACAAACAGGCAAAAGTAAATTCATTTAAATGCTCATTTAGTAATTTACTTGGCTGCACTTCATAACAGAAACAAACATCAAAGCAGCATAATTTTAAAAAGTGAGGGTGAGCCGGGCGCGGTGGCGCGCGCCTGTCATCCCAGCACTTGGGAGGCTGAGGCAGGAGGATCACGAGTTCAAAGCCAGCCTCAGCAATGGCGAGGCACTTGGCGACTCAGTGAGACCCTGTCTCTAATAAAATACAAAAACAGGCTGAAGATGGGGCCCAGGGGTCGAGTGCCCCTGAGTTCAATCCCTGGTACAAATAAATAAATAAATAGATAAATAAGCGAGGGGTGACGACTCATTTTCGTTTTTTTCTCTCTTGGTAGCTTTCGCCTTTCCCAGGATGGACACACACTGCTTCTACAGCAGATTAATCCAGTAGTGAATGCCACCTAAGGCCTGCCGGCCCCAGCACCTGTAGGTAAACCCCAGCCTCTCTCCACCTCTACCTCGAACTGCAAGACGGTCACCATCCTCTGGGTCGTGGCCTTGACAACGGGCTGTTTTTAACTGGTCTTTATAAAACCGAACCCCACGTTCGCCTCAGGAATCCTTCCACTTCCCAGGAGGGTGACATCTGGAGCAGCTGCCCTGGGCCACGGCTCCTCATGGGCGCTTGGCAAGGCCTGGGCCTGGCTCACCCTTGCCCTTTCCAATTGAAATGTGGACAAAAGGCAAGTGTGCCCGCTGGCCGCTGGCTCCTCCCCCGTGTGGCAAGGCTGACACGTGCCTTTGAATCCTTGTTGAAAAGACAGCTCGAAGCCGGGCGCGGTGGCGCAGGCCTGTCATCCCAGCACTTGGGAGGCTGAGGCAGGAGGATCGTGAGTTCAAAGCCAGCCTCAGCCATGGCAAGGCACTTAGCAACTCAGTGAGACCCTGTCTCTAATAAAATACAAAAAAGGGCTGGGGATGTGGCCCAGTGGTCCAATGCCCCTGAGTTCAATCCCCGGTACAAAAAAACAAAACAAAAAAGACAGCTCGAGGGGGAGGAGGAGCGGCCCGGGCTGGCTGAGCCCCTACCAGACACCGCGAGGCCACAGCGTGAGGGGTGGAGTCCAACAGGCCTACTGCCAGTTACTCGGGACAGCAACCACCTGCCCACTGGGGCCCTCGACATGCCACCCAGATGCGCAGCTCCCAGAGAAGGCGACCAGGGCTGCTGGGCTTCAGGGGCTGCGGCCACTCCTGGGTGGGGGTCTGCTGGTTCTATGTATCGGTTTGGGCTGCCCCTGACCATCCGCCGTTATAAACAATGCTGGGGACCCTGGTAGACCCTTGGCCTCCGTGACTATCGGGTCACCGTGGGCACAACTTAGACACTATTTTGTTCGATTCTGGTGTGAGTGCAGAGCCACTGCGCGGGGCCACTCTGACCCCCGGAGCAAGCTCTCCACCGCCTCGTGGAGCAGGAGTCGTCTTCAGATTGTACCAGAGCATGCGGCTTCACAAAGCACCACACCACCACCCAAACCAGACGCTCAGTGAGCCCACGCCATCCAAGGACACGGCACTCCCGAGCAACTCCAGGCCGCCTGCCGCCTGCCACCCAGGAGTCCACACCACCAGCCCAGCTGCAGGTCCCGGCCCCCACTCCCTGGGCCGGTGAGGCCAGGCTTCACGGCCTCTCCAGCACCGTGGGCTTGCCAGGCGCCACCCCGTGCAGGCTGCAGGTGGCAGCCGGCCCTCCCAGCTGTGGAGGCTCAGTGTGGAGCTGCGCGGGCCGTCCTCACCCTGCACAGCTCATCTCTGCTGCACTAGAGGTCGGAGCAGCCCGAGCCTGCCCTCCATGCCCAGGCGACCCTCCCCACCTCCCACAGCACCCCGGGCGCTAGCCCCAGCCCACCTCCCTGCATGGCGGCATGCTGGGGTGGAGCTGGGCCCAAGCACGTCCACTCAGTGGGGCCAGCTGGTGGACAGGAGACCCCAGCATCAGCAGAATCCTGTCTGTTCAGCTGGCTAGCCACAGCAGGGACCAGCGAATGCTGTTGGCCAGAGAGGTTGGGAGGAGGGGGCGCAGTCAGCACCTGCCAGGTGTCTACTGGGTTCTAGAAGAGTCCGCCGCGTGTTCCCGCTGAAGGCAAAAGGGTGTGAAGGTCCCAGCGCATGAGCGTCAGCTCCTCGCGGTGACCCTGGGGCGCAGGACACTGCTTCCTCCTCCAGATTCAGAAGCTGGTGCTTGCCAGAAGCCCAGGGGACTGGACCTGTCCCAGGCCCAGGAAATGACCCGGCCAGTGCCAAGCACTAAATAACAGCTCCCCGCAGCCCCTGAAGGAGCCGAAAGGGGCATGCCTGGTGGACACAGGGGCAAGGACACCAGCTCTGCCACCACCTGGCTGACACCTGAGGACAGCCCTGGCCAGGGCGTGGCGGTCAGGTGATAATTGCCCACTGCCAGTCAGAATGTGATCCTGCAATAAAAGGCTCTAACATTTCCCTGTGCTCAGAGGCAGTGAGTCAATGTCTAGGAACTCGCCCTAAGGAAAACCAGAGAGGCAGAGGGCTTACCAGAAAGCTGCTCACCAAGTGCCATTCACAACAGCAAACCGTCGGAAACAAACCAGACCCCGCGCGGGAGCAGCAGCTAAGAAAACGCTAAGGAAGCACACAGTAGGATGTTTGGCCGTGACCGAGACACAGGGTCCCCTACCCACACTTCTCCTCCACCTTCTCAGTTACTGAGGTCGACCACAGAACAAAGCCCAAAATACTAAATGGAAAATTCCAGAAAAAGAGAATCCATAAGCTTTAATAACTCTGGTCAGCACACACTGTGAGCATTGTCCCACGTGTCATTCGTCACCGTCCACCTCTGACCGTGCCTGGTTCACCTTTATCACAGGTACACACGCACGCGGGAAATACAGTGTGCGGAGGGTTTGCAACCGTCCGGAGCCTCAGCATCCACTGAGGGCCTTGAAACGTGTCCCCGTGGATCAGGGACGCAGAGAAGACCCGCTGAGGCCCCATCCCCTCTCCAGAGCAGAGGGCCACGTGGCGGAGCAAAGCAGTCCTGGGAAGTTTGGTTCCCAGCTCAGCTGAGCGGCTGGAGGCCACCGAGGACGCTGAGGGTCTGCGAGCGCACAGGCCCCGCCCCGTCCCCAGAGCCTGGCCGAGTGCCGGCGGGACCGCCAGCCTGTCCCCTCCTGCATCGGCATCATTTTGTCCGAACGTTTTATCTTTTAAGGCCAAGTTTTTCTTTTAATTGACTAAGTCATTCCAGCCAGACGGTCTCCCCCCCCCCACAGCAGGAGAGGCCCGCGGTTCCCAGAGCGCACGCAGGTCCCTCTGTCTCCGCCTCCTGCCCAGGTGGACGTGGCCTTCACCTCTCCGCGAACACGGTGCAGACCTCGCCCCAGGCACCCACGGCCAACTCCAGGAAGACCCAGTCCCGAGGCGTGTGCCTCCCGGACACGTTGCCTCCTCTCCCCTCCCGACAGAGAAGGCGCCACGGCCGCTTCACGGTAAATCTCCAAGACGGATCCCCGTTGGGGACTCTGAAGCCGTTGAAGCTCCGTTCTTTCCACCTCCGCGCTGCGTTCTGTTTAGATGTACAAAGACTTAAACAAGCGGCTCCCCTCGATGGGTATTTGGGTGTTGAGATCCTCTGTTCTTCCCGACAGCGCTGCACAATGATTCTTGCGGGCAAGTACGCATCTACGGCAAACACTCCAAGAAGTGGAGATGACCAGTCAAAGAGGCCAGCGGTGCACATTCTCAGTGTTTGCTGTGTCCTCCTGGCCCACTGAGCAATGTTGTATCCTCCCTGGGTTTCTCCTGCATTCTCTCCTTGCAAGGTGAAACAGTGTCTCACATGTTTAAAAGTTCTTTTTTTTTTTTTTTTAAACTGAGAACTATTTGTGTATCTGTTGGTCATTTTCATGTTTGGTTGTTGGCCTTTTTTCTTATTGATTTGTAGGAACTCTTTGCATATTACAGCTTATCAACTCTTTTTCCATTATATATATATATATATATTCATATATATACATATTTTATATATATATACACATATATATACATAAACATACTCATAATTTTTTCTTAGGATTATTGGCTGTTTTTTCATTTTACTTTGGCCAGACAGAAACTTATGACTTTGACAGAGTGATTTTTTTTTTCTCTTTAATAACTTCTGAGGTTTATGTCATATCGAGAATGGTCTTCTCATCCCAAGGTTACAAAACCCAGTCTCCCATGGTTTCTTTGAGTAGTTTTATGGTCTCATTTTTAAAGTTCACATCTTTGATCCATCTGGAGTGCATTTTGGTACAAAATGCAGGCAGGATCCAACTTCCTTGTCCCAGACGGCTTCTTTGTTATTCCAGCCCAGCTCAATGACTAATCCTTTCTTTCCCAGCCCATGTGAAATTGTCACCTTCACCAAACCCTAAATCCCTGCCAGTGACCTGGTTTTTAAGGGCAAGAGCTGTGCACTCCCCACCCCCAGCTGACTGACTTGCGCGGGGTAGGAGTCTGCTGTCCCCCCCAAGGGCAGCCGGAGAAGGTCAGCAGGGCCCTCTGGTGGCGGAACCAGCTCGGGCAAACCCGCCGCAGCCGGCCTCCAGAGCCTCAGGAACAGGAACGACCGACATCGGAGACGCTTCCGATCAACCAGAGGTTCTCAGTGGCCTGCTCGTGCGGTGCAGGGACACGCGCTGCTGTCTCAGCCTGAGCACAGCCTTCAGGGAGCGGGCACGAGGGGCGCAGGGCCCCGGCCGAGCAGCCCCAGGTGAGGGGCCCTCAGCCACCCTGGTCTTCTTCCCTCATCCTTGGTCTCTGTGCTCAGACCCACTAGAATCTGAACATGGAGATTATGGGCTATTTTTTATTTTCTTCTTTATACAGTCTCATATTTTCCAAAATGACTATAATAAAATATATGCTTTATATATTGGATCTGCGAGGGCCCCCAACTCAGGCAACCCCCAGCCCAGACCCTCAGCACCCAGCAGCTGGCCCCCAACACTCCCTCTGAGGCTACAGACAGACCCAGGGGGGTTCAGAGAGGGACCTGGAGGGGGAGGGAAGACCAGCCTGGCCCTGGCTCCCCTGTGCCATCATTCACAGACTGACCCCTGACCCCGGGAGTCTGACTCAGGCCAGTGAGGCCCTTCCTCCCCGCTGGCCTGACCTGAGAACTACAGGGCACGGGGGTGGGGGTGGTATGTGCTTCCTCCAGGGAAAGCCCACAGGCCTCCGGGCCCTGACTCCAGGCTGGAAAGCCCAGACCGAGGCCTCGGGGTCCACCGTGTTGGGCTGGGACTTTGCCCCTCTCCTGCGGCCAACTGCAAGCCGTCCAAGACGGGCCGCTGCCAGCTCACCTGGCACAGTGACACGCAGCCAGCAGGCACAGGAGGTGCCGCGCTACACTGTGGGACAGTGGCCTCGACAGCCGCCTCTCGGCACAGCCACGCACGGGGCCGTGGAAAAAACCCTCCTGGAGCTCACGCTCAGAGGCCGGAGTCTGGGTGAATTTCTGATCTCGAAACCCAACAGCAGGCGGCACACAGTAGGTGGGCAGCCAACATTCCTTGGGTCCAAGAACAAGGCAGATGCGGTTCCTGTACTACTAACAGCTCCAGGTCTCGAGTCAGCGACAGACCCTGGCACAGAATTCGAGGCGCACAGGGACCTGATCAACAGCAGCCCCGGAGCACGGCGTCCAAACCAGAGCTCCTGTGCACGGGCCCTCGCCCATCCAGACCGGCAGCCACCCACGTCCCCACCTCCCTTCAGAGCCCTGAAAGCCCAGGCCGGGAATGCCACCAGAGGCCACGGAGTTAGGAGGGCGGAGAGTCCCTGCTCTCTGAGCTGTCAGCGAGGTCTGCAAGCCCTGGCAGGGGGCACCATGCACTTGACTAGGAGTCAGGAGGGCACGAGAGACGGAGCAGTCCCGCTGCCCCCTGCAAGCCCAGAGCCCGGGGAACAAGGTCAGGAAAGTCGAAGTAGAAAGGAAGGTGGCCGTGGGGCTGGGGAGGAGCGGCAGAGTCCTCAGAGAGGGATGCACACGTCACCCCGCCGCGACCCCGGGCGGGGCCTGAGCACGGCTTGAGAACAGCAGGGCACCGGGGACGCTTCTGGGCGTCTGGCTGCTGGGACGCTGGAGAGATCAGATCAGGAAACATTTTCACAAGCGATGGACAGAGACCAGACTACCTCTCTGCAGAGGAATTCATTTGCTGGCCAAGACACTGACCAGGCACCGATGTTTACGGAGAACGGCCCATGCCAGGAGCCGGCGGCCTGGGTTCAGGCTCACGTTCAGCCCAGGGAGGGCCAGGGCGAGTGAGGCCAGGGCAGCGCGCGAGGCCCAGCCCCTGCCAGAGCAGCCAGCCTGAGCACAGGCCCAGGCCAGGGTGAGGGCGAGCTCTGGCAACCCCGAGGGTCCCGAGCGGTCCCAGCCCGCCTGCACGATCGAGAGAACAGAAGCCGTCCAAGGTGGCGGCTCAGCAGCGCAGAAGTGGCCTGAGGGAGAGCAGCAAGAGCTGGCAGCACGGGGAGAATTCCAAACTAGGGCTGGAGGCTTTTATGGGGTGAGACGGCTGCTCCCAGAGCTCTGGGCTGAGGGGTCTGGAGAGATTCCTCTGCAGAGACCGCCCGAGGTGCAGGGTGGGGGGGACGCTGCCAGGAGATGGGTGGGGCTGGCTGGCGAGCAGGGTGGTGGAGGGGCATTGCAGGGAGGGACACCGGAGCCCAGAAGAGCCACGAGCAAGCCCCAGGCTCGCTCCCAGTCAGCCCAGGGCACCCAGCACCCAGGAGAGCGCGAGACATCGGTCAGCCAGTGTCCAAGGACTGACCAGAGACCCAGGAAAGCAGGCACTGTGATCAGCACGCACACACCCTGCCACAAACCAGCCACTTGCCTGGGGACCCATGGGGGGCTTCCAAGGCACAGTGAAGCACCACACATCCCCGGTCCAGGTCTCGCCCCACGGGGCCACGTGAGCCCAGAGCTCCCGAGCTCACCCACACGGAGGGGCAGGGTCCTGGCCAGCCCCTGGAGGGCGTCCCCACGCCCCCCGGGTGGCCCTGGGCTGACCCCGGGCACGGTCTCCTGCAGTTCCCAGGGCATCAAGCCCGCACACCGGGCTGTGCCGGTCGTGAGGTACAGGTGTGGAGCACTCAGCCACACCCTGGCCCGCCACCCTCCTGCAGAGCAGCCCGGGCAGCCACGGGTCGGGGCTCCCGGGCGCCCCAACCTCCGCCCATCTTCTGAGAGCCAGCTCCACGCCACGCGGCACTCTGGGTCAGTGACACTCCTGCCCCCAAGACTTTGAGGCAGGTGGGCCTGGCCCACAGCACTTTGCACACGAGGAAACTAAGCACAGACCAGGTGGCCCTAGGTGGCCCTGAGCCCAGCAGCGCCAGCCACACAAGCCGCGCCCCATAGAGCTGGGGTGCAATGCCAGCCTCGGCCTCTAGGTGGCCCCACCCTGGGTCTCTATCCAGGACCAGGGGAGGCTTGGAGGTCCCCGCAAGGAGCTGGGGCCTGGCTCTGCCATGTCTACTGCGGGTTCTGGCTGCCCGGGTGACCCCAAAACTGGAAATGCCTGCGGACACACATGCGAATGAGGCCTACTCTCTTGCTTTCAAATAAATTGAGATCCCTTCACTTTTCCCAGGAGAATCTGCCTGGGGCACACAGTGGCATGCAGAATGCGCGGGGAGCAGATCCGCTAAGGTTCGTGGCCCATTTGAGGCAAACCCAGCATGATGCTCCTGTGAGCTCAGCCCGAGCCCACGGGCCCTGCTGGCGCAGGGGACACTCACTCTGCCACTGAAGGCGGCTGAGCGCTGGGCCTGGACTCTGCTCTCGGGGCTTTTATTTTCCTTTGCTGAAATGCTGCTGGTTCAAAGCTGTGGGTCACACCCTGGTCCAGCCTCCCTGACCCCCAGGTTATGGTTAAGCTATACCAGCTTAACCCTCGGGACCTCCGGCCCAGGGGTCAACCCCCACCTAGCCACAGGCAGCCTTTGGCTGGCCGGCACAGACCCCGCACTCCGCCCATCGGGCGTCCACTGACATTAAACAGGCAGCCCCTACCTGGCCATAACCCTCTCCTATCATTCTTTCCTCCCATTAAAATGGAAAGCATGACTCAGCCCAGGCCCTTGGCCCTGGGCAGTCTAGCCACAGCTGGACACAGGGCTCCAGAGCCCCCCACCCAGCTCATCTGAGATAGAGGAAGGCACAGCAGAGCCCCAGGCTCAGGGTGGCTTTGGAAAGTAGGTGGCAGATGACGGGAGCCAGAGGCCCTGCTCCTCCTAAAACCCAGGCTGGCACCCCACCAGGGCCACAGGAGGCAGAGGAGCAGGGAGAGCTAAGGACCAGGGGTGGCAGTCCCCAGCCTCACTTGCTCCTCTCTCCCGACCTCCCTGTGAGGATGGAGACCCCCAAAAAGAAAAACATGACCAATCATGTCTCCGAGGGGTCCGGAACTCCAGCTCAGTTCCCGCCCAGGGACTAGCTCAGGGGTCCCACCCCCCCCCCACTCAGTGGCTGCAGGGCCTCTGTGGTCTGCAGTTTTCTCACCTGTAAAACGGGGGTGACACCTCTTACAGAACTATGGGATGAAGCTGGTGTGAAAGCCTTGGGGGGAGAGAGAGAGAGAAGGAGGAGAGGAGGGGAGAGGGAGGAGGAGAGGGGAGGAAGGGGGGGGGGAGGGGAGGGAGGGGAGGGGAGGAGAGGAGGGGAGGGGAGGAGAGGAGAGGGGAGGGGGGGAGGGGAGGGGGAGGGGAGGAGAGGGGAGGAGGGGGAGGAGGCGCCCTCTCCGGAATGTGTCTTCTTTCTACATAAATCGCATTGCAGTCCCAGGCCTGGGAGAGGCGGTGGTGAGCAACAGGCCCCCAGAGCCAGCTCAAAGCCCAGTGGCCCTCCAGCCAGAGACTGACCCTCTAAAGCTGACCCCACCTGACCACAGATGCCTGCAGAAGAGCAAGGCAAACCACCTGGCCCCACCTCTCGGCAACCTCCCACAGGCGGGGAGCAGGAGGGCCGCTCCCATTTAAGCTGCTTCCAGAGCCTGCTCGCCCCGCTGGCTCAGGCCAGGCAGCTGTTTGCAATCCTGCAGGCCCTGGTCCCAGGAAGGGAGGTGGGGCATGTGCACTTGGAGGCCCAGGGAGCCACAGGGCATGCGAGGACAGCCTGACCCCAGGCTGGGGGACCAGGGCAGGCCCGCGGGTGCAGCACCGCCCCTGGCCAGTCCTAGCAACACTGAAGAGACGGGCCAGGACCCAGAGGCAGAGGGAGGGAGCCCGTCCACTTCGGGACCGCTTTCACTTAGCACTGCTGAGCAGGAAGGGCTCAGAAGCCCTGTGTTTGGGGAGGTGATAACTGAAATCATGGGCTCTGGAGGGCAGGCTCCAGCACCCTCTAGAGCCAGCGCCACCTGCCTGTGGAGCGCTGAACTGCAGGCCCCGGAGGGGACAGCCTGGGGTCCCTTCCAGCCCTCCCAGGCTAAGTGGACACCTTGGGGGTTCAAGCACCATGCCTGATGGTGGACGCTCACGATGGCCAGGTTCCTCCCCCCAGAGAGAGGATGCCAGCACCTCCGTGCCAGGCCCATCACGGCAGCAAAGCCCCCCCAGCACCAGAACACCAGGGCCTGGTCCCCCTCTTCCTCCATGTTTGTGACCCCAGGAACCCCAAGTCCTCTGAGTTCGTTTGAAACATGGCCACAAAGCCAGAGGCCATACCTCCAGCCCTGAGAGCTGTCCCCAAGGTCCACCCCACCCCTCCTCCAGGGGTCTGGCCTGCTCTCCCGCAGGCCCTCGCACTCCTGGGCAGAGGACCGCGTCTGAAGCACCTCCCGGTGCTCCATGCCAAGAGTGGACGGCACCCTTGTCCCCAGGGGGACCCCTCGGCACCACGCTCAGCCGCCTGAGCCAGGCACCCGCAGCCAACAGCTTCAGCTTCCTTACACCCCTGCCCTGACCGCCACTGCATCGTGCCGATGGCCTCCAGTGACAACCGTCACCTGCCACCGCATCGTGCCGATGGCCTCCAGTAACAACCGTCACCTGCCACCGCATCGTGCCAATGGCCTCCAGTAACAACCGTCACCTCGCGATAACTGGCAACAGCAGTAGCAGACCTCACTGGCAGCTGCACCGTGCCTGGGCACCACGCCCACTATAAAACCATTTCTTCTACCCCCACAGCCACCTGTCAGGTAGGAGGCGCTGCTACTGCCTGCGACCTGCAGATAGGGTAGCTCAGACCAGAGAGGTTGCTCAATGAGTTCAAGGTCCCACAGCCAAAGCTGCTCTCTTGGCTCCCAAAGCCCCCTGTGCCTAGTCCTTGTGCTGCCTCCCTCCGCCTCCCCCGAATTCCTTTTCAAAAGTCCAGGAGGGAACCCCACCACACAGGCACAGAGAGGTGCTGCTTGGTTTCCTCCGCTGTGCTCAGGCCAGCGCCCAGGATCAGTGTGACGTGGGGCCTGCCCTGCCGGCCCTGCTCAGAAGCCAGCAGGAGGAAGGGCGTGGGAATCAGCCGCCCTCCACCCCCCTGGCTTGGGGCCTCGGGTGCCGGGCCTCTGGCTCCATGTCCGCGGGCCTCGAGCAGGACGCGCTGCTGTGTCACAAGAAGGAAAGTGCAGTGTCTCAAGGCCCAGGTGGCAGTGGCAGCTCTCCTGCAAGCACCGAGCCCTGCAGACCCACCTCTGAGCGAGGGAGAAGGAGGGAGAGAGTCCCCAGGCGATGTGTGACAGGCAGCGGCCAGGGAGGACAACGGTTCTGTCTAGAAGGCTGTGTCTTCTAGGGACACCTGTGTAAGTGGTCACCAATGAAAGGAGGTGACGTCAGGGATCAAAATCAGTGGGTGGCGTGGTCTGGGTGGACAGCTGTGTGGGACCAGGTGAGCCAGGAACCCTGCCAAAGAGGGCCTGTCGTGCCAAGTCTGAAACCGCCAGTAATGGCAGCACTAAGTGACCTCACAGCCAAACCAAGGGGCCCTTCTCTAAGCACTCCCCAGGCCCCAGGCCCTGCTCCCCAAGACCTGCGGGCAGCAGTCTACAGGACAGCGGGGTCTCCCCTTGGAGAATAGTGTGTGTAGCCCTGCTCCTGTTGGCAGGGGAGGCCACCATCAGAACGAGGGGACCAAGGTGTCTACAGCCTCCTCTCCTCTCCTCTCCTGGCACTCCTCCCCTAGCGGGGACCCTCCCCACCCCACCTCCACCTCAGGCTTAAACACAAACCCCTCAAAAAGAGGCCACTGAACCAGGATGGCTCTCAGCGTGGCCTCTGGCCCCACACGGGGTGGCCCGGGAATGGAGGAACGCAGGTCCTTGGGCCCCACCCTGGACCACCCGAGTCAGGAACTCTCAGCGCGGGTCCCCGAGATCTCCGCCCTACACCGTGAAGAGAGACCCAGAACCAGACCTAAGCCAGACCCTCCTGACAGACAGAGACCTTTAAGGCCACAGGGGGGTGCCCTGAAACCCCACCTTTGCTTCCTCAGCCCCAGCACTTCCCAACTTTAGCACCCTCGTGCTGGGGTCTGGGTAGTTCTTGGGGGGGGAGACTGCCTGTGCACTGCAGGACTGGACACTCACTGTGACCAGAGCACTGCCCCACCCCCAAAGTGACAGTCAAGAAACTTGCAGACCTTGGCCAGGTGCGGTGGCGCACGCCTGTAATCCCAGCACTTGGGAGGCTGAGGCAGGAGGATCGCGAGTTCAAAGGCAGCCTCAGCAATGGCGAGGCACTTAGCAACTCAGTGAGACCCTGTCTCTAATAACATACAAAAAAGGGCTGGGGGATGTGGCCCAGGGGTCAAGTGCCCCTGAGTTTAATCCCTGGTACCATAAATAAATAAATAAATAAATACTTGCAGACCTTGCCACATGTCCCCAGGGGCAACATGGCCTGCGTGAGCACCCCTGCCGTCCACCTGCTGCAGGTTAGGGGGGAGATGCTAGCCTCCCTCCCTTGGGGGGCAACAGCTCTGCTTCCCCCACTCTGGGTGGCGGTAGCCCCTCCCCCTGCAAAGTCCTCCTACACCCCCCACCCCGCCCCTGCTGCCACACTGCTGCCACTGGGGCCCTGCCCTCACCGGCCGCTCCCACCTGAGCGCTGTGCCACGTGGGCCCAAGGGCCCAGCTGGTCTCCATTTCCAATGAGCTGTGGCCACTGCCACGCAGTACTGCTGGCGCCAACTGGCCACTTCGGAGACCACGCGCCTGCGCCATGTTAACAGGAAGAGCTCGGGGACAGTCTCCCCCACTACTGCTGTCTCTGCCCTCGCCTGCGGGCCCACGAGAGGGAATGGCACCTCCGCCTCCTCCTTTCCATAAAGCTCTGGGTGCCGCCACCTCCCCTACAGAGAAGGAAGAGCAGCATCTACAAGGACACGAGGACACGGCCCAGACTCTCTTCTTGATCCCCTTCCCCAGGAGAGGACCACAGAGGTCACAGAGCCAGAGGAGGCTGGAGCCGCTCAGCACCCCCAAGGCAACAAGAACGGAAGAAGCAAGCCAAGAGCACGGGGGGTTCAGCAGCTGAAGAGGCAGAGGGCGTCCCCACAGGGTCCCCTCGACCACGGCTTCAGCATCCCAAGACCACAGGAGCTCAGGTGCCTGCGGGGACCCACCTGGCTGAGTCTGCAGGCCTCTGGGGAGAAGGCCAGCTCTCCCCAAACCCGGGATGTCTGCCAACCCCAGGACGGGCTCCAGGAACTGACCCAAGTGCGTCCGGGTTGTGTGTGCTACTGGGCTTGTAACTGGAGGGCCTGGTGGACCTTCCCGTGTACCACAGCGGGAGGAGAAACCACGGCTGAGCCCCACACTGCAGGCCCTCTGCTGGGGCCACAGATCTTCCCGGAGCCCGTGGACCCAATCGAGAGCAGGGAGCAGCTGAGCCACAGGTGTCCCATCTTACCTGGCCGGGAGCTTGAGTGGGAGGCCACCTGTAGCCGCTCACACTGCCACAGTGACGTGCACCAAAATGTGGGCGGTGCTCACTGCTCTGCAGGATGAGGCCACGCCCACCTGGGGCAGGCCTGGGGTCACAGGCACTGCGCAGTGACAACCAGCTCAAGGTAGGGCCTAGCGCATACATGAACAGGAGCTAGAGAGAGGACACACAGGGGAAACCGCCTCGTGTCCATCCGGGCACCTTCCTTCAAATGTGCAAGGGGGACCCCAAAGCACTCAAGCCTGCAGGTCTGCAGCCACGCCCTGGAAAAGCAGGCTGGTCCCTGATTGGTCAGTGCTCACTGGGACTGGCAGATGCCTCCCTCCAATTGGCCCATGGCCACATCCTACTAGCCAATGAGCTTCTTGCTCCTGTCACTCCAGTTGCATATTATTTGATAAATTGGCTGTTGAGGCCTTTGATTACCAACTGCATGGAAGCTCCTGGGGGCCAGGCACCGCTCACCTGTTGCTCACCTGTGCACCTGGCACAGGTCCGACTGGCATCAGGAGTCCACAAGACAAAACAGCCACCACCCGATTTCTTCCCACCAGGCACTGGCCTGTGCCCTCTGCCCACCCTCCCCCTGGAGAGCACAAGGGTCCCCTCAGCTTCACCAGGGAAGACTGGAAGAGCCTCGGCACACTTTGGTGTGGTTAAAATGTTCACCGTCAGCCGGGCGCGGTGGCGCACGCCTGTAATCCCAGCACTTGGGAGGCTGAGGCAGGAGGATCGCGAGTTCAAAGCCAGCCTCAGCAATGGCGAGGCACTTAGCAACTCAGCGAGACTCTGTCTCTAAATAAAATACAAAAAAGGGCTGGGGATGTGACCCAGTGGTCCAGTGCCCCTGAGTTCAATCCCCGGTACAAAAAAAAAAAAAAAAAAAATGTTCACCGTCTTCCACTGGAAAGCCACTCTTTTCCCAAGGTAAGGGACAGCATTTGTCCCTTTAAATCTCCCCCTATACACGCACACATTTTGATGTCATTTTGTGGCTTTGATTAAAAAAACAGAAGCCACAGAATTCCTATTGCTATTACGACAGGAAAGGACAGAAGACTGAATTTCTCCCAAAGGAACACGGGTCTAGAGAAGGGAACATAAAGGAGCCCTCCATGTCACAGAGAGACACCTCTGCGGACAGACCAGCCAGGCACATGCCCCTGGGAGCTCTGTGTAATTGAATTTTGAAAAAAGTGGGTCAGACTGCGGTTCCATTTCTTAGGCCTGAGTCACCAAAGGATGGTGACACTCACCACTAATGTGGGGTTATTATTGAAGTTGGGAATGTTCCAGAAAAACGACGGTGTTGATAGGAAGCCGACGGGTTGATGGGCCCGAGGATTTGACATGGACGACACAAAATGACCCACTGCCAGCTTCGTGCATCCAAGCATGCCTCCACCCGACCATTCATCCACTCCATGAACTCCTCCCCGGACCCTGGGACCCCAGGACGCTGGAACCCCAGGTCAGGCCCATGCAGGAGCCATCTACAGTGGCAAAGCCCCATGCCCGCCCTTTCAGTGCACGCCACCTCCCAGTCAAGAATGGGCAGGACACTGAAGTGCTTGGGTGGATGCCCAGGGACCCGTCCCCACCTCAGGACCCTCCACGTAGAGTGGGGTGTCTGGAGAGGGGCTACTGCACTTGGCCTGGCCCACAGCTGCACAATCACAAACTCCTTTGGCTGGCTCGGGACCTTGGGGAGGCGTCGCTCGCCAGTGAGCACTCTGCCACCCCTTCGCACGCCCACCCTGGGGAGGAGAGGAAGGAGTGACACAGCCAGGGAGCTGAGAGCCTGCAAACCAAGGCCGCAGCGGCCACGAGCGGGGCTCACTCGCGCTTTAGGTGGGTTCACCAAGAGCCCCACCAAAGTCCTGCTGTGCCAACATCATCAGCCTCCAGTGGTGGGGAAACTGAGGCATTGGCCACATCTGCACAGCTGCTCCAAGGAGGGACACAGCTGCCTCGTGGCCCTGCAGCCCAAGCCACACCCTGTCTCCACGCCACGTCCTGGGGCAGTGGCAGAGGTGCTCATGGGAAGGTCCTAGACATGCCCCAGCGCTGGGCCACATGCCCAGAAGAGCCGATGGCATGAGAACAGGAACAGCGGGCGGAGCAGAAGGTGCCACCCGACATCGCCCTCCTATGGGTGAAAGGACTCGCCAGGCGTGGACGGTCAGAGCCAGCTCGCCCCGCAGCGCTGCCAGAGCCTGTGACCACACCTGGCTCTTCAGGTCCCCCAAACACCAGGCGCTGCGCGCAGGAGCCCCTGGGGACAGCCGCGTGAGCACACGTGCATGTGCACACATGTGTGTGTTTGCATGGCTGTACACACATACACAAACACACACAAGCAGACACATGGCCCACACAGCAGGCGCACCACATGTGCACACACGCACGAACGCCCTGGAACACGGTCCTGAGACCAGCCTGCACAGCATCCCCGGGCGGTGCCCAGATGGCCATGCAAGGCACCATGGGAGACCTGGAAATGGCCACCTGCAGAGTGGGGGCCAGAGCGAGGCCTGCGGAGCTGGGTGTCCTGGCCTGTAGAGAGGGCGATGGGATGCCCTGCTCCTTCCTCTCCCACGTCACCCTCGACGCAGGGCTGTGGCAGGCTCCCGCTGCCCGTGCCCGCCGCGCGCCAGGCGCTCCTCAGAGCTGCCCTCGGCCTCGCAGAGCTGTGCAGCAGTGCCCCCTGCCACAGGACTGGGCGGGAGCAGGTCGGAGAAGCTCTCTGGACCCCCGCGATCCGCTTCCGTGGCACCTGCGCTCTCCTGGCACGGGGCCCCAGGCAGGCGCGTGCTGGGGGCCACCAACCCCGCTAACGAGGGACTTTCCAGTCAAGGGAAGCAGAGAACCCCAGGACAAAGTTTGGAATGTCCTGCCAGGAAGGAGGGACAAGGGAGATTAAAACCAGAGGCGGCTGAGCCACTGCCCTCACCAGTTGTCTCTAATGGAAGGCGAGGGGAGAAGGGGAAGCCTGGGCCAGTCTGCCACCACCTCCTCCAGGAAGCCCTCCACCCACACAGTGGACTCAACCCTCCCAGACTGCTCCACAGACTCAGTGCGTCCCAGCCGGGCCCGCAGTAAAACAAGAGGGCCGCTGCTGGAAGGGCACCCGGGCCTGTCTGCTTCTGTCTCCCACGTCCCCCAGGCCAAGTGCAAAAGCACAAGTCTTCAGGGCCAGGAGGGCCAAGCTGGCCGCAAAGGGGCATGGTGGCCACAAAAGACTGGTAGGGACTGTGGCTAGATCAGTACCAAAGGAAGGGAGGAGGGGAGAGAGGAGCAGGGAGGGAGTAGGGAAGAGGGGAGGGAGGGGGAGGGGCAGAGGAGGAGGGGGAGGAACACAATCAGATCACTCCTCCCTCCCAGGGCCTGGTCTGGACTGGCCTCGACCTGGGCTGCAGCCCAGGACACTGGGCCTCTCCCGGGGGAGCTGATAAACAGATGTGAAGGAGAAGATGAACTGCAGTCAGAGTGGCCATGCCCAGCAGGAGGGCAGCCGCTCCCTCGGACCCCAGAGCCAGAGGACTTGGGACCCCTACTCTTGACTCCTGGGCCTCTGTCCAGCAAGGAGACAGACGCAACAGAGGGCCAGCAAGGCTGCTGCAGGGCCACGTGTAGCAAGGAGGGACGCCCCTGCCCTGCTGGACACACTACTCAGGCTCCAGCAGGGTGCAGAGAGGCAGTGCCCTGGGGGTAGATGACACAGCCCCAGCCCTCCAGGGGCTCAAAGCACCAGTCCAGCTCCTTGTCACACCTCCAACAAAGTCTGTAACCCAGAAAGAGGGGACAGGGTGGTGCAGGGCAGAGTCCAAGACAGGGAGAGGCCCGTCCCCAGAAGGCAGGGCGGGCAGCGGGCATCAGCTGTGCTGAGCTATGGGCGTGGCTGTGGGGAGCATCCAGAAATATCCATGGGTGGGGTAAAGGGGCAGCCCTGGCCAGCACCCCAGAAACAGCCCCAGGGCGACATCATCAGAGACGAAGCTGTGAGGTTGGCACCAACGAGGCACCCTGTGGGCCACAGCTGGGTGGTCACAGCCCCAGGCCGTGACCGCAACCCTCGAGCCAGGGAAATGGGGACCAGCTGAGGGAGAGGGCTTCTGGAGGGAACTGCTGGCCGCTGATCTCCGCCCACTGGCTTGTTCTTGCATGAGGAGGGAGGGAGGAGGATGGAAAGGGTATCTTTGCAGCCAACTGGATTGAGTCAGAGGAGATTAACCATTTGATAGCTGTCATGTCTCAAAAACTTGGCCGACTCTCCCCATGAATTACTGCAAAAGGCGACCACGTGACCAGAGCCCACCAATAGTGCACCAAGGAGATGACCTCAATTTCCAAATATTGGGGTCACGTTTCATTTCCCATACTCTCCATCCCGTTACAACGTTCAGCAGCCCCGAATGCGGTCTAGCTCTCCACCCCTGCACACACTTGGCCACGAAGAAGGTAGGAAAAAGCTGTGTTCACAGAAAACTCAGAAAACATCTGGCAAATCCCAAGATGGAGAGAGAACAGGGGCCCGCTGTGGCTGCTCCCGCCTCCCGGCACCTCCAGTGGACAGCCGCCCCCGCTGGCAGCTCTGAGGATGACTTCAAGATGGGTCCCACCCTGGGAGGTGGGGGGAAGTTGGTGAAACCCACCCAGAAGAACTTTGCGTGCTTCTAAAAGTCTGTCTTGACAAAAGCACTTAGCCAGGCAGCCCCTGGCCAGCCCCACACTGTCCTTCCAAGAAGCGGCCCCTCAAACAGGAAGGAAAAATCACAGTGAAGAAGACGGGGACAATGGGGCAGGGCCGATGGGCAGAAGGCAGGGACCAGAACCAACAGTCCAAACCCACCCTGCACAGTCCGCCACCAGCGCCAGCCCCAGACCCCGGGGACGAGGACTCGCCCCAAGGATTCCCTCTGAGAACCTAGAGGGAACCCCTTTGGAGGAGCTGGGACAGGGCCACGGCCTGGGCAACAGCAGGTCCCCTGAGCACACCCTCCCACTCCTCTCCACACCACTTTTCTGGGGGCCTCTACTGTCGGTCACTTCCAACTGACCCTTGGAGAAACACAAGGCCAGTTACCCCCGGTATGGAAGAGTTGGTGGCAATCCAGGGGTGAGATCCCAGGCCCCGGGACTCAAGCCAGGCTCCTCTCCCCCCTCCCAGGGCCCCACCGCCCCTATACCCCGCCTGCTGCTCATCCACTCGAACCCCCCAAGCACTAATTGTGCCAGGAAAAAAAGGAAAGGAATATTTTAATTGGCAAGCGGAACATGGAAAGGGATTCTTGATCAAGAAGTGGAGAGAAAAGCCATCTCTGCTGCGCCCGCTAGCCCAGCCCTCTGCCACAGCTCTTCTGGACCCTGCACCAGCCACCAGAGCCTTCACCTCCCCACTTATCTGCGGGGACTCGAGGGGACCTTTCTGGGATTTGGACTCTGGTGCTTGAGGGTCTGTGAAAACCTGCCCCACAGCTAACCACCAAAGGGGATGCTCAGGAAACCCTCCTGCTGGGAGGCTGGGCCAGGGCTGGAGCTGCAGGAATCCAGAGGGACAGTCCACCGGCCCCTAGAGCCCTCCCACGGAAGCGGGGCTCCTTCCCAGGGCCCACCCTGGCAGGAGGAATCCCACATCTGCACCTCATCTGCATGACTCCTGGCCCAGATTGCAAGCCATCTCCTGACTTAGCTCAGTGCACCCCAGCTTTGGGCCACCAACCCAAGAAAAACTGCCTCTGGGGGGGTGGGGGGGTCAGGAGGCTTGGGGTGGGATTAGCAGTAGGGCTGATGGACCACCCTCCAGGACTCCCCAGTGCCCCTGAACACTTGGGTGTCCAGGACTGCAAGAAACCGTGCCGGTGGGAAAACGGAGAGCCAATCCTGCATAGAGGGATAGTGTCCATGCGGGAAGTGCCAAGCTGGGGGCTTAAACTTCTGGGATTCCCCCACCCCAGGAGTCCCCGCGAATTGATGGGTTGTGACTCTAGGGGGCGACCCTTCCCGGGGTTTCAGCTGTAGGGCTGTGTGGGCTAGAGCTGCCCGCCTGTGGTGTGGGACAGAGAATGCAAGGTTTCAGGACAAAAGTTCGCCCACTCCGCGAACGACCCCTCCGGCTGATCCACTACTCCTCGCTCTCTGCTTGCGCGAGGACCCTTCCGGGCCTGCCAGTTAGGGGAGGAAGCGGCGGCGCGCCCACAGGGACTGTGCTGGCGCGTCTCCCTCTCCGGGGCCCCCAACGAATGGCATTCGTTGTCTTGGCCCGTGCATTCCACAGGCCAAGGGGGAAAGTTCTGCAGGCGCGGAAGAGGTCCGCAGCCAAGGCGCCCCTGGGATGACAGCGGCCCAGGGCCCCGCGGGCCGCGTCCCACGCCTCCACGCCCGAGCCTCCCGCGCCCCGGGGCGCCTTTACCTGCGCGGCTCGTTGGCGGCGCCCACAGCAGCAGCAGGAGTAGGAGCAGCGGCGGAGGCAGCAGCCGGGCGCCGGGGCGGAGCGGGCTGCGCGCTTTCCAGCGGGTGTGGACATCCATGCCGGCGGGGCGTGGGCCGGGGCGCACGAGGGCGCTGGGGGCGCACGGGACGCAGGGGCGCTGGGCACGGCCCTGGCAGCGGACGCAGCGGGGAGCGCGCGACTCTAGGAAGTCATAGGGAGCCCGGCGCCTGCCTGCCCTCCTGGCGGCGAGGCTCTGCTGGAAGGGGCGGCTGGCGCGCTCGCCCACGGACCGGAGGGCTCGACTCTGGCCCGCGGGGCGGCCGGGACCCGCTCGGCTCGCCGGCCCTGGCCTTCTCCTCCAAGTCCTCCTCGCCTCCTCCTCGCCGCCGCCGCCCCGCGTCCCGCTCCCGTGGGCGCTCCGCTGGAGTGAGGTCCTGCGCCGGCCGGCGGACGAGGAGTGCGGACCTCGCCTTGGGCGCCGAGCACTTTTTCCCCCTTTTCCTCCCTCCCTCTCTCCTGGCAGGCACCCGGGGAGGCCGTCGATCCCCAGCGCCCTCAGCAAATCAGAGCCCGGCGCTGGACTCGCCGAGGCCGGCCCCCGCCTCCCACTGGGCGCCGCGGGCGAGGGGGTGGGGACAGCGGGCGAGTCGCAGCGAGGGAGGGGCTGGTCCGGGGCGGGAGCGGACGTGGGGCGGGCCCGGCGCCCCTGTTCTTTCTCCCTGCGCGCGGGCCGGCGGGCGGTGGGCAACCTCGGGACGCCAAGGTCCACCTGGCTCCCAGCTCTTCCCACCCAGGTGCCCGAACCTGGCCGAGCGCCCAGAATCAGCGCGGAAGGAGCCCCACAGTTTGAACACTTGGGTTAAAAAAAAAAAAAAAAATGGATTCTAGCGTAGCTCACCCGCCTAACTTTCTCTTTACGTGGAGGAGTTCAGCGCTCCTCTTCTGGGTGGAGACTGAACTTCTAATCCAGCCAGACGGGGCGCCCAAGTCTGTGGTGTGGCCTACATGTCAGCCAGGACAGAAGATCCGCCTTCCACCAGGCCCTGGAGTGCAGATTGGCATGGATGCCCACTTGGGGTCTAACTTACCAAAAGGGCCTCAAAGGTACTTGGACATGGAACATCTGTGTTACTCATCAGGATGAGTCTGGCTCCAGACCCCCGACGCCCCACCCCTCACTCCTGCCTGCTCCCTGGTAGCTGCCCCTCTAACATAACGCGTGTAAAGGCGTCCCCTTGTGAGGCTGATGGCTGGCTAAAGGAGCAGGGCTCTGGCCTGCATTTTTTTTAGCCCTTTGGAGGTCTCCCTGCAGTGGGCCTGCCAGTGCGGGTAGAGGGGGAGGCTTCCCAGGCTTCCCCAGGCCTTGGAGGCCCCTGAAGCCTGACTCACAGCCCTTCCTGGAGGACTGCAGGCCTGGTGTTTAGAAAAGGAATCAAAGTGAATTAAGAAGGCTTTCAAACTCTGAGCCACCCCCATTGCCTTTGAACAAACACTTCCTCAGCCATGAGACAGAGCTGGGACTCCCCTCTCCAGTTACATCTCCAGGCCAGGCATGAAATTCCCCGAATGCCCTTTGGTACCTGTCACCCTGGAGAGGGTGGGTTTTCTGGACAGCCAGGAGCAGGCTCTTGAGTTGGGTGGTGGGTCGCTGCTGCTGACTGCACCGACGAGCCTTCCATCTCCCCAGCTCCACACAGCCTCCCGGTGTGGAGTAGTCACAGAATCCAGGTCGCAGGATTCCGACACAGACCAAGTGCGCTTGAGGTGCACGAAGCATATGACAAAGTTTTGGTGCTGGTTTTTATATTTCTTTGTCATTTTGATTTTTTTTTTTCTTTTTACAACTTGTATAAATCATATATGTAATCGGGAGAAATTGTGTGTGGTACTGAGAGTGAGACCAGGTGTGTGCCTACACGTGGGTCACGTGCCTGTGTGTGCGCATCTGCGTGTGGGTAGGTGGGACGCTCCTGACTTTCCAGTGGCCCTCAGTGAGGGAGAGGTTAGTTCCAGCTAACAAGCTTCGAGCTCCAGCCCCAGGCCTCCTCGTCCCCAGAGTGGTCCTGCGCCCAGCAGCAGGAAGGCCAGCTTCTCCCAAGGAGCAGGGAGTGGAGTGGGGGGGCCTGCCTACCAACAGAAACTTCCCAGCGCCAGGCCTGAGTTGCTGTCCTTCTCCCCAGCCCACGTGGCCTCCTTTACTGAGAGCCACGCATGCATGTCTGTGCACCAACTAGCCCTGCAGCCACCTGCCACTCAGAACCTGTGTCTGAGCTTTGACCAGAATCAATGCAGCCCTCCAGGGCTGAAGCTCAGGCAGCCTCTCCAAGGTCCCCAAGAGGGGACCTCTCAGGAACAGTAAGAAGCACGGGCTTGCCACTCCTTAGAGGCGCGTTCACCCCTCTGGAGGGAGCCTTGTGAAGACTTGGCCCCATTGACAAGCGTGGCTTCTACCCTCGTCCAAGTCTAGGGGCGGGTGAGCAGGCGAGTTTCTATCCCACCAGGAAACTCAGAGAAGAGTCCCCACGCTGGGCAGCCCAGTCTGTCGCCCGAGGGCCATGGCAGTATCTGGACGATCATAGTTCTGTGGGTAGCAGTGACTATACCAGCTTTCCCTGAAGGCCTCCCAGCATGGCCGGCCAGAGCCTCCCACGCTGCGTCCACACCTGCAGCAGCGGCGGGCACAGTAGTGGGGAATTGCTCCTATCCCCGGATGAGGAGGGGGGCATCAGAGAAGGAGAGGGACTTATTTAGATCACCACGGTACAGTCAGTACTTAAGCCAGGCCTTCTAGACCTCAGTGCACAGTGTCTCCAGCCCCTAGCCACAAGGCCTGGGGCACCTGCCTTCTCACCTCCGAGACGCTTGCGGTCTGTGAACTAGAGGTGAGGAAGCGGACCTCGGATCCCCGCGAAGCTCAGGTGAGGGGCAGGTGAGGGGCCTGTGCACACTGGAGGCTGGCACGTGTGAGGCCCCGTGCAGCTGGTGCAGGCTCCCCTCCAGGGCCCCTGCCCTCCTTCTGGGCTTCACCTGCTCACCTGCACCAGCTCACCCAGCCGAGGAACAGGGACCAGGAGCGGCCCTGTGAGCAGGAGGCAGAGGGCTCAGACCAGCAAAACCATTTGCTCCAGGAGCTGCCAGTCGGAGGTCAGTCCACAGCTGGACCCAGGAGTCCCACTTCTGCTCCTGCTGCCCATGGAACCAGCAGGACCCTCCCTGCAGGCCAGGCCCGAGGAGAAGCGAGGGAACCCTGGTCATCACGGAGTTCTCTGCGCCACCTGGGAAATCCCCCTTCAAAGAACTGGGCCGTGTGCAAGAGAGGGCGAGATGGACTGCCCGGCCCAGGTAGCCCCCAGGACCACCAGGCATCCTGGCACAGGGCTCTGCTCAGGCTGCCACAACAGGCTGCCATGGGTAGGCTGGCTTAAGCCTCAGAAATCCACCTCCTCACCATTCTGGGGCCTGGAGGGCCAGGTCAGGGCACAGGCGGCTCCCCGAGCCCCCATTCCTGGTCCCCCTGGTCTTTGTGGGGTCAGTCCTCTGTGCCTGTGGCTCCCGGTCCTTCTGTCAGGTCGTGGGCAGGTTGGCTGAGGCTGCCCTGAGGCTCCACGTTCCTTCACCACCTCCAATAAGACCCTGTCCCCAACAGTGACATCCGGGGGCACTCGGGGTCAGGTTCAACCTGTGAGCCTAAAGGTGATGTCACTCAGCCTAATACCTTGACGGTTCCAGCCTGTGGCTTTTGGAGAAGCCCAGGGGCTGGGGCTTCTTTCTGGGATGAAAGGAGCTTTTCCCTCCCGAGGCCTTTTCCTGACATTGGATCCTGACCCCGTGCAGGGTGGGCACGGGGGCAGCACCGCGCAGCAGGACAGCCCCCTGATGGGATGCTGCCACCCGCTCCTGGTCACCCTCAGTGTGTGGTGCTGAGCGTCCCCTCCACGTGGCACTGTCCACCTGGGTGTGAAAGGGGTGGCCAGGAGGCCCAGACACGGGCTGAGACAAAGCCCAGAGGCCAAGTCTGCTGGGGAGCCCCTGCTCCTCCACCCACAGTGGCCTGGCCCTTTCTCTGTGAATGAAGCGCCCCAGTCTGCGTGGGTGCAGCCTTGGCTCTGGACGTGGGGAGACAGGTGACTGTGCCAGTCTCTGCAACAAATGTGTGCGGCAGCCGGTGAGCAGAGAGCACACACAGGTAAGTGTCATGGGTGGGGGCGCAGGCCCCAGGAGGCCATGAGCTGGTGTCCACGGGCCTGTGGCTCCCTCTGCCTCCAGCACAGCAGCCGCAGGAGTGAGCCGGGCACCCCCGGGGGCAGCCCAGTCAGGGCTCCCAGGACGCGTGAGTGAGCAGAGCAGGTGCGGTGAGTGTGAGGAGCAGGCCTGGGAGGGGGCGCCTCTGCTCCCGCGGGTGTTGGTTTCCACCCTGAACTGCAGGGCGCGGAGTCCGTCTCCCGTCCCGTGGTCTTGGCCGGGCGGCCTACCCAGGCACTCCCACCACTCCAGGAAGGGAGGTCCTCATCCTCCCCAGCCCTTAGTCCAGCAAAGGTGGCGTCCTCCTCCCAGACTTCCCATCTAGGACTGCGTGGCATCGGGACGCCCCAAACATAAGCAGGACCAGGCAACGGGCAGCCTGCCACTCAGAGCAAGCACGCAACTCTGACGGGAACCTGGAGTTTCTTCCCAGTCCGGCTGCAGAGCGCTGGATGGAGGGCAGGAAGCAGGCACCCAGCCCGGGAGCGGGCCCCCTTCCAGCTCACGGGCAGAGCCGCACACAGCCCTGGGGACTGCAGGCTGACACCGGGCAGCAGCACAGCCCTGGTTGTCCCCCGGCTGCACGGGGCCCCTCCCCCAGCACGGCTGCTCCTGGGTCACGTCCACTGAGGCCCAGCTTTACGGGGCCAGGTGCCTAGTAAAGTTTGCAAATGATGGGGTTTCCAGGTGTGAGGGACACAGGCTCCAGACACAGAGAATGAGTTTGCGATTAATGCCGCCAATGGCCGGCCGAGGCACATTTTCCAGACGGAGACCAGCATGGCTCGTCGTCCTCGGGAGGAAATGTTTTATCCATAGAGGTTGAGTTCTCGTGGGGAAGCGCCCTGTTGTCAACTCTTCAGAAGCATCTGTGCAGTGGGGGGGACGGCCTCAGGACTAGCACGATCCCCAGACCCAAGAGACATTCCAAGGTCTCTGCCAACACACCCCACGGGGACCTCACCCATCCCCTCACCTCTGGCCCTGGGAGGCCGCAGACCTCAGAGAGTTAAAGCACTTAGCTAGGAGTGGGGCGTTGGGGACAGCCCTGTCCCCACCTGGACTGGGAGCTCACCCACAGGCCAGGTGCCCCACAGGTCTCTCAGGGGCACTGTGAGCCGAGAGGTGGCCCTGGCACAAGCACTTCGTCAACTCCACAAGATGTCCCTGGAACTCTGAGAGGCGCCCACCGGAGACGTGGCCGCCAGACCCCTTAATCCACCTATGCGACCCTTTTCCAGTAAGGCACATTCACGGGGCCCAGGGCTTAGGATGCGAGCATGCACTGGGGGGCTCCACAGAACCGGGCAGTCCTCACCCACTCCCCGGCACCCTACAGCTGGGAGCCTTCCCTGTGCCCCAGAGCGTGTCCCCACCAGGAGGGCCTGAGCTGGCTGGGAGACGAGCCCGCTTGGCCCAACACCACGTGTGAGGGCACAGGCCTGCCAAGCGCCGTCCGGGACTGTTGGTTTTTCCAGGATGCTCTGACTGTGTTTGTTTTCATTTTTAGTATTAAATCAATGTTTTGGATGGAAACACCTCCCAGATGAGATTTTCTTCCATAAGAGGAAGTTGGAAGGAATATGGAGTCTAAAACCAACACTCGCAAGCCCGAGTCTCACCCAGAAGTTGAATTCATTCATTCCTCAAAGCCACTGGGCCTGGTCCCCCTGGGAGCCCCCAGGAGCTGTGTGGGACTTGGGGAACAGGAGGGGCAGTGCTGAGCTGGGAGCCCTGGGAACGCCCACGGCCAGGGAGCTCCCAGACAGAGGAGCAGGCCACCCACGCCTGTCCCTAGGGGCTTGCTCCTTCCACTCCACCCAGCACAAGCAGCCAATCAGGTGGCCGCTGACACCGGGGCCTGCGGGGGACCAGGGGGCATGTTGGGAGGGAAGGAGCGCCCTCACCATGGGGACCCCGGTGAGATCAGCTGCAGCCGCTGACGATGGCTCTCCGAGGGCCACATCCTACCCCAACCTGCGGCCGTGATCTAAGTCTAAGGAGGTGCCCTGATCTGAGGCCCCCGTGAAGAGATGGTCCTGGGTGTGCCCCAGTCGCCACCACCAGTGTCCTCACAAACAGAGACCACCACCGCGGTCCAGAGGCACTGGAAGGGGCGTGGGTGGGGTGACTCGCAGGGTGACGCTGGGAGCGGGCGAGGAGGTGGAGGTCCCCTGGAGGGCACACACAGCCTGTCACCCGTGCCCACCACAGAGACGGCGGGCGAGGCTGCCCTGCAGGCAGAGGCCGGGATTCCAGAGAGAAGCGGGACCTGGAGGCCCTCTTCCGAGAGCTCCTCATCGGCTGAGAGCGGAGGGTTCCGCAGAGGGAAGAAGACAGGACGTGGTCCTCTGGGAGCTGGGCAGGCCACGGGCAGGGAAGGGCGCCGTGGCACCTGGCATAACGCGATCTCAGGGGAGGCTGCGTGCCCCTCTCACTACCCAGGGGACAGCACGGGCCTCCACGGGACGGGGAGGCATAGCACGGCGAGTGTGCCCGTCTGGCAAGGTGTGGGTGCACCACAGGGCTCCCCAGGAACTCTGCCACTGCTGACCGCGACACGTCACTGCTGCAACTCATGCCCTTAACCAGCCTTGAGAAAGAACGGTGTGCCCAGGTCTGGGGCACACTCATCTTGGTGCTTGACTTGCATCCTGCCAACTGCTGCGTGTGGTGGGTTTGACCGACCGGCGGCCGCCAAAGTGACAGGCCCATGACCAGCTGAATCGTGTAACTGAGAGGGTATTTGGGAAAAGCCTCTTTGCAGGTGTGACTAAGTTAAGGGTCTCAAGAAGGGATCACGCAGGATTCCCAAGTAGGTCTTCAACCCAGTCACGAGTGTCTCACAAAGGACGCACAGGTGAGGAGGGAGGGAGGAGAGGCCTCGTGGAGACGGCAGCAGGGCGTCAGGGGAGCGCCCGGGCCACCAGGAACAAGAGCAGGGAAGGCCCGGCCGCTGGAGCTGGGGGCACCTGGGGTCCTCTCCTCTGCCCCTGAGACCCGGAGAGTGGGTGTGTGCTGCTCGAGGCCACCCCCCGTGGCACTTGTCCCAGCCACTGCAGGACACTAATGTGCCGCACCACCTAGGTTTCCCCACAGCCTCAAAGCTGTGAGAGACAGCCAGGTGCCCGTCAGAGCCAAGGTGGTGACAGGTGCCCACCCTGCTGGCTGTCCACCCAGCTCCCCTCTGCCCAGCAGTAGCTGCTGTTTGGGCCTGTTTGGGTGCAGTCACCAAAAGAACCAGCACCGTGAGCTGGCCACTCCTCAGCGGCCTCTGGGGCTCAGAGCGCTGTCTCCGTAGCCGGAGCCGCCATGACCATCCACTCCACTCCCATCCCACCTCCGGCTCAGGAAACCTCATGCCGCGTGCCAAGGAAAACAAACTGGAATGTCGGGCAGCGTTAATGAGACCCTGGGCCTGGGCATCTCTGGCTGCTGCCCCCGGGAGGCACTTCCATCCAGCGGGGCACCCCGCCAAAGCCCTACCCGATCAGGAATTTTCCCCGCTTTGAAGCCCGTGGGCCCGTGCCAGCTTGGAACGCGGGCCCAGCTCCTGCAGGAGAACAGGCAGCGCGGCCGAGCGCCGGCGCGGAGCTGGCCCCTGTGTTCTCGTCGACGAGGAGATGGGCTTTAATGAGAACCAGCAGAGCCGAGGCTGCAGATGCCCCACTCCTGCAGGTCTCAACAGCACAGCTTCCCAGCCAGGCAGGACGCCGCGGGCTCCGGACAGTGGAGAGGGGGAAGGCGTCCAGGGAGGGGGCAACCCCAGGAGAAGGGCCCGCAGCGTGCCTGCCCTGCACACCATTCGGGAGCTCGCCCTCCAACCCTGCAGCCCTCAGCTACGGGCACCTGATGCCGCTGTCCCCACCGGGGCTCCCTGTCCTTGCAGACAGTGCCTCCTTTCCCTGCCTGGAGTGGCATGAGGAACGGAGTGCTTCCTGAAATCCATGGCGCACTGTGGCAGGAGAGCTAGCCTCACCACACCTCGGTTTCCTCATCTGTAGGATGGGTACCTTGTAGGTTGTCACAGGGTCCGGTGGGACTGTAGGTGCCCTGATAGCCTGCTGTGCAGAAAGCTCTCCCTCTGCCCCTGACAACTTCCAGCAGGCTTCAGCAGGCCCGGGGGGGGGGGGGGGGCTCAGGGCTGCACATCTGCTTCAGCTGCAGACCTCAGACACCTGCAGGCCTAGACCCCGGTGTCGATTGCAGCTGATGGGACCATTGTCTCAGGGACCAGGCCCCTGGCCCTTCACCCTGTAGACCCTGACAGCCCTTGTATGATCCCAAGGTCTGTCTCCTCTTCAGGTGTGAAGAGGGGCCAGTGGTGGGCTGCGGCTGGCTTGTCCTGGGTGTCATCTGCCCACAGTCACATCAGTGACATCTTGTCATGCTTAAAATCGACGGCACGAGAATGGGCCAAGGCCACACTTGGGGTCATTTTCCGAAGGGTCAGAGGTTAATCCTCTCCAGCACCCCAGGTTGCTGGTGTTGGCCCACCTTCCTAGAGCTCGGGCAGGGACAGGGTGACCGCGGTCTTCCTTGCAGCCTTGTGGACAGCTCAGGCCCTGGGGGGAGCTGGGAGGGAGGATCTTCCCCTATCTGCTGAAGCCTGGGTTTCCCACGGGGTGCACTCTGCTCTCTAAGGAGCTGACTTTCCTGCACGGGGTCTCCGGGTGTCTGGAGGCCGTCATGCGGGAGACTACTCCTCACGGGCCGGAGGAGAAGAGACACCGCAGGCCCACGTTTGGGAAACACCTCCCTTTACTCGCACGGCCCTTCCCGGGCCTCCTCTGTGGTCCCAGGGTCCCACAAAACCCTGCTCACCCTGGAAGCCAGGCTGAGCCTCCATTGCCCAGTCCCTCGCTGCACCCTCCTGTAGGCACCATGAAATCCCCTCCCTGGAAACAGAGCCAAGTGCAGCTTGCAGCACAGGCCTGGCCAGAGGCCCGTGCGTGGCGGGCTGGGCCATGTTTGCACAGGTCAGGGGCTTCAAGGCTGGGGACCCAGGGTGACTGCTGGGTGCCAGTGCTGCTGCTCGCACTCTCAGCAACGCCCCAGAAGGCCACAGGCCATGGCAGCTCCTGGCCAGGGCTCGCTGGGCTCCACACGCCCTCACGGAGGGCCAGACCAGCAACCAGGCAACCAGATGCAGAACCTGCCACCTGCTTTGTTTACCCTTTAAGCAAATTAGAACAATTAATGCTGGATTTTAAACGAGGCTGACTCACTGTCTTGGGGGAACGTCGCATGAGCTTAGGACGAGCGCCGAGAGGAGGCGGCACTGGGCCGTGGACACAGGCTTGGTTCGCTGGCCGTACGCAGCTGACCCTGTGCCTCCAGGACCTCACGCCTTTTGCACCTCACTGGGAGCCCTCGAGGAGCAAGACGGAGGTGTGCAGAGGCCACAGTCGCCCCACCTTGTAGCCCTCTGCAGCCAGGCTGAGGTGGGACCTGCGGGCTGCTGGCCACTGGCTCCGTCTCTGTCCCCTCAAGTAAGGGCTGCCTCCCAAATGCAAGAGCCACAGCTGGGCGCGAGCAGCGGAGCCCAGATCTGGAGGTCGTGGTCTCCAGGCGCTGTGTGGGGCCCAAGACACAAAGCCATAGCTTATCTTCCCAACCACCCTGGGGGCTTCCGCACCCCACCCTTGCCTCCGGTGACCCCGAGACTTAGGAGGGGAGGGGACACTGCAGCGGGAGCTGGGATCCTGTCTCCCCAGCACGGCACCGTGCTCTGGTCCCAATCTTCACCCTCTAACTTAGCAACTACCCAGTCGGGTGACTAGCCATGCCGCTGTGCTGGGACCACTTGCTAGCCAGACTCGGGGTCAGCGAAACCAGGCCACGTGCTAAGAACAGCAGCACGAGCCCACGCAGTGACCAGTAGGTGTGAACTGAAGAACACATCAGCTGCGGAGGAGAGGCCCGTGGGGCCCGCCCGTCTCCTAGCCCATCTGCTGACCTACTTTTCTCTGGGATGAGACTCACAGCTCCAGAAAGACTGTGCCCTTTGAAGGCCGCTGCTCCCCACAGGCGAGTCCACCAGCAGAAGAGCTTCTGTCACCCTGGCCAGGAGCAGCCCTGCCGGCTGGTGGGGCTCTGGAAGGACTGAGGCAGCGGCTCCCCTCCGCAGAGAGGGCGAGTCCACAGACGCACCACACCCCAGCCCTCTGGCAGGGCCAGCCAGTGACTAAGGGGACCGGCCACACGGATCCTAACATAGCTGGGCCCTCAGCAGGAGGAGGGTGATGCAGGGTGTGCAGGACGCAGGGATGCGGGGTCAGTTCGGGTGACGTTTGGGCAGAAGGCCGAGGGCGAGGCTGGATGGTGTCAGCCCTTCTCAAGCAACAAGGTAGCTGCATTCGGGCTTCCAGAAGGTCATGGTGGCTCCTGGAACCTCTGCAGGCCCTTCGTGCATTGAGGCTACAAGAGGCGGATCAGAGGGCCTGTGGGGTTGTTTCTGGCCCCATTTTCTTATAAGGTTTGGAGATTTATTTTTTCCAGTTCTGAAGAGAATCTCTGAGAGAATCTGAACACCCACATGTAGAACAGGCCAGAGGGGCCATCCTCTTCTCTCATTGCAGCAGGAATTTTCCAATGGTCTGGGAGATGGATTTAAAAATGTGCATGTCACGCATGGCCAGTGTGTGACCTTGAGCAACGTACTTGTCCCCTGCACCTTCACTCGGGCCTCCCTGGGTTCTGGTGGGGATGAGACCGGACAAGTCCCACCCTGAGCTTCTCCCACGTAGGGTCCAGAACTCGCACCCTGCAAGCCTCAGCTGGAACAGGGCACTGCCCCCGCCGGGGCCAGAGACCACGGCTGCACCAGCTCAGTGCTCTGCCTGTGAGCTGCGCAATGTGGTCACCACGAAAAGCACCCGCAGCCTGCAGCGAGCTCTGATGGAACTGTCTTTCCAACACAAAGAGGCCTGGCAGAGTAGCCAAGCGCCCGTTTCTTGAAAACGAATCACGTAGGGTCGGCTGGAGCCGGGCCTGGGTTTGTACATAACTGGGGTTTGTTTCTGTCCATTCAGAGTTTGCAGAGCTGCTCTGGATTCACTTGAGTTCTGGGAAATTCATCAGCCTGACCCAGAGGAGGGCTCTGGATGCCCATCTGCTGGGCTCTGTGGAGGCTGCCCTGTCCTGCCCAGCCCAGCCTTCCTTCCACGGCTGGCCCCCGCTGCCAAGACCTTCCCATCAACTGGAGTCCTGGTGGTCTCTGTCCAAAGCCGGCCTCTTCCACAGGACCATGCAGTGCTGTGGCCTGAAGCAGGTCTAGGCGCAGCCCTGTCCCCAGCAGCTCAAGCTTGTGCAAAGCACACTTATCAGCAGTGCAAAGAGGTGTGTGCCCAGAGAGGCTGAGACTGACTCGGGGCAGAAAGAGAGGGAAGGAGGGAGGGAGAGAGGGAAGAAGAAAAGGAGAAAAAGCTGGAAGGAAGAAGGGGGGAGGGAAGAGGAAGGAGGAAGGAGGGAAGGGGAGGGAGGGAGAAGATGGAGGGAGGGAGGAGGGGAAAGGGGGGGACGGAGGAGGGGAGGGGCTTTGCCAGGAAGAAACACCTGTGCTGACAGATGCCCAGATTCCCCAAGGACGCGCGGAAGTTCACACTGTGAACAGAGTGAGGAAGCCCCGCCCCACAGTCTGCACATGGACGTGGGAGAGTTGATGGGCCCGGGAGGCAACGGGAACAGTCTGCCGTCACTCAGGGTACTTTTGTCCCCGGTCATTAGGTGCGTTAAAAGCCTGAGTCAGCTCCCCTGTACCCCCTGCTCCTCAGGGCCAAGCACAGGGCCTGGCACACAGGTGCCGAGGGGAGCCCCAAGGCTCAGAGCCCTCATGCCAGGCAGAACACAGTCGGACCCAGGGGCCCCCGTGCCAGTGGCCCAACCCACCATTTCTGCTGGGGCCTGCTGTATTTGGCCCCTGACTGAGCTGCGGGCCTGGCTGCAGGTTCACAGAGGCAGAACCCAGGTTCCTCAGGGCAGGGCTTCCCAGCCTCGGTGCTGTGGATGTGGGGGGCGGATCATATTGGGTCATGGGGCATTCTGTGCCCTGTAGGATGTACAGTGGCCTCCCTGGCCTCTGTTCACCACCACATGCTGGTGGCCTCCCCACATTTGTCACAAGAAAGCATCCCCAGACATGGCCACGTGGCCCCTTGGGGCCATGGTGCCCTTTATCGAGGACCACTGATACCCAGGATTCAGGGGTCCTGGACTAGACTTCCCAGCAGGCTGCAGAGTGGGAAATGTGTACCCTGGTCTTGGGGAGGAGAGTGACCTCGCTCTCAGCAGGGGCTCCGAGGGCCATGTCCTTAAAAGGTCAGACCTTTGGCCTGAAACATCAGAAGCTTCTGTGAGAAGGACAGGAGGGGACTATTTTTGGCTTTGTGGCCATGGGGTCCGTGTGGCCACTGCCCAGCTCTGCAGCTTTGTGAGCACAAGCCCCCGACAGTCCAGGAGCAGCGGCCCCTCTGTGTGGACAGCTCTTCTCCATGCACACTGAAATTTGGGCTTCCTATAAGTTTTATGTGTCGTGAAATGCTCTTCCTCTTGCCAGGCATTTGAGAATGGAAAGCCTTGGGCGGCCCGCTTGCTCAAGCTGGTTGTAGCCTAAACCACTCCCTCTGCAGACGGGTTGGCCCAGAGGCGGAGCCACACGTGGCATCCTTGGGAGCTGTGCCAATGCCCTGGCCACACGGCTGTGGCCCTGCTGCCCCTGCCCACCTTGGGCTATGCACCCTGACCCCGGGGGTCAGCCTGGGCATCTTCTCTCTGGGGACACAGTGGAACCTCCAGTGCAGGCGGGAGCATCTGGGAAGGGGAGGACTGGCTTTATGGGAAAGAGCTGGGTTAATTAGTGACCTGGGATACTCCTGCTCCATGAGAAAGCCACCCAGATGTGACAGCGGCAGGGAAGGGCCTGTGCTTATCAGAACCTGCCACTCACGCATTGGTGGAAGGGAGGAGAGCTCCGTTCCCGGGCCGGGGGCTCCCAGCCCGCCTGCACAGCTGTGCTGTCCTGCCCCCACGCACAAAGCTGGCCTGCAGCAGTCGCCGCCGAGGACTCTGTCCTTCAGAGACCAGGCTGCCCTATTTATAGCGCTGCTTCGGGACGGCTCAGCACGGCAATTTCATGCCCGTCCGCAGATCTTTCCTTCTAAACTGGTACTTGTAGGTCGGTGCAGAGAAAGCCAAGAACCAAAATTGCTGGACTCCCATCCAGGGCTGCCGAGTGGAGACACAATTAGGGTCCCCATGAGGCAGTGGCCAGGGCCTTGTCCGAGGGCAGGACACGTTGTCTGTGGGCAGGGGTGGAGCCTGCAAGGCCACGCGGGCAGGCAGGGCAGGCCAGCCTCAGGTAGGACGGGAAGCCAGGCCCCATGGAGCACTGCTGGTCTGAACACAGGCCAGTCCCAGGGCCGAGCCGAGGCCAGCTGTCTGACCAAGGCCCACTGTGCCTCTTGCTGGGCAAAGCCCAGGCTCTGCCCCAGCACGCCAGTGTTGAGTGGGGTGCAGTGCGGACAACCCCCAGGCACCAGGGGCCTGCTCTGGCTCCTGGATTCTGTGCCATGCAAAGACTCGGGGCTCGTGCCCCGCAGCCCCGTGGATCTGAGGGCTGGGAGCCACACAGACACTGGCCGCTGACCCCACGTGTGCCATGCAGGCCGGCACAGGGGGCTATGAAGGGCCATGGAACCCCGGCCAGGAGCCGGGTGTCAGCACAGCCCGGACCCCGGGCCCCCAGAGGGGAGGCCCTGAGCCTCAGCCGGCCCTCTGGGCCTGTTTCCCCCAGCAGAGCAGGGACTGAGCTGATGGTTCTGTGGTCACCTGCCGCGTGGCCAGCCAGCCCTCCCGGCCTGGTCCTCCTCAGATCTGACCCTGTGAGTCAGGGGGCTGTCCTCAGGCGTCTTCCATCCCACTGGGGCAGAAGTGGGGCCTCCGACGGCTCCCTCCAGGTCCTGGCTCCCACCCACTCACCCAGCAGACCCTCCTGAGCCTGCAACAGAGGGTGCCCCAGCCTCCAGAGAGGCAGCCCCCGCCCCAGGTGGGCTGGTGAATGGAGAGGCTCGGCCCCTGCCCAATGGCACAGGGCGCCTGTCCGTGCCAGGCTTAGGCAGCTGGTGGCCCCCTTCCGCGCAGGAAGGAGCAGACGCAGGTCGGGGGAGGCTCGTCCAACCCTGCCGCGCGCACGGGTGGCAGCCTGGTGTGATGTCCGTCTTCCCAGGTAACACATTCCATGCCCGTACGGCAGGTGGGGCAGGAGGTGCCCACCCCCTCAGGCGCTGCTCACGGGAGCAGAGGCACCGCACCCGCTCACGACACCCAGGCTCTTGGCAGGGCCTTTTGCAAAGGAGCCCGTGACCCCAGCCCCACTGAACTGCTGCCCCAAGCTGTCCTGAACCTGGCGGGCCAGGGGCTTGCTCCCCGCATGGGAGTCGAGGCCTGTGTCCACCCTGCTCACGGGCGAGGGGCGGACAGGCTGGGGCACGTCGCAGACCCGGAAGGGGAGTGACCAAGCCTGAGGACAAACATGCCGATGGGTTTGAGGAAATGGAAACCATCAAACCCCTCCTCTGGCAAGAGAACCAAGGAGGGCCGGCCTGGCTGCCGGCTCTGCGCAGATGGGCGCCTCCGCAGTGGGCTGGCGTCGGCGTCCCTCTCGGATCCACATGTGCAGGAAGCTCGTGAAGGCCATCTGGAGAGTGGAGCCGGACGCGGCCTGGCGCTGCAGGCTCGGGGAGAGGGCGCAGGGCCACCCTGCAGCTGGACTGCACAGACGCCCCATCTGGGACCCAGAGGCGAGCTAAGGGGGACAGGACACTGGACGAGCAGGCCACAGACAGGGGCCTGGGATTCAGAAGGCGATGCCCAGTGGAAAAGCAGATTTGAGATTTCACAGTGATTTTGAGGATCCTGCCTGGGTTGCACGAGAAGGAGCGGCAGTCCCAGCCAAGGGGGCTCTGTCTGTGGGCAGGGAAAGGCTACTGGAGTGGCCCAGTGCCAAGGGCAGCCAAGGTCTGGAAGCGGGGTGCTGTGGGCGGGGCTGGCTCAGCAGCTCTGGGGCACCTCAGCGCGGCTGGCTGCACTCTGTGTCCAGAGGCTGGAGGGCGCAGGGTCTTCCCGACCTTTTAGCTTGTTTTAGGAGCTGAGGACCCTGCATCCTCTCTCACCCAGGAATGCCCCTCCCGCTCCTCGAGCGGGGACCACAGAGCCACCGTGAGCGGCTTCAAGCACAGGCGAGCCCTCCCTGGGCCGAGGACGATGGCTGGCCGTGTGGGGCGTGTGGGGCGGGCTCAGCGCCTCCCTCAGGGCCCTAGAACCCAGCAGGCTCTGACCAGGGACGTGAGGAGGCTCTGAGGGGCGGTGAGGAGGATCAAGGACTTTTCCCTTAATACTGGGCTGAAGAAACCTGGTACCCTCAAACTGTCACACAGAACCCGCAGCTGCAACGAGGACCCTTGGCAGCCTGCAGGCAGGAGCACGCACTGGCCCCAGCGTCCCACCAAGCCACTCGGCCTCCTCCCTCCCGGGCCACCCTGGTCCTGGCCCCACACGGGTCACACCGGGCCTTCCGTTGGTTTTAGGACACAGGCCCCAGGCCTTGGAACACAGCCACACCCCCTAGTCAGGGGGGCTGGTCTGCAGCGTTTCGCTGGGCGGTTTGGTCCCTGCGCAGCCTCTGCACGGGACCGGAAGCGTCCGAGGCCGCAGCCAGGGAGCCCACAGACTGCTGTGCACTGGACCCCTCATTAAGGGAAGCTGCAGGGCGCACCTGAGGTACTGGTACGAAGCCGGGCACCACAGACGCCTCACTAGACAGGCATGTCTTCTTGTCACCAGCGTCACGTGCTGCGCCCACCGTCTGAGCTGTGTGTCGTGGGACCACAGTGCCCTCGGCTTGTTCACAGGAGCGTTGCACAGACGTCAGGAAGACCCCGCGTGCGGCACTGCAGAGGCCAAGAGGTCACTAGACAGCAGGAAGCTGTCAGCTCCGGGCGCCTTGGGGGACCTCCCTCGGACCTTCAGTCTGTTGGTGCCCAGGAATGCCCAGGGTCGTGCCCTGCCTGGCACGTCTCCTGCCTGTGTCCCCAGCACGGAGTCTGTGGCTTGTGGGTCCCTCATCTTCACCTCCTAGCGTGCGACGTCAGTGTCCCTCCCACCACTGGGTACATGGACAATTTCCCTGTGGTCTCAGCAGGACCGCTGGGAGCCCTGGGGTGTCGCCCTGACACCGCCTTCCTCCGGGGGCCCGGGGGCCTGCACACCCGCTCACCCACTCAGCCTCCACAGCCGCACCCAGGCGTCCCCATGGTCCATCGGAGCTGGAGTCCAGCTGTGAGCACCGTCCGCAGGCGCGTCTCACCCTGCGCAGACCTGGTGCCTTACAGCTCTTAGTGTTTACCACGTGCTCTGTGTGCCGGGCTGGGCCGCCGGTGTTACTGCGTGGAGTACGGTTTTTCTGTTTTCTGAACCACCTACTTCAGTCCTTTTGACCGGTCTCCTACACACTTCTGGTCTTGTTACTGATTTACAGAAGCTCGTTACATTTCAGATACTAACTCCTCACACCTTTTGGCTACATGTGTCACCAATGTGGTTTCTTGGAGGTTCGTTTCTTCACTGTCTCCAGGTCTGAATTTTGATGCAAGCAGGGAAACTCATCTTCCCCTTGCAGCCTTCTGACTCTACCCTGAGGCACTGAATATGTTGACCTACATTATCGTCTGAAGGTCGTACAATTTCCCCTTCAGTTGGCTCTTGGGTTAACTTGGAGTGGGCTTTAGGAAGCAGTGTGAGGGGTCCACTGTGTTGTTCCCGTGTTTCTGCAAGGACATGCCCCGGGGGTAACTCGTGACCATCCCCTCGTCCCCCTCGGATTCGCAGTGCTGTCTCCACCCACAGCACAGCTCTCCGGCGCAGGCAGGTCTGTGGGGCTCGCTCTTCTGTTTCATTAGTCACTTTGTTTATTTCCGCAGGGTTGCGACACTTCATTCCTTTACAAGCAATTCCCGCAGTTGGAAAACCAATTCTCCCACCACCGCGTTCTTTTCCCAGAGAGCTACTGGGATGCCTACAAATACTCCAGGAGGAACCTTCCCAAGTGCACAGTCACATGCACACGCGCTTTCACACACACGCATTCACACACATTCACACGCGCATTCACACACACGCATTCACACATATTCACACACACGCATTCACCCACACACATTCACACACACGCATTCACACACACACATTCACACACACGCATTCACACACACACATTCACACACGCATTCACACACGCATTCACACACGCATTCACACACACACATTCACACACACATTCACACACAGTCCACAATATTCACACACAGGCTGTACTGGGATTGCACAGGAGGGTAGATGTGAAGAATTGGTATGAGACTTCATCTTTCTCCATCATGGTATCACTTCATTTATTTGACAATTTTACAAATCTGTTAATAAAATTTACAAATTTCCTCCATGAAAGATTTGTACATATTTGAATTTCAACTATTTCCAAGTATTTTACATTTTAGATAATATTAATGATAACATTTAATAGCATCTTTATTTTATTTGGTACCAGGGATTGAACCCAGGTCTGTTAACCACTGAGCCACATCCCCAATCCTTTTACTTTTTATTTAGAGACATGGTCTTGTTAAGTTGCTCAGGGCCTCCCTAAGTTGCTGAGGCTGGCTTTGCACTTGTAATCCTCCTGCCTCAGCCTACCGAGCTGCTGGGATTACAGGCATGGGACACGGCACCTAGCTAACAGCATCTTTATTGAAGTATGGTTAAGGGGCTGAGGTTGTAGTTCAGTGGTGGACCATTGCCTGGCACATGTAAGACACTGGGTTCAATCCTCAGCACCACATACAATAAATAAAAATAAAAAAACAAAGTTGTACATCTATAACTAAAACAGAATTTTTTTAAGTATTATTAGGTAAGATTAATTGCAAGACCTTCAGTGTCTGTCTTAAAGCACTTTGAAGGTTTGCCCCCACACCCACCACCCAGATGCAGTGTCTGACGCTCCCACCCCTCTGGAAGGTTCTGCCCGCCTCTTCCCGCTGGCCCCCTGCCAGTGCGTGGATACCATTCGCCTGCCGCTGCACACCTGCCTCTCGTACCCTGGAATTCCCTGCAAACGGCGGCACGTAGCAGGCCTCTGAGCCCGCCTTCTCCGCCCAGGACGGTTCTTGGCCACTGACTGTGCCGCTCCGTGTCAGCACCTGCTAGTCTCCACAGCTGGCAACTCTTCCTGTCTGCCTGGGCCTCGGTCACACACCTCTTCTCCTCTGCGACACATGTGGGTGGCTTCCAGCTGTGACGAAGGCAAGTGAAGCGCCTGCTTTCTGTGTGGGTGGAGCTTGCGCCCTCTCAGAGTGCTGCCCAGGACCGGCCCCAGGCCCCAGGCCACCGTTCTGGTGGGCTGCCCCTGCAGGTCTCTGGCTCACACCTGCCTCCTGTGATGCAGGTCTCTGGCTCACACCTGCCGCTGGAGAGCAGCTACCTGTGCGTACCGGCTATTCAGGACCTTTATGACAACATCGAACTGACCTTTGTTTTTTTTCATTTTTAAATCTGGGTTCTGTGTTTGTCAGCTTCGTGTTCGTGACAAGATTCCCGTGGCCGTCGGCCTGCACAGGGGAAGGGTTTACATCAGCTCAGTGTCAGCCCTGGTCCCGGTTGCCCCGCTGGGCCTCGGCTCCCCTTCAAGGGCCCGACCCCAGTGACTTCACCTCCCTCCCCCAGGCCCCACTTCCCAGTAGCATCCCAGGCTGGGGACATGCCTTCTTCAATAGATGGCCTCGGAGGACATTCAAAGCCCAAACTATGGAAGACTCTTTTTTAAAATCTCTCTACTAATTAGTTGCAAGAATTCTTTATGTATTCTGATCCAAATTCTGTGCAGATAAATGCATTGTAGATATTTTATTTTCTCCTCCTCTGCCAACTGTCTTTCATGTTTTTAACAATGCAATCTTAGCATCAATGGCTTTAAGTTTTTATTGAGTTCAGTGTTATCCACTGTTCTCCAATGGCCTGATTTGAACAGTCTCTGCCACCCCAGGCTGTGATGGCATTTTCAGACATTTCCTTCTAGAGATCATACTTTTGGCTTTCATGAATATGTTCATGACCCATATAAAATTCATCTTGGTTTATATTATAAAGGAGATGATGAAGACTTTTTTTTTTTTTTTTTTTTTTTTTTTTTGTATCAACATCCAGGTTCTTCAACACCATTTGCTGAAAAGACTTCAATTTTCCCCCACTAAATTCACTTAATGCTTTTATGTGAGTCTCTCTCTAGATTATCATATTTCATCAATCTCTATGTCTACACCAAGGTCACACTGTCACACTGTCATAAGGACTGTGATTTTATAAAATGCTATAATTTGGTGCTGCAATTTCTCCTATATATTCCCCTTCTCCAAAATTATTTTGGCCATTTACTTTAAGTCCTTCACATCTCCATATGAATTTTAGAATAAACTGCTAAGTATCTATAAAAATCATTTTGCTAGTCTGTTTTCTTCCCATCTCAGCTTTTCAGTTAAGTGAATACTTTAGAAATCACTATATGGCTCTTTGATTTATAGCAGTCTTTTAGGCACATTGCTAAGAATCCTAGGTGAAATCTTAAAAACAGCCTGCAGGGGTGAGGTGTACCATCTTCAGGGAGCCGCATGAGGTTGACTGCTGACTTTCAACAGAACTGTGGAAGCTAACAGACAGTGGAACAGTCTCTTCAGAGCTTCAGGGAAAAGGTGCCAATGTAGAATCCCACAGCCAGCAGATGTCATGAGACAATGACAGTTTCTCTTAGCAAGTGGGAAGCTGGCAGAGTTTGCCACCAGCATGTGAGTAGTGGAATCAACACTGATGAGAGTTCCTCAAAGTTAGAGAAGAGTAACCCCAGATAGCATCACAAAACTGAAGAAAAGCAAAGAGAACCCCAGAAGTTTAATGCAGGGAAATAGCAATGCATCCTCACCATTTATGACAGCATCAATAACCTCCTCTTCTGGTCACAAGGGGCAGGGTGGGCAGTGGAGATGCTAGTGTGAAGCTCTAGCCTTTGGGGAGATGATCCTAGCAGCACCTTTCCCTGAAGTCTATCTGTTGACACTAACACAGATGTGTCCCTTCATTTTTATTGATTTGCATTGGATCTGTTAAATTTCAGCATTTATTTTCAACCCCTTTGTTTGCTTACACTTTATATATCTGTCTTTTTTTTTTTTTTTTTTTTTTTTTTTTTTGGTACCAGGGATTGAACTAAGGGCCACTTGACCACTGGGCCACATCCCCAGCCCTTTTTTGTATTTTATTAGAGACAGGGTCTCACTGAGTTGCTCAGTGCCTCACCATTGCTGAGGCTGGCTTTGAACTCACGATCCTCCTGTCTCAGCCTCCCAAGTACTGGGATTACAGGCATGCGCCACCGCGCCCGGCTATATATCTGTCTTTTAAACAGGTTATAATTGGATTTTTTAAATATGGCTTGGTGATTTTTATCTTTTAGCGGAGTCTTTAGTTCATTAACATTCATTTTGGCCACTGATATATGGATTTATTTTCATCATTTATTTTGGAATTTTTATTTATCTTTCTTTTTTGCTCCTTTTTCTTCTCTTTTCCACTTTTTTGTATTAAATCAATGGCTTTTTAAATTCATTTTATAGTTAAACATGTTTCTAGTATTTTAATGTCTACCTTAGGCATTTTAACAAATACACCAAAATTATTAAAATTCAAATTCAATCAGTACATGCATCCTACTCCCAAACAGCTTAGAGTGCTCTAGCACGAGCTTCTCTCCTGATCCCCTGGCGCTGTGATCTTAAGGCTCTGCTGCCTCGCACAGCCAGCATCCAGCCACGTCTGCCCACGCACGTTCCATGTCGTAGGCCTCCATTTCTCCTTGCCTCTCATCTCCCGTGTTGCTCGGGTGGTACTCACACTCTCCAAAAGGTGCTTCCTGAGGCATGTGCATGTTCAAGATGAATCTTTCTTTCCCAGGGAAACTCAGCTGTGATTCCACTCTCTTCAGGCTTCCAGGATTGATGTAGGAAGATCTGGACTTGATCCAGTAGGCATGCCTTTGTGGGAAAGTTGTCTTTTCTCTCTGGTACGTTTAAGACCGTCTCTTGGTTGTTGAGGTTCGGCCTTTTCGTTCAAGGCCCTGGTCATACAGTGATGTTATCTGTCCTGCTTTGTATTTGACTGGCTTGGTGAGTAGGACACGAGGGTCTTCTATGCATTCCGGGAAATCTTGGCCATTACTTCACCAAGCATTGCCTCTGCCTCCTCCGCCTCTGATAGCTGTGAGTTAAACCTTCTCACTCTATGGCCATAGTTCTTTATCCCTCTGCTCTTTTTCTTTCTGGGCTGTGTTCAGTGTGATTTCTGCAGCTCCGGCTCCCTGTTCATTAATTCCTTCTTCACTTGTGTCTAATGTGTGGTTTAACCCAGCCACTGAGTTTTTAATTTCATTTAAAATGTTTTCCATTTTAGTGATTTGCTTGGCTCTTTTCAAACCTGCTTGCTCCGCGGTCAGTTTCAATCTCTTCTTTCTGCCTTAGCCACACGTTCATTGTCTAATGCTTCCAAGATGTGATGCCTTTTGGCTCCTATTCTTCCGGTTGTTTCATTTTATTTCCATTTGAGTCTTCTTTCCAGGGCTCTGTTCCCTTGTATGTAATGTGATTTTAACTGTGAACTTGAAACCTCTGGCAGGGATTTATTTCAGGGAGAAACTCGAGGCGTGATTTGAAGTTGATTTTCTCCACAGGGGATTTGCAAACACTTCTTTTAAGAGCTACAAGGTGCCAACCCACATTTCCACCTGACTCTCCAGGTGAGGCTCCTGGCCCACCCTGGTATGTGAACATGGCACAGACTCTGTGCAGGCTGGCCTGTGGCGACAGATTCCAGGGAGAGTTCTTCCTCTCCACCGGGTGCCAAATTCTTCATACAGAGATTCCCCAGGGCACGGCGGGGGCGTGTCTCATTGGTTCACTGACATGAGCCATCTCAGCAGGCTCCGGACCGTCTCCCTGCTAGGCAGGTGTTGGCCTTCTGCTGTCCCCCTCCCTGGAAGGCCACAAACACAGAAGTGGGCACTTCCCTCAGGTGTCATGGGAAAACCTGTTCCTGGCATGTGGGTGTTTTGCCACGGAGAGTCCTTTCTTTCCAGGAAGGCACCTTGACAGAGTGATTTTAAAATTAATCTCGAAGAATCACCAGGTGAGAATATTACCAGGCCTGGGGGTAGAACACGCAGTGGGCAGTTAGTTGCACGACCATCCCCCCATGGGGCGGGACGAAGTCCCAGCTCTCCCAGGTGCATGGCCTCAGCTGGCATCGCAGCAGAGATCAGGAAGGACACAGCGATGTCCAGGACTAGACCCTGGCATATGCAGCAGCGGAGACAGGGCGAGGCTGCTTCAACAGGTACGGGGCTGGTAACTGAGCCCTCAGGGTTGTACTCACACCAAAATGGCCCGGGAGGACTGAAGAGTCACATGTGAACAAGGAAACATGAGTGGATATCAAAAGGAGAGGGCAATACGTTTGGAACCTCCATGGGGAGACAGACATAGCCTGAAAAGCAAAGGAAGAAAGCAGAGAGTAAATAAAGAACACTTACACCTCTGTCAGCGTGGGAACGTGGTGAATCAGAGTCTCGGGCAAAGGCGAATTGGGGGAAATATGTGGAAATCCGGTGAAACACAAGGAACTATTGCAAGTTAATACAGCAAAGGTTAAAATGACATCGACGGAAAATTGACACCAAAATTCTCAACAGACTTTTGAAACAAATTCTCAAGTTCACTGATGATCAAAGAAGCGAATATCACAAGCACCCAGCTTCTAGATCCCCTGGGTATTTAATGACCACACCGTCGGCAGGTCTGGGCGTCTCTTGGCATGATGTCTCAAGAGCTGGAAGGCATCCCTGTGCCTGGGCCCTGCAACCCCTCCTGCAAGCCTGCCACAGTAGATCAGACTGAGGACAGGACAGCGCGACTGACCTGTCAAAGGAATAACTGCAAAGCCCATCTCCAAATAGAGAAGCTGCCTGCACAGTAGGTCTTTCCCGAGAGTGTGACCTTGATGAGACAAACGTGAGGAGCCAGGCTTGGGAGGAAGGAGCAAGGGCAGTAGGAGGCAGCGAGGAGACTGCTCACCCACGTGCCTGCAAACTCCAGACACCCGCAGTGCAAAGACGCCTCTAGACACGGACCCCTCCGCGAGGACCGATTCTCAGCAGGTCACAGCCCTACATGTAGAACACAAGCCTGTGGGACTCTCAGGAGAAAAAGGGGAAAATCTGGCCACACTGCGTGTGGCATTGACTCGTGTGCACCACCCCAAAGGCGGGCATCGCCAAGTGGAAGCTCATGCACCGCCGGAACTCTTGCTCTGCAAAAGATGATGCCAGGGAGTGAGGAGAGAGACCGCAGGCTCTGAGGGAATGTTTGCAAAAGAAACGTCTGATAAAGGGTTGCTTTCCAAGACCTACCAAGACCTCTTAAAACTCACCAATAAGAAAACCACCAACGTGAACCTAGGCAGAGGACCCGAACGGAAGGAAGACACGAGGATGTCTGGCACCATACATCATCAGGGGATTGTGAGCTGAGTCAACAGTGAGGTGCCACCACACGCCGGTGACAGCGGCCAAAAGCTGAGACATTGACAGTGCAGACAGGGATGCGGGGCAGCGGGAACTCTCGATCCTTCCCACTGGGAATGCAAAATGGCCCAGCCTTAGGAGAGAGCGTGACCGTTTCTCACAAAACCAAAAGTGCCATGGCCACGCGAGGGAGTCACGCTCCCCTGGGACAGAGCCACACAAACACGTGCACCTGGATGTCGGCGTCACCATTCATTATTGCTGAAACTGGGAACCAACCAGCCGTCCCCAGCAGGGACATGGGGGCACACACCACGATGCCTCCAGGTAACAGAATGTTGTTCAAAGCCAAAAAGAGGCAGGCCACGGAGCCAAGAAATGACGGGGTCACTCGAGAGCAGGTGAGCCAGCTGCGTGGGCTCCGTGCCACCTCCCAGCTGGCAGCATGCATGGTGACCTGCCACCACGATTGCAAAGCAGAGGGCCACCTGGAGCCCCAGGGCCTGACCCAGGCACAGGACCACCTCAGGGGCGGGCCACCACAGAGTCCCCGCAAGCGGAAGCTGGAGAAGCTGTGGGATGGGCTGCCACCGGCATGCAGGACAACCACAGTCATGTGACGTGGGGCCACACCCAGCAGAGCCACGCAGAAGGGCCCCGGGGGGCCACCAGACCCAGTGTGCTCAGAAGTGGGACTTGAGGTCAAGAAGAAGGCCCCAGAGTCTGGGGGTGACCACCTTGTTGGGTTTCAGGCCTACCCAGGGCCAGGTCCCCTGCCCCTTGCTCTCCCCTGGAAGAGGAGCGTCTGTCCCGGGCCGTCCCCCGGCTGTTTCTGGAACGTGGAACTGCGCGATCCCACTGCTTCCCAGCTGGAGGGAGCCTGGCCTCAGGATGAATCATGCTCTGAGTCTCGTCCATATCTGGCTTAATGAAGGGAAGAGGGATAAAAACCAGGCTTTGAGAAGCGTCCAGCTGCCGGAAATTGCCCAGGCTGCAGCAGGAGTGACCAGGCGGAGCGCCCCTACAGACCGCGCCTGGCGTCCCAGCCGGGCTCTGTGCGTGTGCGGTACAGCACAGGGACCCCGATCTGGGTGTGCGGGGCGGGGAGGACGGGGCCCCAGAAGGAAATTGCAGCTGAAGCTGAGCGCGCATGAATGGAATTTTAATTCCACAGTGAACTCACTCCAGATTCCAGCTCCTGGAACCAGCCTGGCCCTGCACAGTGGCCCGCGCGTCCCCTCACCGCGGGGTGTTTGGCAGACTGGAGAAGTGAGAGCCCTCCTCAGGCTGCCCAGGGAGGCCCTGGGGGTCCTGCGGGCTCCGGCGCCGGGAGGGCTCCGGGTGCTGTGGTTGCGGTGCCGTGGCTCTCCCTGATTCCACGTGCGGCGGGCTCTGGGGCCAAGACGCCACGCACCTCCCGAGGGGCCAGCCTTCCAGGATCCGGCGCAGGAGCTGGGGAGAAGCCACGTTAGAGGCTGTGTTCCGTGGAAAGTCCTCCTCCCTGTCGCCCCTCCCTCCCAGGCCCTGCAGCCTTTCTTTCTCCCTTTCAGTCCCCATCAGGGTCCAGTGAGCCCCAAGTCTATGTCTACGTCAAGCCTACAACACGGATGTGGCTCAGAATCCAGCCTCAGGAACGCCCCCTGGGCCATGGCCACCTGGTCACCCCGGGGCCCCCTTCCAGCAGGCTGACCTGCCACCCTCTGCCTTCACCCTCCACGGCAGGACCCAGCCATGCTCACGTTCTCATGGGGACGCGCTCCCCGTCCAGCCCCTCTTGGTGGCAGTGCCCACTGGCCACTCCCCTTGTGGCCCTCCTCGTTTAGAAACAGAGAGTCATGCCATTGTGGCCTTCACAATACAGCCTTGTTGCTCTCTGGTCACTCTGAGGCCAAGGAGACCGCTGCCTCTCTGTGTCCTTTATCTCCCATGCCTCCAAGCTCAGGCCTGGGCAATGCCCACCCCGCCCGCCCAGCCCCAGCTGTCCTGCCAGCAGATCAAAGGCCCAGGAGGAAACCACATGTGGTGGTGGTGTGCGGAGCTGCAGTAGCGATTAGCCAGACCAGGGCCCTCCGCTCCTCCACCAGGTCCCGAGAACACGGCGGGCCATCAGTCCTCACAGGGAGCGCCTTGTTCAGGAGACTTGGCCGGCGCGCAGCCCGGGTGGAGGTGGGCCCGCCTCGTCCCTGACCACAACTTCTTTCTGCCAGAAGAGGACAGTATGGGAAGAAGAGGGAACCCGTGGCATTTGCCAGTAAACGGTGATGTTACAGACTGCGAGCCGTCCTGTGGGCCAGATAATTACTGGGCTTGTCAAACAAAATGGATCTGAGTGGATTTTAAAAGAGCCAGCTGCGAGGCTGGGAGTCGCTGGGGCTGTTTGTCCCTGCTTTCCGCGATAAGGACAGTGCTTCATCCAGGAAGAATGCAGTGCGTGTCCCCCACTTCCTCTCCAGGCTGCCCCCAAAGGTGGGAGCTGGGACCTCTCAGAACGCAGACGGTACCTCAGCTCTCGGGTTTCACAAATTCCACTAGCTGTGAGTCAGGCTTCGCCTTTGGAAAAAGTTGCAGAAGCAAAGCCGACTGAGGCTTGGGGCCCACCCAGGCGTGGTGGCGGGGCGGCGGGGCTGTTCCAGAAGCTGCCGCGCTTCCCCTCCACGCTCTCTGCTGGGGGGGGGGCAGTGCTGTCCGGCTGAGCCCAGGCCTTGGTCCGGGTCCACGTGGGTCCCAGGAATCCGGATCCACACGGCCCACCGTCCCCAGCACAGGTGCGGCTCCCCGACCCCCACCTGCAGTCCTCCAAGGAACCTCCGGCTAGTTCCAGGGTGCTCCCTGGTCCCCAGAATAGAACAGTCCCTCGAGCAAGCACATGGGGACCTGCAGGTGAATCATCAGCAAGACATCCCGGAGTGGGCGGGGCCAGGGGAGGAGCCGGGGAAGTCCAGTCGCCCGGCGATGGTGAGGAGGCCTCCTGAGACGAGTGCCCACTTTTCCCTTCTGCAAATGAAAGCCACGGCACGGTCAGAGAAGCGGAGGACCCGCCTCACCAGGTCCTAGCAGGCCCCAACACCAAGCCCACACCCCCATCCACTCCAGAAACCTGAGCTGCCAGCGTCTGCTCCTGGGTGACCTTCAGGATGCTCGGCCTCATTACCAAGTGCCCCAGGACCCTCGTGGATGAGCCCTTCATGACCCCTCTCCCTGCCACCCTGCCACCCTGCCACCATGAGTCTTGTCACCTGGCCTCCCTGCACAGCAGGCATACATCCTTCAGAAGTGCTCCCAGAGGGCCACCGAGGCGGCTCAACTGCAGCCATCACACACAGAGGGCCACTCTAAGGGCAAAGAATGCAGTCGCCACCCCGTGTCCCCCCGCGTTTGCTGGACACTGCTCCAGGGGCATTTTGTGCAGCAGAGAGGTCTTAGACCCACTCAGCTTCTCCTCTGCTGTGAAGGACCCTCCCCGTCCCATGGGGACAGGAACCCCAAGAAAGGGGCAAGTGCTGCCCATGAGGAACGGACAGCCCCTCCCCCAGGTCCTCAGAGCTCCTGACCTCGGGGCAGGAGGCCTGGGCCCAGCTCTGCTGCCCTGGGGCTGCTGCTTCACTAGCCATGCTTGGCTCGCCTCTTGGGGACACAAACACCGTCCTGCACCCCTGGACACAGGCTCGGCCCGATGCTGCGTCCCCTGAAGCCTTCGCTCAGCCATCCCAGCACTGGTGGCTCCGGCCTGGGACATGGCCTTTGCCAAGTCAGGGGTGGCTCCTTCTGCCCGTGCCTCTGCTCAGAAGTGAGGGGCTGCCTTATGGGCCAGTGCCGGTCACATGGGCACCGGCCACTTCTGGGCCAATGCAGGACAGCCCTCGCCCAGAAGCTGAGCAACCGGGCAGTGAGGGCAGGAGTGCGACCACCCTCCCCAGGGGGTGAGGAGCGGGCGGGTGCCAGGCGCACACATGCGGCACCCAGCGTGCCAGGCCAGCCCCTGCTGCCCGTGCAGGGCCCCTGTTCATTCCTCTGGGGCCACGGTGGACTGTTGTCACCTGATGGAGGCCTGGACCTGACTGCTCGGGACACGAAAGGACACTCCTTTGTGAAGGAAGGAGCTACCACCTGGCAGAACCAGGACGGCCTCGCCGCCCACCCTTTCAGAAGCCTCAGGTCACATCTGAACCCCGCGATGGGGCAGAAGCCAGAGGGGCAGTGGGGGGACCTGGCTTCCCGCACTGAGCACCTGCAGCCTGGCACCTGTGCGTGGGCCTCTCCCCCGTCGTCTCTGCCTCCGTCTCTGCCTCTGCCTGTGCTTCTGCTTCTCTGCGTCCTGTCTGCAGTCCTCGGCCTCTCCCTGGCTCTCTCCTGCTCTCCCTGAACCTGCCTCTGCGTCTCTCTGTGTCTCTGCCCCTGTTTCTTTCTCCGTCTCCCTCCCTCTCTCCCCTCTGTCTCTGTCTCTGTCTCTGTCTCTGCCTCTCTCTCTCTGCCCCTGTTTCTTTCTCCGTCTCCCTCCCTCTCTCCCTGTCTCTGTCTCTGTCCCTGTCTCTGTCTCTGTCTCTGCGTCTCTCTGTGTCTCTGCCCCTGTTTCTTTCTCCGTCTCCCTCCCTCTCTCCCTGTCTCTGCCTGTCTGTCTGTGCCTCTGTCTCTCTGTCTCTGTCTCTGCCTCTCTCTCTCTCTGTCCCTGTTTCTTTCTCTGTCTCCCTCCCTCTCTCCCTGTCTCTGTCTCTCTGTCTCTGTCTCTGCCTCTCTCTCTCTGTCCCTGTTTCTTTCTCCGTCTCCCTCCCTCTCTCCCTGTCTCTGTCTCTGTCCCTGTCTCTGTCTCTGTCTCTGCATCTCTCTGTGTCTCTGCCCCTGTTTCTTTCTCCGTCTCCCTCCCTTTCTCTCTGTCTCTGCCTCTCTCTCTCTGTCCCTGTTTCTTTCTCCGTCTCCCTCCCTCTCTCCCTGTCTCTGCCTGTCTGTGCCTCTGTCTCTCTGTCTCTGTCTCTGCCTCATCCTGTCTCTCCCCCTCCCCTCGCCCTCTCTCCCCCTCCCCAGGGAGCAGCACGCATTGACTGGGAGCCCGCGGCTGCTGCCAGGTGCCTTGGGATGCACCTGTTGGGGTGCCGTGGGAGAGACTGCGCCCTGCTCCTTCTCCGCAGAAGACCGGCAGGCGCGACGTCGGGAATCACCTCTTTGGAGCGGACCCGAGACTCTTGGCACGGCAGCCCCCCTGGAGCGCAGAGGCCTCCTAGCTCATGGAAAATGCGCCTCATGGAGGCTGCCGTCTCCTCTGTTCAGGAAGCCTGTCCACAAGCTGGCGGTGTCCCCTGGTCGGAGACCAGCAGGCTAATGACAATCGCAGACTCCCTGGAACCGCGGGCCGGGCGCGGCAGTCCGAGCAGCGCGGCCTCGTCCAAGGCCTCATGTTCTCTGCGCCTTCCTCTGAGCCTGCCCAGCGAGGACGTGCCCCGGGCCGTGACCCAGACAGCAGAGCAGACGGGCTCGGGAGTCCGCGGCTCCTGTCCTGGCCCTTCTGGCGGGCAGGTGGAGCAGGAAACACGAGTGTCCTCGTGAGGCTCTGGGGCCCAAGACGGGCCCATCCGAGGTCCCGCCACCAACACGGCTCTTCCCAGCCAGCCGTCAGTCGGGGCCTCGACGCCTGCCGCTGGCCCGAAGCCCCGGACCAGGAGCCTGCGTGGCTCGCTCACCGGGGCAGGGACCGGCCGCACAGAGAGCAGAGAAGCCGGCCTGCGCCTTCCAGGCTGGGAAGTTCGAGATGGGGACAGAGGCCGCGAGGCCCCGCTGCCTCCCCGTGGACACGCTCCCGTGGGGCGAGAGCGGAGCGGGAAGGGGCCGTGGCCGACTCCCTGATCCCAGGTCAGGCGTGGACTTGGGGCACAGGCAGCAAGGACAGGCTGGTCTGTCCCCAGAGAGAAGCCCGGCTGTGAGTGGCTGAGGGGCGAGCACCTTCCTGGGAGGAAAGGCAGCGGCGGCCAGCCAGGCGCCAGTCTGGATGCCCGCTCGGAACCCCGCCACCCCTCCCCAGGATTGCAGAACCCGAGCTGAGCACGAGAGACCAGGAGGATGAGGCCGGTGGAACTGAGGCACGCGGAGGGCGCGGGGCTCCAGCCCTGCCCGGTCTCCTGATTCTCACGCTGGACCTTCCCCTCAGCTATCTGGGGACCAAGACCAGCTGGGTGAGGAGCACAGGGTCAGGGGCAGAGTGGCTCTCCCGCAGCCACTGGATCGGAACAACAAGCCTTCGAGAGGGAAGTGCAAAGGGCACCCGTAGCCACCCGTGGCTCCCCAGTGCCCTGCATGGGGCGGGGAAGTACTCAGCTGGGACCCTGCCCAGGAGACGCAGGTCACCCCTGCACAGCTCCGGAGGATGCACCACTGTGGTCCCTGGACACAGTCCTGCAGTGGTGCGGTGCACGGCCCGCACGGCCACCCACAGTAACGCTCTCTGTCCTCGTGGTGGGCCGAGCGGGTAGAAACCACGGTAGAAACTTTAGTAGGACCCGGCCCCGAAGCCAAGGTGCTCTGGGGACCTGTGGCCTCCGTCTGCCCACACTGGTGCTCTGACACAGGACAGCCTTTGTGAGCAAGCCATGGGCACCTGGTGACCGTGTGCTCTGATGTCCCCCAGTGGGCCACCCGGCGTCCGTGCCACCTGCCCCAGTGGTGGAGCCCTCGCTAGGCCTGGGGACCGGGTCTCAGCAACACGTGCCTGGGTTGGGTGGGGTCCACAATGGCCCTGCGGCAGGCTGGGGTTCCACGGGGACGACAGCCTGGGCCTCCATGTCCACAGGCAGGCGGAGCCTAATGTCCAGCTTGGGAAGAGACCGAGGCCAGCTTTCTCGGCCTTTCCCTCTGCTCAGGCCCTCAATAGACTGGACAGTGCCACCGAGTGTCACCCACAGGCTCAGTGCCAATCTCTCTAGAAACGCCTGGCAGAGACGCCCAGAAACAGTGCTCTCCTGTTGCCACGCCTGAAGCGATGGCCGCTTAGAGCAGCGAAGCCGCGGGAAGAAGTTCAGAGGCAAACTGGAGACAAACAGCTTTTTATTCTGATAACTTTTCTCTCTGGCTCTAACAACGACTAACACGCGCCACACACACCACCAAAAATGGCGCTGACCCGATCAGCAATCTCGGCCAAGTCCCGCGAGATCCCGGGCCAAGTCCCGTGAGACTACGGAAGGCAGCAATGCCCAAATCTCCATGGCCCATAGTCAGCCGCAATTTAAGCCATCTCCCCAAACAGGGCTCCTGCACTCTCCCGGCTCCCTGGGCATCCCATAGCCCCGTCCAGTTGACACGGGACGTAACCCTCACAGGGAGCTGGCCAGGCCAGGCCTGCCCCCACAGGGCCACTTCTGGAGAACCAGGCTGGACGCCCAGGCAGGAGCGGAGGCCGTGTCCAGCTCATCGTGAGCCCCTCAGCCCTGCGCCGGCTGAGTCTGGCTGCGTGAGTCCCTCATTGACGTGACAGCCTCAGGACAGAGCCAGATGGGCATCTGGTCACACACCTGGGTGCCACACCTGAAGGGCCACCACAGCTGCAGTCGGGAGGCCCCACGTCACCTACAGCTTAGGGATGCCTCCACAGACACCCAGAGAGGAGGGGCAGCCTGGCCAAGTCCAACGGCAAGTGGCCCTCAGGGGTGACCTCAGGGGTGCCCGAGGCTGCGTGTCTCCTCAGCTCCTCTGTCCTCTGCACTGAGCCAGCCCGAGGCTGTCTCAGGTGCCCTCACTTTAGTCCCATGCTGTGCCCCTCCAGAGGGACAGAGCCACCAAGAGCATGGGGGGGCACGGCACAGCCGGGAGCGGGGGCCCCACAGTGGGTGGCACAGGCCCCGTTGCCCTTGGAGCCCGTCCTCCGGCTGCCGTGCCTGGTGCCGGCACCCTCAAGTCTGATTCCTGCCCTGGGGAGGTGTCCTGGGTGGTGACAGGGAGCACCAGCTGGATGGGGAGGGGGAGGCGTCCTGCAGGTGGCCCTGAGTGCAGTCCAGGGAGGAGGCGCCTGGTCCACGCGGCTGCTGTAAGGAATCCCCGGGTGCAAAACCCAAATGCCAAACCATTCCTCAGCGTCTGGAGGCCGGAGGCCGGAGGCCCGAGGCCGAGGCCAGCAGCTGGGGTCTGGGGTCTCCGTCTCCTGTGGGCACAGCTCATGTGGAGCAGGGAAAGCAAGCTCCGGGGCCTCCTCTTTGAGGGCACTGACCCCACCTGAGACCCCACCCTCATGACCCACCTGACCCTATGGCCCCAAAGGCGTGACCTCCAACAACCAGCCCCCACGGATAGGGCTTCAGCACAGGCACTGGGGGTCCTCCGCGACGGCTGGAGGTACACCTGTGGGGTGGGCGAGTGGGAGGTGGCAGGGCCCAGAGCTCCCGGGACAGGACGAGGCGCCCGCATTCAGGCAGGAGGACCCAGGGTCCAGGACCCAGCTTGCCGGCCCGAGAGGGCGGAGTGGCTGGAGCGGGGCTTCGAGGGCTGGCTGATGGGTGCAGGCCGGATGCCCCGAGGGAGTGACCGGCCTGCAAGGGTCCACTTGCTCCTCCTTCCTGGAGCAGGTGGCTGAGGGGAGGGTCCACAGGGGAAGGGGTGGGCCTGGTGTGCTGGACAGACGCCTGAGCAATGGCCTCCCCCCGCTTCTCCCCGGGCACCCACGGCACAGCAGGCTCCCTGCAGCTCCCTGGGGCCCACCGATGGCCCTTCTCACTGTGGGACATCAGGAAGTCCACACGGGCTGGCACTCGGGGGACAGAACCTGCACATTGTTTGGCAGACCCAGGCCTCAAGGGCTCCCTCAAGACTGCCTATCGAGTCAGTCATTCACCAAACACTGGGCATCACATTCTATGATGACCCTGCGCTAAAACCTGCAGGGACCCAAGAGAGAAGACAGAGGGGACGTTAGAGCCGGCACTGGGAGCGAGGGACACAGCCAGGGCCTCTGAGTGGCCGGGTGGAGAAGAGGAGGGTGTGTCGGGTCACGCGGCAGGTGCTTATGGTCCAGTGGCCAGGGTGCCCAGAGGTAGAGCTGGGCTCCACAGCACCCAGAAGACAGCAGGCAAGGGCAGGGTCCTGAGGGCCAGGAGCCAGTGGTGGTGTCCACACATGGGGAAGGTTGGGCAAGGGAGGAGGGGTGGACAGAGGTGTGAGGTGAGGCCGCAGGGCTGCCAGCGGAACCCAGGCCAGAACCGTGGGGCTGGGGGTCCAGGGAGGCTCAGAGCATGGCCGGCCCATCGTAGAGGCTGCTGGAGGGGAGAGCACGGGCACCGGTCTGCAGGCATCCTCAGGATGTGAGGGGCACAGCAGCCCTGGCAGAGGCAGCAGACAGAGCCCAGGCTAAGCCAGGCCTCATCTCTGCTGAGGGTCTGGACTGTCCTAAGGACCATGCTGGCTTGACCCTGGCTGCAGGGTCAAGAACGAAACAGATGGAGGTGGGGGAGGGGGGGAACTATTGCCACCTGAAGCGATGGCCGCTTGGAGCAACAAAGCCGCGGGAAGAAGTTCAGAGGCGAACTAGAAACAAACAGCTTTTTATTCTAATAACTTCTCTCTCTGGCTCTAACAACGACTTTAACACACACACACACACACACCACCAAACAACCAACACACCAAAAATGGCACAGACCCGATCAGCAATCTCGGCTCAAGTCTCTCGAGATCCCGAGATCCCGGGACAAGTCCCGTGAGACTATGGAAGGCGGCAATGCCCAAACATCTCCATGGCCCGTAGTCAACCGTAATCTTAGCCATCTCCCCAAACAGGGCTCCTGCAGGGACAGCGGGACCCATCCTCCGCCCCTGGCTTTCTGCTCCGTCCTGTGGGTGATTCCTGCTTGGCCCCTCTAGGGGTGTCCTGGGTGGGCAGCTGAGGGAGGTGGGGACGGGAGTGGACAGCGTGATGGCTGCTCTTGGGACAACCCCAGGCTCCAGCAGCCTCCGTGGTCACCCTGGGTGGGCCTCGGAGCCCCGCAGGCCAGCCGGCTCAGCGTGGGCCTGCACAGCAGGCTGATGTGGGGTGCCAGGCCCGTTCCACACCCAGGTCCTGGGCCTCACGTTGCACAAGTCTGGCCTGAGCCTCGGAACCCGGGAACCTCGTGGCCAGCCTGGGGGTGGGGCACAGGAGGCTGGCGCAGGACGTTGCAGAGTGAGTCAGAGCAGGTGCCGGTCTGTCCCCACACACCGTCCTCGGAGGCAGAGTGAAGGCTCCCTCCCTCCCCGCCAAGGGGAGGCCAGGAGGGGCAGGCAGAGGGGCACAGACAAGGCCAGGGCCAGGCTGAGAGAGCTCGGGAGAGGAGGAAAAGTGTCCCCAGACCCCGTTCCCTCAGCCGCGACTCAAAATCGGCCGGCGCAGGCGTCCTGCTGGGCCTGCCTGGAGATGCAGATGTGAGTAGCCTGCGTTCAGAGCCGGTGGCGGCTGGCGGATGAAGGAGCCTATAATCAAGGAGATAGCTAAAGATTGCGGTTAGCTGAGAGCCATAAAAGATGTTCTAGTTTCCACCTGATATTAATACATTATTCAAAGAATCTTTGTATGCCCGTGAACACTGCGTGACGCACCTGTAAGCTTGAGCTGTAAGCACGTGTCCTTGTTAAAGCTATATGTATATAACTGGGTGAGGTTCGTTAGTGTGTGTGGGGAAGAAGAAGGTGGTGGTTGGAGTTAGAGCATTTGGAGTGATTGCTGGAGCTGGAGAGAGAAGAAGAATAAAAGAACCTTTTTTCATTTTCATCCTGCCTCCGAATTTTCCTGTGGCGTTCGCTGCTCCAAGTGACTTCCGCTTCAGGCAGCGACAGGCGGAGGACACAATCAAAGGGGGGGTGAAGGTGGCTCATGGGCCGGCAGTCTGTGACTGCGGGGTCCTGGCCGGGGTCTGTGGCCAACTCTAAGCCTGGGGCTGGTTGAGCCACGGCCACCCAGGCCCAGTGTGACACCCAGACACTCAGGGGACTCTGCTAGGAGCCATGCAATGCGGCATCCGGGGCATTGGGAGCAGGAACGTCACACGTGCCCTCCCCGACAGCCACTCCCACCTCGATGCCCTGACTTTCAGACAGACACGCGGTCGGCCATTGGCCTGCTGTATCCAGTCCATTCCCAAAGACCCCAGACTGAGCATGGGCACTATGAATGCAGTTCTCCATTATCCTGGGGCATTTGAGGGCCAAAAGACTAAGAAAAAGGAGTCAGTGTCGGGGATCCCAGCAGGTCCCCTGCAGGGGTCGGAGGACAGGCCCTGCAGGCCGTGCTGGGTGGAATCGTCTGGGCCATCAGGACACTTACTAGGCCCACAGTTCTGGCCACGCGTCTTTGAGGACCAGGAAGAAGAGTTCCCTGCAGCTCCAGAGGGGGCCGCGCCCCACCACCCTGCGCCCTGCGGGAAGCCTGGGCTGGTGGGGGCAGCGCGGGGGGAGAGCGGGACCCAGAGCCTGCACTGTGGCCTCCGTGGCAAGGACCGGGCGAGGCAGGGGAGAGTCACAGAGAGCTTCAGCCCGGGCAGTCAGAACAATTCTGGTGGCTCCAGCTGCCTGGCAGCTGGCCATGGGCTGATGCAGGCAGGGCACGTGGGCTGGGAGCCGTGGCTGGGCTGGGTTGGCACGTACCTGGAAGACGCTCTTGGGGAAGCGGGTTGCTCTCTGTAGGACTGGCCGGGGAGGCCCAGGCCCCGGGTGGTCAGAGCACCGTAAAGCACAGGACGGAGCAACATGACCAGTACAAACAGGTGGGCACTTCACTGGGCGCTGCTCTGGTCCCTCCCAGCATTCACACCGCTGCTGCGCCCAGGGGCCTCTCCGGGCTCCCCAGCCTCCCCCAGGGGCCTTCTCCCAGAAGCCCAGAGTTGTCTCCTCACCAGCCACCAGCGAGGTCCTCCTCCAGCTCCCGCTGAAAACTCAGGCTCCCCACGCCCCGCGAGTGGGCAAGCACCTCCTGCGGCCTGCCTGGCACCTCCAGGCCCCTCGCTGCCCCAGGCCCCGGCTCTCGGGTCACGTGGACTCGCCCCGCTGACCCGCCCCCACCGCGTCCGCCCCCAGCATCCCCTCAGCAGAGCCTCCCTCACTCCGGGAGCTGCTCTGCCTCCCCTGCCTCGCCTTGCCCAGGACCCCTCTGCTCCCACGCCCGCCCTCCCCGCTACCTGGACAGGCCCCAGCCTGGCCACACCGCTGGCCACGCCGCCGTCCTCCGCAGAGCCGGCTCCCAGCCCCACACGCCTCCTGCACATCTCAAGAGTGCGTGGGAGTCCGTTTGCCACCCATCAGTTACGCCCCGACGTGTCAGAGTGCCCGGACCCCCAGAGTGGGCAAGAACCGTGGGGCTGGCGAGAGGGCACTCAGGGCAACCCCCTCGGGGGCTCGGCCGAGGCGGCAGCCTCTGTCCAGCCCTGGAAGCAGCCTGTGGAGACCGCATTCTACAGAAGGAGCCAGGAGTCGGTGGCCTGCGGAAGGACAGGGCCGGGCCTCAGCTCGGGAGCCCGGGTGAGGGGTTTTCCCACCACACTGCCAGACCTGGCCGGGAGCGGGGCAGTGAGGCCAGGGCGAGGGCCTCTATGGGTCAGAGGAACTGGCCGGGGGTCAGGATCCCATCAGGCCTCTCGCTGGCCGGGGCTGCCCTCCCAGGGTGGGGGATGGGCAGGAAGAGGCGGGAAGTGTCTGCCTACTGTGTGCATCCGAGCCTCTGGCAAGCCCGTCCCCAGGACACAGGTGAACACGGGGCTCAGGGTGCTGTGCCCCCACGCAGCAGCCACAGACCCTGGAGACAGTGTCCCCTGTGTATGCACCGTGCACAGTGCCACCTGAGCAGCCTGGGACACTATAAGGGGGCGTCTGGGGCAGGCCTGGCAGGGGCAGGTGGAGACCCAGAGCGACACACAGCTCTCCTCTGGGGCCTGCGTCCACTAGACCATGCCCAGAGGTGGCGTCAGAGCCCTGCCCTGCCCACGCTGCCCTCGCTGACAAAGGGGGCAAACTCACCCAGCCTACCCACTTCAGTAACACCGGAAGGCAGTCCCAGGACTCCTGGGGTAGAGAATTCTAGAAGGAATTCCTGGCTTCCCTGAGCCTCAGCGTCCTCGTCTGGAGATGGGTAGTGACCACAGGGTTGTGGGGAATCGGTGGGTCTAGTTCCCCTGGGCAAGAGTGGCCTTTCCATCCTGCATGCGTCCCGCATGGTCTTGGTCCCCGCTGATGCTGTGGTCCTCCACCTGCTTCCTCAGAGTGGCCGCCTGGCCCTGTGGCCGCTCACCCCAGCGAGGCTGACCCTTCATTTTGCTTCGTGAACCCCCACACAACCTCCTTGCATGGGCTCCCTCCTTCCGGAGAAGGCGCTATAGGGAGGTCCCTGCCTCTGGAGCCCCAGTGACGCGCTTTTCTCCTGAAACCCTCCAGGACCCTGCAGCCCTCGGGGTACAGGGCAGACCGCGCGCTGGCCACAGGACACGCACAGCCCGCAGGGGAGACGGATGCAAATTGGGAAATATAACACCCAGTCAGTGCCAGGGGCCTGGGAGCAAAGGCCAGGCATGTCTGGAGTGGGCTTGGAGGGACAATCTTCCCAGGTCTGGTGACATGTCAGTTGAGACTGGGAGGAGGCCAGGAGCCAGCCAGGGACCAGGATAGAGCGTCCAGGGAGCGCACAGAGCCCAGGCCCCTCAGCATTTAAGGACCAGAATGAAGATCAGGGTTGGAACCAGCTGTCCAGGCCCTCCAAGCTCCCCTGAGACTCCTCCTAATTATTCAGGCCTGTCTCCGAAGGCCAGGGCTCCCTCAACCATTTCACCATGCAAGCCACGCCCCAGGGCAGCCCGCACGGGGAGCAGGACCCCTCGGAAGTCACTGGGGTCCTCAGGCGAGCTGACACAGACCAGGTCACCTCCATGCTGGCACTCCAGGCATTGGCCCTTACAGCCGTGACCAGGGTGCAGCCACCGGTGCCCGGGGGACGTGCACTCTCTGCGCAGCTGGATGGCCTCTCTGCCTCCCCAGTGCATGAGGTGCCCCCCCCCCCCCGCCCATTCCCTTCCTCCCAGGCCCTGGGAAGGCGGGCGGAGCCGGACGTGCTTCCGGACAGTCCAGAAATGGCCCCACAGTGGCGGTGTTCCGGCAGGGTGAGATTCTGTGGGAGATGAGGCCAGCCAGGGCCCTCCTGCCCAGAAGGGGAGGCCCCAGAGCAGAAGGGGCCCCCTGTGGGGGAGAGCGTGGCTGTGAGCTCACGGAGAGGGAGGACGCTGAGCAGGTGTCCACCCAGCAGCCCCTCAAGTCCTGGGTCCCTGCAGCTCACCCCGTCTGGTGCCCTGTCCTCTCCTCAGGGACAGGGTGCCCATGAGGTCCACTCCAAGGATCACGGAGGCACAAAGTCTGGTGGTGTCCAATGGACGGAATCCTTTGCTGGAGTCCCCTCATGTGGGGGACACTTCCAAGACCCAGGGGTGCCTGAACATGTGTACACCCCAGGCCTCAGGTACGTGCTGCTGCCCCCAGGAAGCCTGGCTGTGGACCAGGCTCAGCCAGAGCCTGCGATGCCCACCGCACAGGGCAGTCCTGACCGCGTGCCCACACGCTGAGGGAGTGGTCTCTCTCCTCTCCCAAGGAAGAATTTTCCACTCATGTTCCGGGACCTGCGATACGTGAAGATGGTCGTGGCCACCACACTGCAGTCCCGTCTCCCCACTGGACGCGCAGCTTCTGGAGAACGGGGCTGTGTGTTGTCACTCGTGCCAGCAGTCCCCGCAGGGCGGAGGGTGCTTGGGGAAGGAACCAGAGAGTGGAACAGGAGGGAGTTCCCAGGAGACAGGCAGGGTCTCCGGGCCTGGGTCCCAGGGTCCTCCAGGCCTGGCCTCTGCCCCCTCAGGGCTTGGCCTTGCCCTGAAGCTGCCTCCTGTGTTTCCGATGCCTATCTGATCCTGTGCCATGCACTGTCTCGGGAGTGCCCAGTCCACTCCCTGCTCCTCACCAAGGGTGGCGACATTCCTAACTGCAGCCCCACAGACTGAAGTGCTCCCGCGAGAGCCCACCCGGCGGGTGCCCCAGCATTCCTTGCCACTCTTGCCGTGGTCCTGGGCTCACGCACACAGCAGCTTGCAGACTCGCTGTCTGTTGATGGGCGCTTGGGCTTTCCGGTGGCTGCTCTGTGAACGTCCTGGACACGTCTCCTCAGGCCCCGGTGCTCCCCCAGCTGACGTCCCAGCAGGGAACTTGCTAGGTCCCACAGCCTGCACAGTCCCAGCTTTAGGAGGTAAAGTCACAGTGGTTGCCCGAGTCACACGGCCACGGCAGCACGCGAGAGTCCAGTGTCTCCACCGTCCCATCAACCCAGAGCTGGTCAGTCCTTGTTCGCTGGAGCCATTTTGGAGCAGTAGGTCATTGTGTGGTGTGTTGCAAGTGTGTTTCACCGAGGTGAGGCTGACGTGACGTAAAACCATCCACTTTCAAGTGCACAATCCTGCGGCATCGAGCCCATTCACAATTTGCACAGCTGCCTCTTCTCTACAGCTCGGGAACATTCTATCCCTGCAGAGTCAAACCCCGCCTACTGAGCCAGCCCTCCTGTCCCTCCTCCCCAAGCCAGGCCGACCTCTGATCTCCATCCTGTCCCTGCAAATCCACCCGCCCTGATCTCGCACAACCAGAATCACACGCTACGCGAGCTGTGGCGTCGGGCCTCCTTCTCTTGGTGTCGCGTTTCAAGCCTCGTCCGTGAGGTAGCGTGTGCTCCACGACCCTTTCTTGGCTGATGACATTCTGAGCTCAGATGAACCACACTCGGGTGACTGGGGTTGAACTGGCACCTTCGTGGTGGGTGAGGAGGCCCTTTCGTGGTTTCCGGAGCACCCTCTTCCTGAAGTCCTGTTCCAGTGCCCCGCCCTTTCCTTCTGGCGGCAGGTCCTCCTCAGCTGGCCAGAGTGCTCTACGCAGTGCCTGGAAGCCAAGCCCTACTGGTCACAGGTGTCCTCTCGTCCTCTTCCATCTGTGGCTTTCTGTGTCACCCAACCACCATTTCTCAGTGTGGACACAACCTGCGGAGCATCTTGTGCCTCCTGAGAGAGCTTCCCGTGGTCTCTGGAGAACCTGCCACCCAGGTCCATGGATACGGCCTTGCCACCTGCAGACGGCTCTGGGCTCCTCCAGCCTCCTGGAAGCAGTGCTGGGGACGCGCCATGGCCAAGGCTCCTTCCCTTTCCCACCTTTTTCCTGTGTGGATGCCCAGCAGATGGACCCCTTGCTACCAAGGCTGCCTTACCTGGCCTAGGGGGCAGCGCGTCCTACCAGGGTCTGTTCCTGTGCTTTGTCCCCTTGGCCCCTGTGGCAGTGCTCTGGAAATGTCACACCCTTGTCGTGGTTCCAGGGTTGTTGCCGCCTGAAGCGCTTGGAGCAACAGAGCCGCGGGAAAAACTTCAGAAGCAAACTGGAGACAAACAGCTTTTTATTCTGATAACTTTTCTCTCTGGTTCTAACAACGACTAACTCACGCCAAACACCCCACTAAAATGGCGCTGACCCGATCAGCAATTTTGGCCAAGTCACTCGAGATCCCGCAACAAATCCCGTGAGACTACGGGTGGCGACAATGGCCAAATCTCCACGGCTCATAGTCAACTGCAATTCAAGTCAATCCCCAAACAGGGCTCCTGCACAGGGTAAGTTTTAGGAGGCAGCAGAGCAACTGTTAATACTTTGTTTCTTCTCTGAGACCGTCCAGGCTACCTCGGCCCTTCCCATCCCCATATAAAATCTAGAATCAGCTTTAAATTACTATAGGAAGAGAGCCAGGGTTCTGGTTCCAGCTCTACTGAAAGTAGATCAATTTGGTGAAAAACGAACATTTTTTAAAATATTGGTGCATTATAATGACACACCATAGTGGGATTTGTGGGATACATTTGTTCACACACACATAGCTCATTGGTCACCTGCCTTCCCTGGCCCCTCCCCTTCCTCCGGCTCCTCCCCTTCTCTCGGCCCCTCCCCTTCCCTGGTCCCTCCCCTTCCCTCAGCTCCTCCCCTTCCCTCAGCTCCTCCCCTTCCCTCAGCTCCTCCCCTTCCCTCAGCTCCTCCCCTTCCCTGGCCCCTCCCTTCCCTCGGCTCCTCCCCCCTCAGCTCCTCCCCGTTCCCTACAGCTCTCCCCCTCCCCTTCCCTCTGCTCCATTTCCCTCCCTGCTCCCTCCCCTTCACTCTGCTCCTCCTCCTCTTCCCTCAGCTCCTCCCCTTCCCTCAGCTCCTCCCCTTCCCTCTGCTCCTCCCCTTCCCTGGCCCCTCCATTTCCCTCAGCTCCTCCCCTTCCCTCAGCTCCTCCCCTTCCCTGGCCTCTCCCCTTCCCTCGGCTCCTCCCCTTCCCTCAGCTCCTCCCCTTCCCTCAGCTCCTCCCCTTCCCTGGCCCCTCCCCTTCCCTCAGCTCCTCCCCTTCCCTCAGCTCCTCCCCTTCCCTCAGCTCCTCCCCTTCCCTGGCCCCTCCCCTTCCCTCGGCTCCTCCCCTTCCCTCAGATCCTCCCCTTCACTCTGCTCCTCCCCTTCCCTGGCTCCTCCCCTTCCCTCAGCTCCTCCCCCGCCCATCTTCTGCCTTCTACTGGTCTCCCTCTACTTTCATGAGACCCTTTTTCTATTCTCTCTCTCTCTCTCTCTCTCTTTCTCTCCCTCCCCTCCCTCTCTACCTCCCTCCCTCCCTCTCTCTCTCTCTCCATCTTCCACATAAGAGGAAACATTTGACCCTTGACTTTCATAGTCTGGTTTATTTCACTTAATGTGATGTTATCCAAATCCATCCATTTTCCTGCAAACCTTATAATTTCTTTTTCTTTATGGCTGAATAAAGCTCCAGTGTGTGTATACACCACATTTTCTTTATCCCTTCATCTGTTGATGAATATTTAGGCTGGTTCCATAGTTTGACTACTGCAAATTGTGCTGCTGTAAACATGGGTGTTCATGTATCTCTATGACTTCAATTCTTTAGGATAAATACCAAGGAGTATTATGACCCAGTACAGCTGGGTCCCATGGTGTCCATGCCTAATCGTTTGGGGAATTTCCATACTGATTTCCACAGTGGCTGTACTAATTTACATTCCCACCAACAGTGTAGGAGTTGGAGTAGGAAAGGAGGAAAGAAGTTCCTTTCCCTCCATCTCCTCTCCAGCATTTATGATTATTTGCATTTGAGGACGGCCATTGTCACTGGAGAGAGATGAAATCTCAGTGTAATTTTAATTAGCATTTCCCTAATTGCTAATGATATTTTCATATATTTGTAATTATAATGCACCAATTTTTTAAAAAATGTTCATTCATCACCAAAAATTTATCTATTTTCAATAGAACTGGAACTTTTTCATATATCTGTTGGCCATTTGTATTTCATCTTTTGAGAAGTATCTGTTTAGTTCATTTGCCCAGTTATTAATAGGGCTATTTGGTTTTTTGGTATAAAGTTTTTTTGAGTTCTTTATATAATCTAGGTATTAGTCCTCTGTCAAAAGAGCAGCCACAGGTTTTCTTTTATTCTGTGGGTCCTCTCTTCACATTCCTGTTTCCTTTGCTGTGCAGAAGCTTTTAAATTTTATGCTGAAGGGCAAAAATCACACTGGAGACAACCGTGCAGCCAAGAGATTTATTCACCAGCCTTTATGGCTGGTCGGAGGTAGAAGAAGTATGGGGAGAGAGGAGTCAGGGAGAGGGAAGTGTACAAGCTCTGGTGGGAGAGAGGAGTCAGGGAGAGGGGAGTGGGAAAGCTCTGAATGGAAGAGTGGGTGCCTAGTCATGCTGGCTGTGGTCTCTGGAGCTGTCGGCTGGGGCAGCTGCCATCAGGCTGGAGACGGTGAGTCTAGAGCTGTTGCAGTGGCTGCTTCCTCTCAGCAGGGACGAGCTGTTGTGTCTGAGCTCTGGGCAGGCAGGGACTTAAGTAGGAATTTCTGGTGGGGGGTGAACCAGAGCGACCTTTAATGCTATTGGCTCTTTGCCTAGGGAACAGGGTGACCTTTAAGCTGATTGGCTCCTGCCTGGGGAAAATGAAACCAGGTTGCTTTTTAATGGAAATTCCCATGGGGAAAGTGGCCCATCGGCCCAAGCCTATCTATCAGATGCCATCCCATCTATTAACTCTGGCATTATTTCCTGAGCTTATGGGTCCTATCGAGAAAGCCGGTGCCTGTGCTACATGCTGGAGTGCTGCTACCTTTTCTTCTAGGAGCTGCATGGTTCCTGGTCTAATTCCCAGGCCTCTGGTCCATTTTGAGTTGATTTTTTGTGCAGGGTGAGGGACAATGGTCTAGTCTCATCTTCTGCACGTGGGTGGCCAGTTATCCCAGCCCCATTTGTTACACATCTGTCTTTTCTCCAGTGTATGTCTTTGGTGCCTTTGTGGAGGAACGTCTTGGTGTGACTGGGTCTTCCGCTCACGAACACAGTGCATTGACACAGCTTTCCATTTGTTTGCTTTTCTTTCATCTGTCCGAATAAGGTTTTTGAGTTTACTATCAAGATACTTTCTATGATTTTTAACACCTTAGAGAACTTAATGTGTTTTGATGCCACTATAAATGACATATTCAAATGTTTTAAAATATGTTAAAGATAGCCGGGCGCGGTGGCACACGCCTGTAATCCCAGCACTTTGGGAGGCCGAGGCAGGAGGATTGCGAGTTCAAAGCCAGCCTCAGCAATGGCGAGGCACTTTAGCAACTCAGTGAGACCCTGTCTCTAATAAAATACAAAAAAGGGCTGGGGATGTGGCCCAGTGGTCGAGTGCCCCTGAGTTCAATCCCCGGTACTAAAAAAAAAAAAAAAAAAAAAAAAAAATATATATATATATATATATATATATATATATATATATATATTTACACACACATATATGTTAAAGATGTGGGGAAATAGAATTAATTTAATTATTCTACCCTGAAATCAGTGAGCTTACTGAATTCGCTCTTTACTTCTCTTCGGTGTCCGCCCGGAGACAACAGCGTGCATCCCTGACACCTAAAGCTAAGGTACGTTGGTCCTTTCGCCACTTCTTGGGTGGGGAACGGACCTCACCCAGCTTCCTCACTCACGCCCGTGCACTGGCGTGCTGTGTGGGCGTGCGTTCTGCTCTCTGCGCCCCGTAAGCGTGTTGTCAGTCTTCCATTCCAGCCACGCCCTGACCTTGCCTCTGCGCTGCCACCTGGGCGGTCTTCCTTCCTCATGAAGAACGCCTCTCTGACATTTCCTTTAGTATTGGCCAGCAGACAGCACAGCCTCTCGGGTTTTGATGCTCTGCAAACGTCTTTGTGTCATACCCATCACCGAGGGACACGGCCACGGGTTCGAGTTCTAGGCCGGCGGATTCTCCTCCCAGTCCTTTGACGCCATCATCCCAGCATGGCTGCTTTCCCTGGTTTCCTGTTCAGAAGTGACCTGCCAGCCTGCTGTTAGCTTTTGCAAAGAACACGCCTTTTCCTCTGGTTGAGAACACATTCCTGCCTTGTCCTGGCTTCTCCGTGGACTCACCCCAACTTCACAAGCCATGGTGTCCTTTGGGATCCTTTGCACCGGGACACAGCACTTCTTGAACCTGTGGCTCCTCGTCTCTCTCTGGTCTGGAGAAATTCTCCTCAGATGTTGCTTCTCTGCGGTCTCTGTCCTCACATTCCGGGGCCCGTTCCAGGTGCTGTTACCTCTCGCCCCACTTTACAAAACTCTGAAGTTCTTTTTCAGGTGTCCTCTTACCTCTCCGTGGAGCCTCAGTATTTTACCCAGACCTATCTTCCAACTGGCTGATTCTCTAGATCCGGGTCTGTCTACTGTCATATGCATCCATAAAGGTTTGAGGGTAAAATTTTAATTTCTAAATTTTCCATTTGCCTTTTTAATAGTTTCCAGAATTTCTGCCAAAATTCTCAGTCTACTATTTTGATTTTTTGTTTGCTTGAGTAGAGTTATTGTAAAACCCGTGTCTGACCGCAGGGACCCGTGTGGACCCACAGAGAATCCCTTTAGACGCCAGCACGAGAAGGGATTCCAACTGCACCTGGGGGCACAGGTGAGAGTCGCGTCTCTGGATCAACAGTGCCCATCTCTGAGCCCCGGGTGCGGGGCCGGCTGTGAGCTGGGGCAGGGGACGTGTCAGTGACCTCGCCACTCGCCACCCCTCAGCACACACGTGGTCAGCTCCAGCTCCACGCCTCACCCTGGGCTGGAACCAGGGGGCACCAACATGAGGAGGACATGGTCCCTGCTCTCGGGAGCCAACATCTAGGGAGGAGGACCATTGAGGACAGCAGTCATGACGGACATGAGAGGACCCAGCCAGGCTCACCACGGGCAACGAGTGCATGGTGGGGAAGCCTGGAGTCCAGAGAGACTGATGCCCGCAGAAGACCCAGAAGACACGGGGAAGCTGGTCCGCCCCCGGAGCCTGGGTCCTGTTCACCAGAGTCGGGGCAGAGAAGGGGGCCCCGGCTGGAGAGGGGCCAGGCAGGGCCACACAGGGTACCTGAAATCATCGAGCTCATGACCTTGTGGGATCCAGGGACGGAGGGGTGGCACTGAAGGTAAGACTTGGGTTACAGTAGCAGGTGGGAGTGGGAAAGGGTTTGGTCACCGTCCTCAGGCTACGCGCAGCCTTCTGTGTGACACTGAGTCAGTTCCAAATCCACAGCAGGTCCTGTGTCTGTGCACGGGCTCACAGAGCACAAAAGCACGTGGACAAGCGTGTGATGGTGTCCACCTGGCCTCAGCCACGTCCCTGTCCCCGGCCTTGTGGTGTCTGCCTCTTCACCAGGGAGGGGGTGGATAATCTCAGAGGCTGCAATTGGGGGCCTTTATCTGTCAGTACAATTCCCACCCCAAAAGTCAGAAGGCAAACTGAAGGAGCCTATAATCAAGGAGATAGCTAAAAGATTGCAGTTAGCTGAGAGCCATAAAAGATGTTCTAGTTTCCACCTGATATTCATATATTATTCAAAGAATCTTTGTATGTCCATGAACACTGTGTGACACACCTGTAAGCTTGAGCTGTCCTTGTTAAGCACTTGTCCTTGTTAAAGCTAAATGTATATAACCGGGTGAGGTTGGTTAGAAAGGAAAGAAGAAGGAAGAGTTAGAAGAAGAAGGTTGCTGGTTGAAAGGAGTCAGAGTGGTTAGAGTTCGAGAGGTTGCTGAAGCCAGAGAGAGAAGAAGAATAAAAGACCCTTTTTCATTTTCATCCTGCCTCCGAATTTTCTCCCGCGGGGGTTCGTTGCTCCAAGCGGTTCGTTTCAGGCAGCAACAGAAAACTAAGGAGTGTCAATGTTTTAAAAGTATCTTGTAAGACCTCTATCTCCTAAAATAGGAAGGGCTGATTCCACTGGCCAGGTCTCCTCATCTACCTCCCCAACTCATAAATATTTGAGGACCAATGTATGGCATCCTGTCATTTTGAGCAGCTTTCATTTCTGTTTATGATGATTTCTTGCACAAACACAAAAATGAGTAGACACCTGGGTATATTGTTGGGTGACGATCACACTGGCTGTCGCTGGACTGAAGGTCTGTGTCTTAGTCCATGTTCTGTTGTTAGAGTACCCGGAGACTGGGAAAATTATAAAGGAGAATAGTTTATTTATGCTCCTGGTCCTGGGCACTGGGAAGCCCAAGATCAGGTGGTGACATTCAGTGGGGCCCCGTTGCTGCTTCTCAAGAAGGTCTTCGGGTGGAAGTGGAGGGAGCCACATGCAGAACTGAAACATGAAAGGTGGCCTCACTTTTTAATAACCGACTGTCAACATAACCAGTCCTTCAAGAGCATGAGAACTCATTCATGCCTGGAGAATCAACCCAGTCCCCCTGAAGGCATCAATCCCGATCCCACTAATGACCAAATCACCTCCAATAAACAACTGCCACAGAATCCTTGGTCTTAGAGGGCACACTAGTACCTGCCGGGAGGGATTTCAGCAGGATTCAAACTGTATATTTGTAAAACTTGTGGGTGTTTGGTGGAGTAGGGGAGGGAGCTAGAAAATGGCGTCACTCCAGAGAGGTAAATAAAAGACAGGGCAGGTCAGAGCACCCAGAAATCTCCCCACATCCCCAGCCAGTACCAAGAGGCAGGGTGCACTCACATGACACGGAGGAGCACATTTTCTAAGGACTGCGACTACCACGCCTTTCCTCCCACGTTTTCCCTGCAGGAGAGACCTGACCACCCTTCCACCCAGAGCTGGAGACTGTCCAGCTCTGTGGGCTTGTGGCCATTCTGGCCAAGAGAGCACAGACCGGGGTGTGACGTGCATGACACCCGAAGCTGGGTCACCAGGGCCACGTGTTGTGTGCTCTGTCTGCTGACCCACTGGCTTTTGGAACCCAGAGCCCCCAGGTGTGACGTCTGCCTCCCAGAGTTGGGTGTGGTGTGCTTGGATACACGGAAGTGCTTGGCCAGCAGCCCTGCTGAGATCCCGTGGCCTGACCGCCTCCGCACCCGTGCAGAGTGGAGGGGCCTCCAAAGGTTCTGTGCCCCCCGCACAGTCTTCCCAGATACGGGGCTCTGGGGAGGTGCAGCAGAGACAAGCCGCACACAGTACGCCCTGTGCCACTTCCTGCTCACAGGAGCCCCGGCACAGCAGGGTTGGATTGCACACGGCATGCTGTCTGGGCACCGCAGTAACCGCCAGACACGCAGGACGTACAGTCTCTCACTCACTTCTTTTTCAAGAGTTCTTCAGTGCAGGAGCCCTGTTTGGGGATGGCTAAGGTTGCGGTTGACTTCGGGCCATGGAGTTTTGGACATTGCCGCCTTCCATAGTCTCACGAGACTTGGCCCGGGATCCCGAGAGACTTGGGCCGAGCGCAGAGCGGGTCGGGGCCATTTTGGTTGTTGGTTGTTTGCTGGTGTGTGGTGCGTGTTAGAGTTGTTAGAGCCAGAGAGAGAAACTGACAGAATAAAGATCCTGTTTGTTTCCAGTCTGCCTTTGAACTTCTTCCCGCGGCTTTGCTGCTCCAAGCGGCCATCGCTTCAGGCGGCAAACACTTCAGAGTTTAAAAATGAAGGGCAAAACATCACACCGGGGACAGCCGTGCAGCCAAGAGATTTATTCAACAGCCTTCGTGGCTGGTAGCAAAACCGGAGAAGAGGTGCTCTGGTCGAAGGTCGAAGAGGTGCTGGGAGAGGGGGAGTCAGGGAGAGGGGAGTGTGCAAGCTCTGGACAGAAGGTGGGTGCTTGGTCACACTGGCTGGCATCTCTGGAGCTGTCAGCTAAAGCAGCTGCTGTCTGGCTGGAGGCTGGAGCTGTCGGTTGGGAGCGGCCCGTCGGGCTGAAGGTGGTGGGTCTGGAGCTGCCGCAGTGGCTTCCTCCTCTCATCAGCGACAAGCTGATGTGTGTGTGTGTGTGTTTCTGAGTCTCTCGAACAGGGCCCTATATAGGGGATTTCTGGTGGGAGGTGCACCAGAGCAACCCCAAACACCATTGGTTCTTTGCCCACAGAACAGGGCGACCTTTAAGCCTATTGGCTCCTGCCCGGGGAAGAAACAGCCTGCCTGGAGAATGAAACAAGGTTGCTTCTCTCAGGATGTGGAGAACTCTGGGGGTGGAGGGGAGCCCATCTATCAAAAAACCTAAAAGGCATGGGATTTTCTTTTCAGAAAGTGACCATCCCTGCAAAGTGAACATGTCCCCATTCTCGGGGTTGGCAGGCCACAGTCGGCCTCCCCTGCCCAGCTCAGACACCGTCCTGGTTCCCATGGCCTCCAGTGACAGGTGGCTGGGAGCACCCACGGCGGCTCAAGCAGGGGCTTCTGGGAAGCCAGATCCAGCCCTGGGTAGCCAGTGGGGACCACAGACCTTTGCATGAGGGTCAGGAGGGCTCCGTAGTGGGGGAGCCACGACCTCCCCGGCCTATGACTCTGTGGTCCCCGGCAGGTCCGTAGAGCCCCCAGGGTGGAGGCGGGGGGCCTTCACCTCAGCTGCTGCGTGGCTACCGCCCATTTCTTCCCTGCTTCTCAACTGGTGGGACACCTGGGCTCTTTCCACCTCCTGGCGGTCACCAACAATGACAGTGTGGACACGAGCCTGCAGTTGTTAAGTGACTGCTCTCACTCCGGGAGGAGTGGCCGGGCCACGTGGTGACTGGCTCGCTGGGCGCCCCAGTGCTGCAGGGGAGCCCGTCTTCAGCTGCTGGGTGCCCCAGGGGTGCAGGGGAGCCCGTCTTCAGCTCCAGGGCCGGCGCGGCTCCCCAGCTGTCAGCCTCCACGGCTCTGCCACGGGCCTCACCAGCAAATGGCATTTTTGGACTGAGCTTCTTGCCGATCGTGTTTTTGAGGGCGACGGGGCGGCCCCCTGTGTTGTAGCGGGGCTTCCCTGGTCGCCTGGAAGGAACCACAGGAAAGCCCAGCGGCCCCCTGTGTGACCTGCACACGGCCGTTTCACCAGGGCCGACCTCCTGGGAGGACGCGGCCCTCGCTCTGGGTGCTCCGGGGAGCCTCCTGCTCCCACCCTCCCTCAGTCTCCTCTACGGGAGCACGCGTCTTCTCATCGCTTGCTGCAGTTTCTCGGGCCTCTGGGCTTCCATCCATCATCTGCGCATGGTAAGCATCTCCTCGTGGCTTTCCTTTTTGTTTTGTTCCTGGTACTTTTTGACGATCAGAGGTTTTTCATTTTAACACAGATGAGCTTAGGAGGTTCTCCTTGCGTCCTCATCACGACTTACCTAAGAAATCTCCCCCGTGGTTCCCCTGGAATCACAGAGACGCCTCCTTTCTGTCACTCAGGGTCTACTCAGGAAACACGACCCGCGGGGACACTGGGTCTCAGGTCTCCATGTACTGGCGCGTCTGCAAGATAGGCTCCTGAGCCGCTGGACGTGCCTTCGCCCTGTCTACAGAGAGGGAGAGATCATGGGGACAGACTCTGCAGTCCCAGGGGCTGAGCAGGGCCACCATATGCAAGCTGGAGGCCAGCGGGGCTGGTGGTGTGGGTCCAGTCCAACTCCAAAGGCCTGAGGACCAGAAAGGCCTCTGCTGTGAAGTCCAATTCAAGAGCAGAAGACCCAGGCCGCAGGCAGCCAGAGAGCAGCACCTTCCTCCCCGTCCTGCTGGGCCTTACCACCCGTGGGCAGGCGGGATCCAGCTCACCCTCACCCCCGCAGCCTGGCAGGTCGGGGCATCCTGCTGCGGCTTACCAGAGCAGCAAGGCTGCCCGTATTGGACCTTCCAGCCTTCCTCATGTACCTGAGTAAGCCCCCGCCTCGACCAGGACCCCAGACTCATCCGGGCTCTTCCACAGGGTGGGATTCTGCAGGGAGGCCAGCCTGTGCCCGGTGAGAGCTGGGTAAACTGACCAGGTCAGCCGCACGCCCCAATCTCCTCCCTGCAGCAGGACGCGTGCCCAGGTGGCCTTCACCGCCTTCTCCAGTAGCCAGAGGCACAGGGCTGTGGACCTAGGAAGCCCAGGCTCGGGAACCAGGGACCAAGGCCCAGCGGCCAGCAGCCCAGGAAGCCCTCCTGCCTGACCTTAGGAGGAGTGCAGCAGGGCTGGACATTGCTTCGGCCAGTTTCATTGATTGACGTCCTTGGGGACCAGGGGAGGGGAATTAACCACCTCTTGACGGGAGCTGGCATGGATGTGCAGGAGGGAGGGACGGTGGCGTTGGTCTCTGCCCCTGGCTGTCTGGACGACTGGTGATGGCAGCATTGGTACTACCATGCCACCTGTGGGGTTTCAGCTAGTGGGCAAGGGGGGCACGGCCCCCAGTGCCTTCCAGGGCCCCGCCCGCTCCTGCTGTGGGTGGGAAGCCCTGACTGCAAGAGGCCTAGGGTCTGGCCGGGCTCAGCCCAGCTCCATCTCCTTCCAAAGACCTGCTATCCATCACCCAGGGCCGCTCCCGGGTGTCCGGTGTCCTCCAGTGGCGCTCACGCGGTCCCTCCCCCGTATGTCTTAACTCCTGACGTCACTTTCACCGTGAAACACAGCATACGAGGACACGGGGGAGCGTCACAGAGCAAACTTCCCCGAGCCCAGCGCCCAGGTCAACGGCCCGCTGCTGCCCAGCCTGGCCGCCCCGTCCCAGCCTCGCGCGTCCTCCCGGAGATGACCGCCAGCCAGCGGGGGGGGGTAATTGCCTCCTTCTTTCTCTCTGGAGATGTACCGTCTAATTACGCAGCCCTAACAGTACAGCCGGTTCCGTCTGTGCTTGAAGGTCCTATAAATGGGATCTGCCGCCCTTGCCTTTGAAGTCTGGCTCTTTCCCCTCACAATTATGTTTCTGGGTGTGTGCGCGTGTCCCGTGCGGCTGGTCCGCCCCTGTGTGTCCATGTGGGTTTGTGGTCTTGTTCTGCTGTAGCTGCTTTGTCTGCTGAATGGCATTTCATTGCGAGAGGGCACCGCGCGTGGCTGGTCGCCAGGGCAGGCCAGGCCGCCCAGGGCCGCGGTCCCTCCTCCCGGGCGAGCACGGGCTCCCGGCGCACCACACCTCCCTCCTCCCACAGAGGGCAGTGTCTCCAGGCAGCGCGCAGGCTTCCGTTCTCACCTGTCCAGCGGCCACCACATGCCCTCTCAACATGACAGCGCCTTCCTCGGCCTGCCCGAGCCCATTCCGAGGGCGCCGTCAGTGAGTGACAGTTCTTGACGGTGCCATTCCTGTGACCCTGAAGCTGCTGGGGATGCGGGTCCTCCCTCCGTCCTGGCTTATTCCCTCTGCTCCTAACGACCCCAGCTGTGGGGGGGGGGGTGCCCACCCTCTCCTGTGAACAGGCTGCAGGGCCACGGGGCCGTCCAGAGTCCGCCAGCTGAGCAGGACGGCCACTGCCCCTCCACCCACAGCACGGGCAGCTGAGGGCCGCCCCTGCGTGCACCCACTGGCAAGCTCCCTGAACCCTCCCCTCGAGGGCCACGTCCTTAGACCAGTGACACTGGTGACGCAGGAGTCCACGCCACCACCATTCATGCACTCTTCCTTGAACGTGTCAAGTGCTGATGGCAAGATGACGGACGTCAATGTCCCCGAGCCCTTACCCTGCACAAGCAGGGCTCTGGGCATTTCTGCAGGACATGAGCCCATCAACCCTGCTCAACCCTGCAAGCTACGAGCACCTCCTATTCGACAAGCAGAACGGCCAGAGCACAGGAAGGTTAAGTAAGTCAGCCAATGTCACACAGCCTACCCACAGGCAGGCGGCCGGCAGAGCCTGCAGGTGGAAGCCCTCTGCAAGCACCTCGTGCTCAGGAGACCCAGCACCTCCCCGGTCCAATCACCCTCAGGGAGGACTGGGGCTGCCCAGCTTGAAGTCACTCTGAAAAGCCACAGCCCTTGATGGCAAAGGGTCCACACACCCAGGGAGGGGCTGGGTAGACACAGCCGCAGGAGCACGCACGACGGGGTCCAGCGTGTGCCGAATCGTAAACTAGTTGTGAATTTAAAGAAGGTCTGCCAGGGCCGCGCAGAGCTCCCGGGGACACGCACCCAGTTTTCCCCTCGGCCAGCACCTCACGCTCACCTCTCCCTCGTGGTCCCAGCGACCGGTCATCGCACGTCCGTCCACGTGTACTCGTGGCTCCCCGCCTCCTCTCCTGTCCCGGGAGCTGGTGGCGCTTGGTCCACCACGGCCCCGGCTTCCTCCCGGCTGAGCTCCGTTGCCTCCGTCAATGCACTGGAGGGGCTCCCACGTGCGGGCTCCAGGGAGGGCAGTGCGGGAGGGAGGTGCCCGGCCCGCGGGTCACACGGTGCCTGTGCCTGCTGGCCACCCTGGCCACCCAACCCGGCGGGCCTTCGGGCTTCTCGTGACGTCACTTCCCACTCTCACGCCTGGGAAGCAGGGCAGGTGCAGCCCCCACGCAAGGCGGCCAGAGGAGGGCGTCCTCCTGGTCACCTGCGCCCCCTGCCCCCTCCCAACTGCTGACGTGCCGATCGTTCGTGCCCATGGGTGCAGAATCGTGGCTGTCCGTTCTTACAGGGCCTTGGTTATACTCGGACACCGCGAGTCGTCGGATCACTCCAGCGCTGGCCGCTGGCCGCTCCTGAGGTGGCGTCCCCGAGGCCCGCCCCAGCCTTGGGGCGCTGCCCACTGCTTTGCCCCCACAGCACAGGTGCCCCAGGCTTGTCTGGTCCCCTCCAGTGGAGAATGGTGGTCACAACCAGGGCCTGGACCTGGGGTATTGGCCGCCACGGGCCACTGTAGCGTCTGGCCTCGGTCGGCAGACGGGCCCGGGACAGTGTAAAGGGCCACGCAGCCCACGTGGCTACGGTCTGTCCATCGGAGGCTGCGTGGAGCTAACTGGGGCTCACAGCGCCGTCCACTCTGGCCCGTGCCTCTGTGTAAACTGCCTGTCCGCCGGGAGGACCTGGGATCTGCCAGCCCCAGGGCTGCGTGTTCAGCCCCAGCGCGGGCGGCAGGGGCTGTGCCACGTCCTGTGCGATCCCCTCACCCTGGGCTCCTGCTGGGCTCCTTCCTTCCCTGGCCCCCGCCTCAGTCCAAGCTGTTCCCCAAGTTTCCAGGCCAGTGTCCTTCCCAGCCCTCAGAGACACCTGTCCCGCAGACTTGTCACTGTCTGCAGTTGATCCCGGGGTCCCCTCAGCCTCGGGGCCGGGGTTTTTTCTAATTTCATGCATGAATTTTGCCCCTGGGCCGTGAGTTGCGCTGGTTTTGACACATGCACAGTGTCCACACCCTTTGTGCCCTGCCATCCCACCCGTCACCCGAGGGTGTCCTATGTGTGCCCTCAGCACCAACCACGCTCCCGTACCCAGCGTGGCAGCCACGGTCTGCTGTGTGTCCACAGGTCCGCTCTCCTGGGCGCCATTCAAGTGGGACACGCGATGTTGGGCTTTTCCCCCAACCCCCCCCCCCCCCCCCCGTGAGACGCGTTTGAGACCCAGGCCTTAGATCAGCACTCGGGAAGGAACGGCCGCTCCTCTCCGTGGCTGAGGCTCCCCGGGTGGGGCGGGACCGTGGGTGTCTACCAGAGGGCACCACAGCCGCCTGTCTCTGGGGATCTCAGCAACGCCCCTACAGACACGCGGCTGCGGGCTACTTCCAGCTCACCTGGTGAGGCCCAGCAGTGCTCTCCTGGCTCCCGGGCAGGTCTTTGTTGGGTGGAGGAAAATCCGCAGGTGGCCACCGCCCTCTTGCTCCCCCAGCCGGGTGAGCGTGTGTGGCTGCTCTTGGCACTCCGACGGCGCCCCGTGAGCCCTCGCCGCTGCCTGCGTTCGCCTTGCTCCACGCCCGGTGATGCTGAGCATGCCAGCGCTCGCTGTCCGTGTCTCTTGCTTGGTACGAGTTTGTTGAGATGTTTCGCTCCTTTTTAATTGGGCTGCTTTCTTATTCATTCTAGGGGCCCTTACTATGTGCTGGACGCACTCCTCTGCCACGCGTAAGGCTCAAGGGCATTTCTCCCCAGTCTGTCATCGGCCTCCTCTGCCCGTGTACTTAGGTCCTCCACTTACTTCACCAGTGTGTCGTGCTTCTCCACGCTAAGCCCTGTGCCTGTTTTGTGAGATCCACACTAAGTATCTCATAGCTGGGGTGCTGGCCAGCTGACTTTCGAGCAGGCGCACAGCATTCAGTGGAGAAGTGCGGGCTTCTCAGGTGTCAGTGCGCGACACTCGGGTGTGAATGCGCGAGCACAGCCGTGCCAACAGGTCTGTGCTGCCAGGGCCACTCACGGAACTGAGGCAGGGTCAGCTGCCGGCCGTCACTGCATGCGTCTCCACCCACCTCTCCCTGCTGCTGCCCCTGGGCGCGGTCGGCCCTCCAACACCCAGCGACCGGCTGTGCTGGGGGGACCCTGGTCAGGAGGCCACAGCTAGCAAGAGGAACTTCTCGGGGGCGGGTGCAAAACAGCTTGAACACCCCCTGGCGCACGCTTCCTGTCCCTCAGGCCTTCTGGACATCAGCCATGACCTCCTGGGTGCAGAGCACAGAGTGGTTTCCAGGCTCAGGAAGGAGCGGGGAGCAAGAGCGCGGCTGTAGACACAGGGCGCGGCTGAGAGGGAGCACCGTGCTCCAGGGCACTGGAGGCGGCTCCCCCTGACGCCGTTACTTGTGTCCCTCGACTGCCTTGATCCCAAGGTCGTACGTAGCGCACGTGTGCTGAGACAGCACCCTGCATCCATGAACATGCACTGCGACTGTCCACGTAAAATGCATCTTTTTTTTTTTTTTTTTTTGGTACCAGGGATTGAACTCAGGGGCACTCGACCACTGGGCCACATCCCCAGCCCTTTATTTTATTAAAGACAGGGTCTCACTGAGTTGCTAAGTGCCTCGACATGGCTGAGGCTGGCTTTGAACTCTTGATCCTCCTGCCTCAGCCTCCCAAGTGCTGGGATGACAGGCGTGCGCCACCGCGCCCAGCTAAAACGGATCTTATGATAAAAGTCTATAAATAAGTAAAAACAAAGCCTGTGGGGAAGCTCCCTGAAGAGCACTCGTCTTCAGGAAGGGAGTCCCAGGAGAGACAGGACACGCATGAGGGCCTGCGTTGCATATGGCGCCCGGACCCTTCCATGCAACAGCCCGCAGGCAGCTGGGCTGGGACAGGGAGAGGAGAAGAGGGCCCACCCTTGGTGCTCTCACTGCTCCCACACGCAGGCCCTTTCTGCCCTGCACATCTGCAGGCCAAGTGGCTCTTGTGCAGGCTGAGGACGGCCTCAGCTCCCTGCGTGAGGAACACGGCCCCACCCCCGCTCGCTTCCTGCCCTGCTAGAACATCCCCTCCCCGCCCGGCCCTGGGGGACTTGGAGCCCAGTGCTCTTGTGTGAATCTGCCTCCTCGCAGACCACATATCTCAGGCAGACGAGCGATGGACAGAAGCAGCCAGGCCATCTGGGCCCGGCCACAGGCGCAGGCTGAGCTGACGTGGTCCAGGCGCTGGACACACCACTGGCCGCGGGCCCACTGGTGCTGGCAGCCTCCCTGGCCTTTCACTGTCCAGCCAGCATCGCGAGAGACCCCTCCCTGCCTCCAGCCGCACCAGCTGCCGTCTGGCGGGAGTGGGCCTCTTCCGAGGGGTGCTCGGCCCAGGGTGCAGCCTGGCCAAGGCCTCGGGCAACCTGATGCCAAACTGCTGTGTGGGCTTGGGGAGGGGTCACTGCCCCTCACAGACTCCGCTTTCTTGTCTATAAAACAGGGTGACAGAATCTGCCCGATCTGCTGAGAGCACTCGGGGGACTAGAGCAGGCTGAGCTCAGCGGGCACCAGTCCTGCCCATCTGCTCATGCTGGACACCAGACGTCTGTCCACCCCACACTGTCGCACGAGTTCGCTGACCTCGGGGCGGGAAGGCAGGAGCCCGAGGAGCTCGGGCACACCGCGTGCCCCCCAAAGGCTCCCAGGGCCCGAGTCCACTTGCACCCCTTCTGGTGTGGCCTCGTGAGACTGGGAGCTCCTCGAGGGAGAAGCGTGGCCCCAAGGAGGTCCAGGAGACGGCGGCCAAGCCCAGGGAGAGCCCCGCCGCGAGCTTCTGTGGAGCCAGAGCCACCGCAGCAGGGCCGGCCTGCAGGGGCCCTGGGCAAGCGCTGCCCCTCGGAGGCTCTCCTCCGAAAACAGGGACCAGCGTCCATCTGCAGCGCTGGCCGCTCCAAGGGCCCTCCTTCCGGAGCACGGGAGCCCATCAAGGAGTCGCAAACCGCCCACCCTGCCCAGGCAGGAGCACAGGGAGCAGGTGAAGCCTGGGCCGGGGAACGGTGATGGCGGGGGGCGGGGGAGGCAGAGGAGTTCAAGGTTCGACATCAGAAGGCACGTGCCTTGTGCCCGAGGCTTAGACGGACAGCAGGAAGGCCAGCTGCAGCCCCTGTCCAAGATGAAAAGGACCACATCTGGCAGATGCAGAGGACCCAACCACACCCTGAGGGACAGTAACCAGGACCCTGATTTAAATGCACTTCCTCATTAAAAGATACGGCCCAGGGCTGGGGTTGTGGCTCAGGGGTAGCGCGGTTGCCTTGCACGTGTGGGGCACTGGGTTCGATCCTCGGCACCACATAAATAAATAAATAAATAAATAAATAAATAAATAAATAAAGGTATTGTGTCCTACAGCTTACCGAAAAAAAAAATGGTACGACCCAGAGGAAACCCAATACAACTTTAGACATGGTTTGGCAGTGTGCCAAATGACCAGGGGCACCCAGAGATTGCAGTGTGACCTGCTGCGTGACTGGGAATGGGCAGATTCCCCATCCACGCCCACAGAGACCTGGCTCCTCCTCGACCCCCTGGCCACTCTGCCTAGGGACAGCCACCCTCACTGTGCTAATCAATGCGATAAAGATTCTTTCTAACCCTCTCTTTGTTAGCTGTCTTGGATCTCTGTCCTGCATGGGCCAGCTGGGCTGGTGATTCAACCAGATCTGAGGGTAGGAGAGAAAAATTCCTGGGATCCTTCGTTATCTCTCCCAACACATTTCATAGCAGCACACCGGATTCCTCGGGCCAGCTCTCCATCTGTGCAGTGTTAACCACTGCCAGCCTAGAAAGGGAGTCCACGAGGGCAGTGCCCATCGAGGGACGCGGCAGAGTCACAAATGGGGAAACAGTGGCCCGAGAGGGCAAGTGAAGTGCCCACAGCCACGTAGCATGGTGGTGACGGGCTGGGATGGACACAAGGCCTCTGGCCCACGCTGCCTCCCCAAGGTCCCCATTTTCCTGTGCCCGAATCATCCGAGGACTGAGGTTAGGAAAAGCCACCTCTGCACAGTGGGACGCATTGTCCGTGCACCACAACCCTCTGGGATTCTAGAGAAGCCGTGTAGCGGCGGTTCAGAGCCCGCCCTGACCCCGCCCCAGGCCTGGCCTGGCTCCGGGATCCTCGGGAGAGCGGTGGCGCTGCAGCAGGGTGAGCTCAACCCCGGGCGTCTGGCGTCCAGATGCCCCCATCGGGACCTCCTCTCCTTCTCAGGCGATCTGGCCTGCCCAGGGCACGCATTCCACGGAGTGTCCTCAGAAGACAAAGGTCGGCAGGCGCGACTGGGTCCCCAGGACCCAGCGACACGGTGGGCGCTTGGCCTGGGGGTGGGGCAGGGCTCGTCCTGGGAGCACCTGGGGTCCGGCCCGCAGAGCTGAGCTGAGGACTGGGGCAGAGCCTCTCTGTCCCCTGAAGGGGTCTGCAGTGAATTGGTGACGTCCGCCATGGCCGTGGGCCAGCAAGGTGTGGCAGCCACAGGGGACCTCTGTCCACCAGGAGGGTTGGTTTGCTGATCCCGATGGGGCCGGAGCATGCAGGGCACCATGGGGACACGGCTGTCAAGGCAGGCCCGCCCTGCAGACCAGGGGACGCCTGCCCAGCACACGGCCTCCACGCCTCTGCAGAGCCAAGTGGGGATGCCATCGCTGTTGGCATGGGATCAAGAGACGGGCCTTTCAGAGGTGACGAGGTCTCCAGGCAGCGCCCTCCTGGGCTGTCGTGGGACGCGGGGTGTGTCCCAGGCGAGCTCCGCCCGGCTCCTCTATGTGGCCCCTTCTCCCTCCGCCCTCATCTTGCAGCGTGAGGTCCCAGTGAGGACTCCGGGGCTTGCCGGCCTGGAGAACCACGGGCCAGTTCCCCATTGATGGCTGCGTGTGGTACTCGGCTACAGCTGCAGGAAAAGGACGGAGACCTGGGGACACGCCACAGAGGAGCTCTCGTCCCCCAAGCAGCTCATCCAATCCTCCGTAGCTGGACAAGGGCAGAGCAAGAGGCACCTGCCCATCTCCGGGGTGGAGAAGCCAGCCCAGGGCCAGGCCATCAGGGCAGCCAAAGCCCAGGCCTCTGAAGCCCAGGCTTGCCCTGTCGCCATCCCAGCTGTGCCCAGACACCTTGGGTCTCGCGCTTCGTCCGCAGCCGTCTCCACCCTGCCCGCCTCTCTGTTCCCTGAGCTCTGGGCTCCTCCCTCTGCCACGCAGCTGCCCACCTGCTGCCGCCTGAAGCGATGGCCGCTTGGAGCAACGAAGCTGCGGGAAGAAGTTCAGAGGCGAACTGGAAACAAACAGCCTTTATATTCCGATAACTTTTCTCTCTGGCTCTAACAACGACTTTAACACGCACCACACACACCACCAAACAACCAACACACCAAATGGCGCAGACCCGATCAGCAATCTCGCTCAAGTCCCGCGAGATCCCGGGCCAAGTCCCGTGAGACTATGAAGGCGGCAATGCCCAAACATCTCCATGGCCCGTAGTCAACCGCAATCTTAGCCATCTCCCCAAACAGGGCTCCTGCACCCACCTGCTGCTGCAGCCCCCTCCCACCTCTTCATTGGGCTCATGGTGCCAGGCCCACAGGATGCCACCTCCACAGCCACCTCCTGGTGCCCCTGGACAGGCCACTCCTTTTTTTTTTTTTAACTATTTATTTATTTGCTTTAGTTGTACACAATGCCTTTATTTCTACGTGGTGCTGAGGACCGAGCCTGGGCCACGCACGTGGTAGGCGAGGCTCCACCGCTGAGCCACAACCCCAGCCCCGGGCCACTCCTTCTTGCCCAGCCCTCTGAAACCCCCTCCCCACTGCTGCTCCCCTCCCAGGCTGCCCACGTGGAAGGGCTTTGGGCCAGAAAGCCTAAGGAGGCAGAGCTCCCCGGGCTCGCCCAGGAGGGGTCAGAAACCTCACAACCTGCCTGTCCCAGGGGTTTTCTGAGAGTCCAGGGGCCTGGAACTTTCCAGAGCCACACAGGAAGCTCCTCAGGGTCTGGTGCACCTGGAGTGCCAAGGGCTTGGGGCACTGGGGGAGAAGATCACACAGATTTGACCTCTGGGTCTGCCACATCCATCCCGGCCCTGCCCTGCCCCTGCCCAGGCCCCTGAGAGGCCAGGAGTCGGGGAAGTGCCCAGAGTGGAAGGTGCAGAGTGGCCCAAAGGGCTCCTCCTGCCCCACTGCCCAGGGCGGCAGAGGCCCCGTGCAGACTCCTGCAGAGTGGCCGGGGCAGCTCCACCAGGCACACAGCAGGCACTCCAGAAGCACGTGTTGGCCTGGGGACAGTGTCGTCACCGAGCTCCCGGCGGCTCAGGGCCATGCTCAGGGCACTGCTCTGTCCCCAGATCAAACAGCCCTGCCCAAGCTGCTGAGCTGTGCTGAGGCCAGAGAGGGCCCTGAGGGGTGCCCAAGAGACCTCGGCCCACTCTCTGCAGCCACAGGCCCGACAGCTCCGGGGAGCGCCTCTCGGGCCCTGGGCAGGACTGATAGCCCAGGCCAGGCGGCAGGAGCCAGGTCACCCAGCACGATTGGTCGTGGCCCCAGCTGTCCTCTCCAGCAGGCTAGCCTGGCCCTGACCAGTCCCTTCCCCTTCCCAGAAAGGGAAACGCCATAGCCTGGTCCAGCCAGGGGAGACGTGCCTAGTGGGGAGCTCCCACGGAGGCCAGCCTGAGAGACCGTGCCTCCTGAGCTCAACACGTGCCCTTCCAACACTCACCCCGTGCCCAGGGTGTGGACGGTGGCAGGGGCAGCTATGGGCACCCTAGAGCAAAGGCCCAACCCTGCCCTCTGGGGTGCACGGTCCAGGGCTCAAGAGGTGCCTGGGATCTGGGCCTCACCGTGTGGGTGCCGAAGGGCAGGCCCACCAGGGCCCCACGGACCACTGGGAGGAGACAGCACCCTCAAGTCCCCCAGGGAAGTCCAGCTCAGGGCTGGTGGCCAAGCTGGACCACCCCTCCAAACGGGGTGCATGGAGGACCCCCCCAGTCACACCCACCTTGACCCGCCCCATTCTGCTTTGGGGGGACCCACCACATCTCTGGGGCTCCGTCCAGGCCTGTCCAGCCTGGCCAAGGCCCGAGGAGGCAGAAGAAGGGGAGGCCGCTCTCCCCCTGGTCTGCCAGCCTTGACAGGGCCGTGTCAGCAGAGCAGAGCACCGAACGGCTGGGCGGGGCACCTGGCCTGCTGGGGAGTGGCTCCGGCCCCCACCCGATCCCCTCTGTTGAACTTGGCTGTGCAGGTCCCTCCTTCCTGCCGTCTCAGCCATCTCAGGGCAATTTCCTCTCCCGTCTGAACACTGATTCCGCCCCAGATGGCCTCCCCCTCCGCCCCTTCTGCCCAGGTCTGGGGCCAAACCCTGGCGGGAGGCTGAGCTCAGCCTCCATGAGGAAGGTCGCCGTGGTGGCAGGAAGGCGCTGGCCGAGCGCGTGCCTAGGAGGGGCCTGGGGCCACCAAGCCAGGCCCGCTGGCCACAGCTATGCCACGGGCACATTTTCAGACTGTGAGTCAATAGTCAATAGAGCGGGTTTCTAATCACCAGAGGCTGATAGATAGCTCTTCCTGTTGGGCACAGGGAGGTTGGCCTGGAACAGGCTGGGACAGCAGGGCAGGTGCCCTCCCCCCAGGACCCGGCCATGGCAGGACGGGTCCGAGGAGGGGCTGAGACCTCTGGGCCCATTTTCCCTGAGGAGTCCGGCTGAAGAGCCCAAGGACTGATTGTCCAGTAGATGTGGGGACCACCGGAGGTCCGCCGCCCTGAGCTTGGGGGCAGCATCATGTTGCTGTAGCTTTGGTGCCACAAGACCACCACGGAGTCGCGGGTGTCTCCTCCTGTGCCAGGCCTCCTGGGCACCAGGGAACACCAGACGGCCCTCTTCTGCAGGAAGGGCACACATATGAAAAGAAGGTTCCAGACCAAGGTGAGGGCCCACAGGTCTCATCTGAGCCCACAGAGCAGGACTCCAGGGGACAGGCTCAGAGACGCCAGGGACACTGCGCTGCATTCCTCCAATGGCTGTGGGGTGGCCAGCGGGGCAGCCGGCCTCACAGATGGTGCTGCTGGCTGCTTGGAGGCCCTGCAGCCAGGCCCTCTGTCCCACCCAGGCAGGAGGCCTGAGGAGGAAGCTGACCTCGCTGCGGGGCTTCTACAGAGCTGCCCAGCCCCGCTGGGGTCTCCCCCAGGAGCGGGAGGGTCAGGGCACCGAGACCCAGAGCCTCAGTGGCTTGGCCTTCTGCTCCCGCAGGCGATGACGCCCCCACCAGGGACCCACCCCATTCCCCACACAGCAGCCTGGCAGCCAGCTCAGCCCCCTGCGGGCTGCGTGCCCGGGAGGGAGGGAGGCTGGCCTCGGGGCCTCGGTCCTTCCAGCTCTCACAGGTGGTCTCCCGTCTCCTCCAGAGGAAGCAGGGGGGACGAGCCGCCTTCCGTCCGAGGACAGTGCGAGGCGGCACTGGCCTCCCCCTTCTCTCCACTACGGACGTGAGCGGCTCACAGCTCTGCCCGCCGTGGAGCCCGGCTGAGCGCCCTCAACACAGCGTGGTCACCACTGTGACTGGGGAGGACCGTGCGTGACCCGGACCCTCTGCATCGTAGACGGGGCCGAACGCAGGGACAGGGTCTTGCCTGAGGTCGCTGAGTCGTGAGTGGAGCAGACACAAAGCCACGACGTCCCCGACACCAGGGGGGGCACAAGCTGAGCTCTGGGCAGCCAGGAGCAGCAGGCCCGGGTGGGCCGAGGAGCCGCGGGCCCTGCCGCGGGAATGGTGAGAGCGAACAGGAGGCAGGGACGGGAGGCTATCAGAGGCCGAGGCGGAGCCAGGCCTCCACCAGGGTCCCGGACAGAGATGGGGGCCCACGGCGTACCCTGCAAGGGGCTGTCGTTGGGAAGATCGTTTTAATAGTGAGGAAAATCACAAGCTTGGCTCCGGTACTTCAGACGAGGGTTCCAAGCATCTGACAGACAGGAAAAAGTGAAGAGACTCAGCCGGAACCACCGGGAAGGCCGGTGTGGGGAGGGCCTCCAGGCCGCGGCATCTCCGCGCAGCTGCGGGACAGACCAAGAGTGGGACAGGCCCCCCCCAGGACTGTCCACCCTGAATGGGGACCACTGAAGGTGCCTGTGCACAGTGGGGAGAAGGCTGGGTCTGGGGCCAGGAAGAAGGGCCCAGAGATCGACTTCCTTCACTTCCCGTCTTCCAAATCCAGGCCCGTGAACCCAGAAGTCCAGGTCCCCAGAGAGAAATGCTGTCACCAGGGACAAAGGCAGAGTCCCTCCCCTTCTTGCCGATGACCACCCCCAGGCCCCATCAAGCTCCTCAGCCCAAGAGACCCCCAGGCTAAAAGGCAAGCAGCAGACTCCAGGGGACTGGCCCGTCAACTGGAAGGGATCGTTCTTCAGGGGCAGGGGACAGAGTTGAGCACTCCCCTACCACATGGGCTGGAATGGGGACTGAGGTGACAGTGGCAGACTGCAAAGGACACGGAGGCCAGGGGCTCTGACCTGTCAGGACACTGTGCAGGTCACCCAGCAGACCGAGGCCGAGCCACTGAGGCGCCAGGGTGGAGACCGGGCCTCCCCAGGGAGAAAGGCCAGCTGCGCGCAGGGCGGGTGCGGGTCGCGCTCTCACCCCTGCCTGGCTGCCGAGGCTCCCTGGGAAGAGGCCTTCCCAGCTGGGGTGGACGTGCCCCCGGAGGAAGTGGGGGAGGGCGGGCCAGGGCGGCTGCTCCCCCCTCAGGAGCCGGCCCCCCACCTGCCTGGCACATGGACAGGCTGCTGCTCACAGCCGGGCCCCCCTGGAGACTGCTCGGCACCAGGGGTGCTGGCTGTCCCTGGCCACGCCCTCCCAGGGCCAGCGCATGTGATGACCGGCCGCTTGGGGCTGGAGAGACCCGGCCTTGGCAGCTTGGCTCCTGCGTCCCCCAGGCCTGAGCCCCTCACTCCTCAAGGGCTGATCCCACGCTCCCCCAGGCCCCTCGGGCGATTCTCCCCTCCAGGGCCCAGAGACTCCGGCTTCCCACAGCACGCAGCAAGACCCAAGCGCCAGGACTGGACCCAGCAGGCGGGCAGGGTGCGCGGCTGGCGCTGGGAGAAGGGGGGGGGGGCCGGAGGAGGCTCTGCAGCCCTGTCTGGGGACTGGTGACTTCCAGAGGACTGCCCGAGGTCGGGCCTCTGGGTTTTCACTCCTTGGTCACAGGTGGCTGCCCGTGAGAGGGACTAGTGCTCCTGGCCTGGCCGATATGCCACCATGTGCTTTTAAGTCGCGGGGTTAACCGCGTGGACTCCTGTCGACGGGGCTGGGAGAGGTGGCGTGGACCCAGAGCTGGGCGGCGGGGCTGCGTCTCCCCAGTGCGTGTGGAGCTCGGGACCCGGATTCTCCACTGGCCCAGAGCCAGGCTTCTGTTCCTCCAGGAGAACGTCTGAGAGGCTGCTGGAAGCCAGCGGGAAAGCCGGCGCACGTCCGCGCTCTGGGGAACGCAGGGGGTGGGCGTGGCAGGGAGCTGGGCCCGCCTGGACCCACAGGGCCACAGACACGACCGGGCAGGGAGGACCCACGCCCCTGGGGGCAGCAGCAGTGTTTGGCAGCGGCGAGGGCCACCCTGAGGAATCTGGGAAGGCCGCGCGGGGCGAGGCTGCAGGGCGCAGTGCCCGCCTCAGCATGGAGCACCACCTGGGGCTCCACACCCCCGCGTGCCTGCGTGTGGCAGTGGGGCCTGGTGGCTGAAGCCACGGGTGGTGGCCACAGTCAGGCAGGGTCCCGGGAGGCAGAGCAGCCAGACAGCGCTCCCAGCCACGTCCGTCAGGTGGGGAACACCCACTCCGCGCAGCAGCAGGCTGGGACCACATGGATGGGGGCAGGGTGACCATGGCCACCCTCCAGTCATCGCCAAGTAATTCTTTCACAATGTACAATGCTCTGTTTATAGGAAGAATGCTGACCATATACTCTGGTTCTCCATGTGCAATACTTCACTAGGAAAGAATGCAGAACCCACCAGAGGAGCGCAGGCTGCCTTCCCAGCCCAAGAATCCTGTCCTGATCATGGGGAGTGGGACGGGCCCCTGCTCTCCCTGCCCCTGGAGAAGGCATGGGCGGCTCCAGCTGGGGACCTACGGCCCCAGTGACCGTCCCAGGGATGGAGCCTGGGGTCTTCCTCCCTGAGACAGGAGCGGCACTTGACAGGGCCCGTCGTGGGTCTGCCGCTGGTCACCAGGCCAGACCACCAGGACACTCCTTCATCAGAGCAAAATGTCAGCCCGGAGGGTCTGGGAGGGAGCCCGTCTCCCCCGGGAGCCGCAGGCGTTGCTTTGAGACTGCGGCTGAGCGCCGGTGGAAGGCACACACGTTTCTTTTCTTGCAACATGAAGTTCAAATTTAGGAGGGGAAAGATGAATTTCACATGCTAAAAATAGTCTTTGGGGATTTTTCAAGGAAAAGAAAACGGTCCTGCTGCCAGCCCTGCTGCCGGGCCCTGCTGCGGAGCCAGGTCCCCCCTCGCTGGCTCCGTGATGGACGTGGCCGGGATGTCGTTGATATTCGAAATGTGGCCTGTAATTTCCTGAGACCTGGAAATCCAGATGTTTCCCGGTTTAGAAAACACAACTTAACAAACCGAATTTCAGCAAAACGCACACAGGGACTTTCAAAACTTGTCTTTAGTGGGAAGAATAACAGAACTGCCCCATTTAACAAAATGGTGCACCAGGTAACGGCAGCCAGGCCGAGGAGGGGCCTGTGCCCCTGCCCCCAGGACTCCCTCGCTCTTACCCAATGGGACCACGGCCCTGCCTGGGACGCTGGCACGTCCCCGGGATCCTGCAACAGGTGTGAGTGGGGTCGAGGCCCTCCTCGTGCTGCCTGGACCAGCTGAGCCTGTCTGCGGGGAGAGCCTGGCGTGAGCCACCGGGGCCCAGAGGAGGCAGCTGGGGGTCTGTCTGGAGGGGAGCCAGGGTGGACGGGGAGAGGGAGAGGCCGAGGCTGAGGGACGGAGAGAGGCCCAACACACACCACCGCCAGGACTGGCCACCTGGCCGCAGGGCTCTGGGGAGCCAGATGCCCCCAGCCAAGCCCTGGGAGCTGTGGGGGGGAGGACGCGGCACCCAGGACAGCCCCCTCGGGGCGGGACAATGGCCTCCTTCTGCTGCCCCTCTAGATGAATGGCACCCATGTGTGACTCACCCCGCTGGCATGTCAGGCTGACTCTGCGAGCCCTGGAAGGAATCTGAGCGACTGAGGCCTGCGCACTGCCAGCCCGCGCCCTCCCGCGTGGGTCAGGGCCAGAGCGGGACGGGGCACCCTGCCCTCCGCTCCACGCTGTCCAGTTTCCGCATTTCTTCTGATAATACCAGTGACAAGGGCTGTCTGGGAGCTTAGACATGCTCCTGTCCCCCTGTGGCAAGGGCACACCCCACCCAAGCCCCGTCCTCTGCGGAGACGTGGAGAGCCTGTGCAGGCAGAGGGGCCGGGGGCTGAGTGGGGGCTCGCCGT